>JASJET010000324.1:0-600000 GCA_034092305.1 Diaprepes abbreviatus | reverse complement strand
GTTATTGGTGAAGTCCCGCCAAACCTCCCGACTAGCCGCCTCATTTTTCTTTTCGCTCACCGGGATAGAAGGAAAATGAGTGAAGTTCAGAAGCGAATGAGTTATTTAGGAAAATGTTATCAAATAACACTCACCCTTGACTCTTGGTTAACTTTTTATTCATTTTTTTTAAATTCAGGACCGTTTTCCGCAAGTCAAATTCGGGATTAGTTTATTCTCCACTGTCACGTTCGGGTTTATTTGTCAAATCGGAATTTTCATAACTTTATAGCCAACACGAATGATTATTAGTCGCAGTGCCAATATCAGGTTATCTCCACTTTGTCCCGTTATGGTAATTAATTTTATGTCAGGATGCGTAGGTTAAGTAACTCGTACGCGCCGCTGACCTCGCTTTTTTATCGACGGTATCAATTTTAGGAAGTAAGACAAGTGCACAATCTTTTTTGTCTGTATAATGTGATGTTGTTAAAGACAACCTACTTTAAGAACCACTTTAAGAGCTGCTTAAAAAATAGAACAGTCAACGTGGCCCCCGAGAGCTAAGTTCAGTCGGAAAAAGGACGAGTTATCTTAAGAAAAGCAACCCGTAATATCGTTAATTTTACAGCCAACTGTTCGCTTTTATAGTAGTGGTGACGTAACGCCCTGAATTCGGGGAAGCACCGAGTCAAAGTGCCGCCACCGCACCGCTTAATGTCTGGGTTTCCCCGTTTCGGCAATCGAAGAATTGTAGTTTTAGCACTCTATGCCGAACCATTTAATTTATTTTGTGAGTTTGGGGATATATTAAATCTGAAATTTAATATTTTACTGTAAAATAAGCGTTTATTTACAACAGTAGGGTTTGTTCTCACATCGTCCCAACACTCCTGGATAGGTGTCATTCATCTCGGAATTTACGTCGAAAACAGCACTAATTTTTACCTATAGCTTGTACTAATTACATTAATTGGTCGTTGACCGAAATTCTTCCAACCATATTTGTCTATAAATAAACCATGTACGTGCGACGCCTATGTTGTCTGCGTTGAGAATAATTATTGGAAAGATCTTTTTTAAATTCTTTTATGTTTCTATATTTGTACTTCTGATTCTCGTGAATAAGTGCCAAATTTAGAAATGCCTTGCCCGCAAGGACAAATGGGGATATGAAACATGTCAAAGCAATGTTAATGCTTTTATTGTCAACTGTTACTGTATTAAGAATATATATAAATTGTTAGGAACCACAAATCGTTAAGATCTTTAGCTGTACATATTAATTGTGTGTTATTTAATTCCCGTGTCTCCTTTTTGTGTGATAATTTTAAAGAAAAAGATCGAATAAACTTTGCCAATTTATCAGTTTGTTTTAGAAATTTTAAATGAGAAATATTGAGTTTTTAGTGATAATTTTGACACGCCATCTTTAAACCTAGTTACTTTTTTTAATCTTCGTCTGACTGTATTTAAATTAATAATAATTTGTCATAGTAGCTCGTTTTTAAGGTACGTGGCATCATGCGATTTTGTGTAGGATTAGGTATAAAAAACGGTTATCAACAGCTGGTTTACACATTTTGTGCGTTTGACGGGGTCTCCGTACGAAGTTTCCATTCTCTTGATACATTTTTCGCTTTCTGATTCCAATAAAGATTGATAATCAGCTAGATATCCTTGGAGTCGATACCCACTTTAATTATCGAGTAAATTGTGAAGTCTTATGAACTCGTTTTGACATAAAGTTAATGCACATAATAAATATAATTCATGGCAAAACATATGAAATATCTGACAGCTGAAATGAGCAGATAAAACAGAATCTACTTAAAATTTATACGGTAGGAGCTACATCGGCTTTTTGTTGACGTTCGCCATTTAAATGTGCGACATAAGCGTTTCTTTATCAATAAAAAGAAACTGTTTAACAGTAGGTCGTAGAACTCCGGTTAAAGGAAGAAATTTAAACCAGATCTCAAGGTAATTGAAAATTTGTGGTTAATATTAAAAAACCGCCTTAATAACTCACAAAAATGAATTAAGTCTAAAAAGAATGGGGTAGATAAAACTTGGAGAAGGCGGAAACAGACAATTTTTCGATGAGTTTTCACCGATCTCGCATGATTTTTCCGAAAAAAAAAATCATTTTTACTCATATAACTTATATATTTAGGCATTTATAGTAAAATACATAAACACCATACAATATTTAATCATTTTTTTAACAAAATTTACATCAGTAACCGCAGAAAAATGCAAATTTTCCATAAAACGTAAGAAAACCGTTGATTTGTGGTTTCATACTGTTTCTGGGCATGCATGGTTGGTTGCATACGATTTAAATCGCAACCTGTGATGCGATGTTGCCACGTTGACGTAGATTTTAAATATCATTAGGATGGAAAACTTGGTAGTTCAAATGCAATTAATTCTGGCCATTTCAGTATTGTAGCGTAAAATATGAGTAAACGTGTAGAATCGGGATGCCAAACATAAACAAATCCTTCGGCAAGCTACGTTGTTCTAAAAACGAAAATCATAACTAAACTAACTTAAAGAATTTTCCGAACTTTTCGATGATTTTTTACATACCTCCTAATTTCGGGCCATAGAACACGAATATGTTGTTTTTTCGCCAATCTTGCAGGATTTTTCCATGGAATCTAGACAAGTTTAGTTCAGGTTAGTTAAGATTTTCGTTTTTAGATCAGCGTAGCTTGCCGAACGATCTGTTTATCCCAATTTTACTCATTTACCCACATTTTACGCTATAATACTGAAATGACCACATAATTGCATTTGAACCACCAAGTTTTCCAACCTAATAAATTTTAAAATCCACATCAACGTGGCAACATCGCATCACATGTTTCGATTTAAATCGTACGCAACCAACCATACATTCCCAGAAACAGTATAAAACAAAACAACAGTTTTCTGACGGTTTATGGAAAATTTGTATTTTTCCGCAGTTATTTATGTAAATTTTGTTTAAAAAAATGATTAGTGATGTGTAGTGTTTGTGTATTTTACTATAAATGTCCAAAATTTAAACGTAGTGATAGGAAAATACAAGTGTTATGAGTGAAAACGATTTTTTTTTTTGGAAAAACCACGCGAGCTCGGCGAGAAATAGCAAATTGTGTTCTACGATCCAAAAATAGGCCGAGTGATCAGAATCGAGATCAAAATTATCTTCTACCTCAACGAAGTTAGGTGATACTTTTCTTGTGATAAAGAAATCCAGCAGGTCAGGTATTTTATTCATATCTGTGGGCTTACCTGGTCAATGATAGTTGCAGCCAGTTTCTCCAACAGCTTTTCGTAGCTTTCTGCTTTTGGTTGTGGTTAACCTTGAAACCCAGTCTACATGCTTTGCATTAAATTCGCCTCCGATAATATATCTTACATCGGGATGTTTTAGCAATATACGGTAGTCCTCGTTTTTCAGATAATGTCTGGGTGGACAATAGACGGCACCATCCCTCAGCATTTGCTTAGTGAACTTAATGCCAACTACCGCAAGTTCAATATCGTCGTATTGTAAGTGGCATTCATCAAAATGATTAATGGGGTTTTTGATTGTAAATGCACTACCTCCGCTAGCTCGATTATCAGGATGGATAGTGTGGTATATTTTATATCCTTTGTGCTTGATGTAAGATTGATTTGTCAGATGTGTTTATGAGACGAGGCATATATCTATGGGTTGAGTATTGAGAAATACTTCTAGATCATATTGGCATAGATCATGCCATTGGCATTCCATGTAGCAATTCTTAAATCTTGTTGATGCATGAATTTACTTTTTTTGGGTATGGTATCAGTATTTTTACTTTCTGACCTGTTAAGTCACTGACTTCATCTATTGTTTTTATCATGTTTTGCGTTATCGGTATCATAGACATGATATATGCTCCAGTTCTGACCTTGTTTGATACAAATGTTTCTATAGCACTTTAACTATTATGCATCAGCTGTAATTAGATGGATGCATTTCATTACAGTTAATGCACTTCGCTGGAATATCTCTGATTTTGTTGCAGCCACTTGTCAGGTGATTACCGGTACATTTAACACATGTTGGTGATCTCTTACAGAATTTTTGCGTGTTTCCATGTGTTTGACATTTTCTAAGACTACACTATGAAATTGCAAGTGAGGGAGGATAGGCAAAGTACTAGTGGTTGCTTTTCACTTGATTCATTATTTTGTTACATTGCGGTGTGGCATCAAAATCATGTTTAATCTAATGCTAATATTCCTCTGATATTTAGATACAATACCTTATAGTTTGTAGTTAATATAAAGTTGTAAGTTTTTGGTACACTTGTATATTCTTATTGTGGAATGTCATTGTTTTTAAATAAATATTAAGTCACTGAAGTAATGCTACTTATTTAAATAAAAACTGCATCATTTTAGTTGTGAGTCATTGTACATTAATCAACCTTGAGATTATTCTGAATGATTTTATGGAGCAAGTAAAATTTGTGCATTAAAATACATTTTTTGCTTTTGTATTAAATGTTTTTAATTGGGGACCACTGTAACTTTAATATGAAGGTGTTTGTTAATGATTGCACTTCCTTTTAACTCACAGATTGTGTATTTTTTCGCAAAAATGTACATATGCCGTCTTCACCAGTGGCGTTATTGGTGGTTTTAGGTGAAAAAAGGTTATTTCACCAAACAAAGAAACATTTGTTAAATGCTTATTATTAAAACTTTCACGCTAATTTGATAACCGAATTAGTATAAAAAAAGTACTAACTTTTGAAATAATTATAGTGTTATACTTATCACCGGGAAGTTGAGCTATAAACAGTAATAAAGACAGACAGTAACTACGTTTAACTGAAATTACACCTTTTCTCGACTACCTTCTAATTTTGGAAAAAGTAAATGTCTTGAAAATAGAAGCTAACTGGGTAACGAAAAAACTCGGTTTTTCGAAGAATTCGGTTTCTCCAAAATTTTTTCTTTAATGAACAAATATTTATTAATCGAGCATTTATAATAGTATGAATGAATGAATGAATGAAAAAGGTGTGGTGATACTAGATCATCGATGCCTAGGCCTCCATTGGGCCCTTTACATCCGACCATATCTGCAAGTTATTCGAGGCCGATCGCCTTTGCGAATCCAAGCAGCCTTATTAGTTGAACTTGCCTAACTGCTTCCGATAACAAAACTATATCTCCGAAATATCTCTGTCTCAGTCCGTTGAGTGCTGGGCACCCTCTGAGAACATGGTCAACAGTTTCATCCTCCTCCAAACACCATCTGCATGTCGGGTCGCCCTCGGCACCGATTCTATAAAAATGGCTTCTGAGGTGACAATGTCCTGTCAACAATCCCACCACAATTCGCAGCTCTTTCTTTCCCAAGGAGAGAAGCTCCTTAGTACGCTGTACGCTAGGCCCAGTTATATGTTCCTTAGCGCACCTCATTCCAGGTGCTTCCCTCCATAATTCAATAAATTTGCTTTCCAGCAACGATTTTAATTTCCTTTTGCCAATAGCAATTGGGACAGGTAATATTGATTGGGGTCCATACGGTTCGTTCGCCGAACTCAACTTTGCCAGACGGTCTGCTTCCTCATTCCCGCGTATGCCCGAGTGACCCGGAATCCATACGAGTCTGACTGTGCAGCCTTTCCTTATCATACCATTTAGTACATCCTTGTACTCAGACACCAGTCGCGACTTCACGACACTCGACTTTAGTGCCTTACTGTCTGAGCATATATTTATTACTCTATTCCTCTCTATGTCCCTCTCACAGAGATGGACACACTGCAGAATAGCATAAATTTCCACTGTGAAAATTGTTGCACATTGTCCGAGAGCGTAGTACTCTCTGACTTCTGTGGTCCTGCCGAATACTCCGGCTCCAGCTGTTTCATCTTGTCGAGATTCATCAGTATACCACCAGGATCCATTTTTCGGAAGATTTTGTTCCCCCTCCCAATTCTCTCTACTTGGCATAAGTATCTCCAGGGAGAGGTTGGGTTTTAAAAGCGGCGTCATGTAGTCTGTCCGCATGAAGAGTAATGGACACCTCTCCACCACGCTTTCTCAGACACCTGAGTCGCGGCCTGTTCCAATTCCAAGATGTCCCAGGCAACTCATTAATAATAGTAATAATATTTATTCATTTATAAAATCTGTATACAGGGTGTCCAGTAAGTACCTCCTAATTTCTCGGGAACATACAGGGGAGGTCAAAATAACCCTATTTTGTCATAGAAAAAAAAATCCTAAAAGCCCCTTAACGGAGATACAGAGCCCTAAAGGGGTACCCAACGATTTACTTTATCTGCTCTAAGTTTTGAACCGACTTGTATAATTCAACGAAATTTTAATACGTTATAGAGGCCATAAAGACTCATTAAACCATACTACAGAGATGTTTTGGATCATCAGAGAAGGCAGGAACGGACTTGCAGCCACATTCGTTGCGCCTAATTTTTGACAGAAAATTGAATTTTTAAACACCTTGGTCATTCCTCTTCAAAAAAGGTACTTTAAATTTATTTCAATACAACTGTCGGTTTTCGAGATAAATCGGTTTTTATGCGAAACACTCAAAAGTTACTAATACCATTGACTAAATAAACACAATGCTATAATTTTGACGCTTATTAAATGGATATAACGATAGGACACAACTCATTCATCATCACAATGTTGCGAGTGATTAAATATCAGTAATAAAATGTTATATACATGCCTTTGCAATAAGTATAAAAGAATTTAAATTGCTGGATTTCCGTTCAAAACGTGGCAGTGTTGCATATCCGTTCTTACCGACTGAAGAGGATAAACTCCTCCTTATTACCGTACGGTTGCCACTTCTTAGCGATCTTTTATTGAAATCACAACAAAAAATTCTTTGATTCTGAGAGTTCTTCAAATACCATTCTTACATAAAATTGGACAAAATAAAAATTTAGTTTGTCTTAAATCCTGTGTTTTGAATTTTAAGAAATTAAGTTTTGATTCTTAATTTACGTTTCCCAAATCTCCGAATACCGATTTTGAAAGAACTTGAGAGATGTACATTTTTAGTCTGACATATTTCATTCAGCCTATTGAGTTTGGCAAACTTACTTTTACATCTGTAATGTTCGCCCAGCCCCCCAATTTTTGGAAGAATCCGAAAAATATAATTTTAAAGTTATAATCTACGCTCCCAAAAACACCCATGATCAATTTTGGACAAAATAAGAAAAATATAAAATTTTTAATATTTCATATTGAATTAAAAGAAAATGATTGAAAGTAATAATCTTTACACTCAAAAACCACCCAGTACTAATTTTGCGCAAAATCGAGGTATGTTGAATTGTTAGTCCACCATATTAAATTTTTCAAAAATAGTTTTGTACCCTCACAAATCACCCAGTACTATTTTTGGACAAAATTAAGAAATTCTGAATTAAAAAAAATTAATTCGGTATATGCGAGGCCGAAGAACTCCCCCATATCAGTTCTGGAGAAAATTGGACAAAATTCAGTTTTTTGTGGGCCATCTTGGATTTTACTGAAGCAATTTTGACTAAAATGATATAAAGACTACTGCAGAAACTTCCTTAACATAACGCAATTTTTTTTTAATCGGTACAGCTATTTCAGATTAATCGGCCTACATAAATAATAACCAGCAGTCTAGCGTCGATGACAACCCAGGGGTTCAACCGGAGATTCCATACGGGTGCAATCTTTTTTGATATAAGCAAGGCCTTTGACAAGGTGTAACACTGATTGTCAAAATGATAAGGTTAGGATTTCCAAGTTACCTTGTGAAACTAGACTCAAGTTTTCTAGAAGGGAGAACTTTCGTAGTATCGTCAGATGACGCAATGTCAGAAACAAAGCATGTTAGAGCGGGCGGGCCACAGGGTTCACCTCTGTCATCGACCCTATTCAACTTATATACGGCAGATATTCCGACAGACAATTTTAGTAAGCTGTTTCTGTTCGTTGACGATACTGCGTTTGCGACCTCTTCCGGGCCATTACGTTATGTTGTGTTGAGATTGCAGCGGCATATCAACAAACTTGAGAGATGGATGATTGGAAAATTAAAATTAATCCAAATAAGACTCAAGCAGTCATTTTTTCAAGGAAACGCTTTAATAATCCGAACAATCGGTTGTCCATCTCGAACGTGCGCATTCCCATCAAAATTATAGAATGTTTCGTCCCGATATCGGTGGTGGACTCATCAGTGGGATCCACCAATATCTTTCCTAGACATCTTTATTGTACTTTCCACAAACTTGGACTTCTATTTAAGTCAAGTTTTGCCGGAAAATGGTGGTAAGATGTTAGTTCCACAATATGCCCTCCCTAAAAAGTCCAAGACGTAAGAAAGCACAGTCCTGATAAGAGAAATGTGAAACGGACATCCTAGGTGGTCTTCCGAGTATCGGGTCAGGCTTAATCAAAGCTAACGGCGGTTTAGACCCTTGTCTGCCGCCGTCCCTGCTCGGGCGCCATGTCGCATTTAGTAATGCCCTGGTGTTAAGGACATATAACTAAGCGGTCTAATTTTCGACCACCGTCAAAATGATAGGATGTTTCGTCCCGATATCGGTGGTGGACTCCTCAGTGAGATCCACCGATATCTTTTCCAGACATCCTTATTGCACTTTCCACAAACTTGAACTCCTATATAAGTTAAGTTTTGCCGGAAAGTATGGGTAAGATGTTAGTTTCACAATACGACATAAAACAATGTTACAAAATGGCATGTACATGAAACTCTAACAAAACAGTTACTTTACCCATACTACGTTGAAAAAGTACACGCTATGCCTCCGGATGATTATCCCATAAGATTTCAATACTCCAGTTGGTTTATACAGCAACATAACCTAAATCTAAATTTTTCTAACCCTATTTTGTTTACCGATAAGGCCAGTTTTACAAGAGATGGCTTAATACACTCAACAAAGGTTTATTTAATTGTGTGGGCTGGCAGCATCGGAAATAACTATATAGGTTCATTTGTTTTGGAAGGGAGTCTCAATAGTGAGATTTATTTACAATTTTTGCAGCAAAATTTAAATAATTTATTGGAAGACGTACCCCTTCATAGAAGAATGCAGATGGGATACGTGCATGATGGTGCTGCACCTCATTTTATCCATATAGTACTTCAACACTTGGGCCTGTTTTATGGCCATCAAGGTCTCCAGACCTAAATCCCTCAGATTTTGGAATTATATGGGTTTAAATGGGAACTTTCGGTACTTTAAGCCCTAGGGGGTTGAGATTTTGTGGGTGTCTTGTTATCCATATACCCCACGTGGTGTTGCCAGATTGTGCACACTTCCCCTAACTTATGGAAAACATAAATTTGGCAACGTCACGCTCCGGTATATTACAAATTACCTGTTAAAATAATGTGATTAAAATACCCATTAATTTTTGCTGAAAAAATCATAACTAAAAAATCTTACGTGTTGGGAAGTTCTTACCATCATTTTCGCATTTAGGGACCAAAGATGAAAAAAATTCGAAAAATGTTTTATTCATCTTATCGAGGAATTCGGTTGATCCAAATTTGAATTAACCTAGTTATCATAAATTCGGTATGTCCAGAAATTTCGTTTATTGGAGTTCGATTTATCAAGGTTCGATTGTAATTCCAAGCTTAAATTTGTGTTTAGCTACTACATATTACCTTAATTTAGTAATGTTGTTGACTGTTGTTGCCTTATGTTATGTTTGTCTCACCCATACAGAGTTGCTAACGACCAGCCTACTTTTGCATATAATAAAATATTCTTAGAACCGCTTACTGTTATGGAAGGGTTATGGTCAACCCGAGTTGCAACTGCAATAAACATTTCTGTGACGACCGTGCCAGTCACAGAATATAAAAATAGGCGTTTGCAGCATGAATCATCGCATACTTGCACATGCCATAATTAGCAACGAATGCTAAACAAACTTTATTTACAAATAACCTAAACGACGTCGTAGGCGACAGCTTGAAATAAAAATTTTCTAGACGATGTACGAGGTTGTTCTGGAATCAAATTTTTCCTAATTTTAATAGGAGCATTTCCTATTCCATGCTGTTGTCAGTTTTTCAGGCATCAAAAGATTTACTAATACGAGGATGGTTCGATAAGTTCTCGGCCTGATGAAGAAAACAAAAGATTTTTGAAAATGCTGTTCTAACATTTTAATACCCGTAGTTAGGCGAGAATCCAACGAGGGCGGTAGGGGCAATCGCCCCCCCCCCCCAAGAGCTTTGAGTTCAGGAAAATAGTCCCGATTTTGCCTCATACTATAGTTTATTCAAGAACTAGAGAGAGTAATAAATCATTTTTTACCCTTTTTTTCTTCGCAAACTACCTGTGTTCTTTAGTCCGGTGTCTTTGGCAAAATCTGTTAAGACACATATATTTTTCATAGGAATGGGTTAGAAATTTTATAATCAAAAATACCGATGTATAATAATGGATTATTTGGATTGGACGACCATAGATATTTGAAAGTGTGAAGTGTTAAAAAAGATTTTAATCCTTAATATTATTTCGGTAATAAACTTAAAATAAAAAGTTTTTATATTATTTTATTTCTTATGATTTATTAATAATTCACATACATTAGAAAATACAGATAATTTTGACATATTTAACACAAATCACAACTGTATTTTTATTATTTTTAATTTTGGCTTAGAAACTGTTTTAGGCACATTCAGACTAAAACGTAGCCTTATTCCCTCAAAAAATTCTAAGTTATAATTTAAACTTACAATATATTCATTGTCAAAATAAAAGAAGTTAAACATATAAAAAAAAATAAATTCGTCCATATAATATTAATTTTTTTTGGGGCTATCGGTCATTTTATTATTAATTAAAAACATTTTTAGGACATTTGATGTTTCAGTTTATTTATTTCCTAAACCATCTGCAGAATTAAAATTAAACATTGAAAAGGGATTTAAATGTAATTAATTTTTATATGTTTCAGTTAAAATTTGACTTACCTATTTTTTTTGCACTGACAATTTAATTTACTTTATTATATGGAAATCCGATAGCCCCAAAAAAATAAAATAAACATGTTAATTCTACACGCTTAAGAAAAAGACACAAATACAATAATAAAAAAATTACGGCTAATTGGAATTAAATATATATAAAATTAAAAGGTGGGACACACTTAAATAAAAATATATAAAAAAATAAAAAAATATATAAACAATATTAAACAATAAAATACAACAAAAACAAGAATTTGAATAATAAATTGTGTTTACACTGGTAAACATTACGTATCTAATTCCTAATCAAAGTCAATGAAGCTATCTTCGCCCAAATTAATTATAATTGGTTCTTCTATCTCACCGATCATGAGATCGAGTTTCCACATTTTCTTTTATTATATGGATTTTTCTCAATTTTCTGCAGTAACTTTATTCAAAAAAAAAATATTTAAAAAGTTCAGTTAAATTACTAATTTTGTAAGTTGTGTTATTTATAGCAACTCTACATTTTACTTGAGAGAAATATTTCCTTCTCCGACGGACAGTTTCCGGACGATCTATAAGAACAGATTTCCTATCTGGTTTTTCTCAGCAAAAATTAAGTTCTCTGAGCAATTTCCACTTTTAATTTCAGGTAAATGCCGATCTTCATTGATTTTAGTTAGAATTTTGTCGACGGTTGGGATCTACTTCTCATAATAAGATGTATGTACAACTCCTTTTATTGCAGTTTACATCTCTCCTTCCAATGAGGTTTTTCTCCTTCAGTATTCGGTATAGAGTAGATGTTCCAACTGCTGTCATGTTGGAACACATCTCAACATTATTATCTAGACATTGATATCTTAAGGCATCATAAACATACATCGTAATAAGTTTTTCGTCGAGGAAAAAATGCCCTGGTTTAACGAATTTGGAATAAATATAGAGATAGAAGCCATATCTTTTGGGGATCTCACTAATCTCAAATAATATATAAAAACAAACATAAACAAGATAAATCGGGAAGGACACATTATAAGGTGTACTTTGCTCATTGACAGAAATTAAATCGAACTATCAGAAATTTTATTGTTGCAGTAAATTTATAAAAGCTTATAATATTTAAGTATAATTATATTTACGGCATTTCTCAGTTACCTGCGGCACTGAAGCAGGTACGTTGGAGGTTTCAGTAACAGTTTTATTACTCTCTCTAGTTCTTCAATAGAGTATAGGAATGTGTATGCTTGCGATCGCCCCTCCCCTTCCCAAGAGCTTTGAGTTCAGGAAAATAAAACCGATTCTGCCTTTTATATTAGGAACGTGTATGCTGCTGGCACTCCCCACCCGTTGACAACTTGTTTTACTTGTGATAGACCCCCCCCCCCCAAAGAGCTTTGAGTTCAGGAAAATTGACCCGATTCTGCCTCTTATAATAGGAATGTGTATGCTGCTCGCATCCTTCCCCCCTGTCGGCAACTTGTTTTTTCTTATAATCGCCCCCCCCCCCCGCTCTTCAAGAGTTTCAAATTCAGAAAAATAGACTCGACCCTGCCTTGTACACTAGAAATAGGAATGTTGCTGGTGTCCCTCCCCGTCGAAACTTGCTTTCGCTTGCCATACTGCACTTTTGTGATATCACTCCCCCCCCCCAAAAAAAAAAAGAGACTGGATCCGCCCCTGCTCGTAGTATAATGCGATTTGTTCAACTTTGCAAAATAAGCGGTTGTCGCTGTTCTGACCTCGTTATTTGAAGAAAATTTCCATCCAGCGAGCCATTATTTCAAGTTTGGGAAGAGAGAATAATCGCTGAGAGCCAGATCTGGCGAATATGACGCATGTGGAAGCACTTCGAAACGTAGATCATGGAGTTTTGCAGCAACAACCACAGTTTTGTGTGCAAGCGCGTTATCCCGATGAAAGCGCTTTTTTTTCTGGCAAAATGTGGACGTTTAGCTTTAATAACAGGCTGCAAACGGTCCAGTAGTGAATCGTAATACTCCTCTGTGATGGTCTTGCCTTGTTCTAAATAGTCTATAAGCACCACGCCATGTGAATCTCAAAAAACTGTTGCCATGACTTTTCCTGCAGGCGGAACCGTTTTTGCTTTTTTTGGCGCACTTTCACCTGCCCCCACCCACTGTTTAGACTGCTGCTTTGTCTCTGACGTGTGTGAATCCATGTTTCATATCTACAGTTATAAAACGTCGAAGAAACTCAGCAGGATTGCGTCTGAATAAGTCTAAACACTCTTGCGAAGTGTTCATTCGAAGGCGTTTTTGGTCGACTGTTAACAAACGCGGCACTCACAAAATATCAAACCTTACGTGTTCACTCGATCGCCAAAAACCAGCAACTGAACGCAAACATCTGAAACTTTGCAGGGCGTCATCTCAAGGTTAATGCTTACAAAATATTATAGTTATTTGATCCTACTAGCGCCCTCTCTGTTTCAGGCCGATAACTTATCGAACCATCCTCGTATATCTGAGAGATCGTGAAGAAATAAATCACACACTTCTGGTGCCCCTTTTGAAGTATCTGGGTTTATGGGAAGATTCCTGTGATTTAATTAAAGAATACTTAAAAGGTCAGAGGGTTATGTTGAATGAAAGGTTGTCAGAACAAAATGCTACGAACGAAAAAAAGACACTGTAAACAAACGCACACCATTCACGAACTAACACGTCCAGTCGGTAACTGCGCACACCAACGAGTTCGTGAAGATTTACTGGTGACGACCATGCCCCACAGAGGTCGCTCAATCGAGTTTTGACGCGGAGATATGAATGCAGGCTCGATACTTTTGGGACAAACCTCGTATAAAAGTGTATTGAAGTACAAGACGCCCATTTTGAACATTTATTTAATTAAACATACAAAAGATGTACTTAACGTTTAACACAATTTTGGGACAATTTAGTGGTTTTTGTTCCTTCTAAGTTGCCTTAGAAAAAAAATTACGTGAAACACTGTGGCGATTTTAATGTCTTTATACTGTCGAGAGTTTGAGACATACTTACCGGATACCCTGTATATCGGTTACAAAAGACATTTTTATCAGCCTATAAACATCCTTGAGAAATGAACTTGTTATTAATAAGTTTTTTGTATTATAGCAGGAAAAAGAAATTACAGTAACTAATATAAAAAGTAGTATTTACCTAGATAGATTAAGCGTTAATCATCGCTTAATTGTTATTTAAATTAGATTATAAATTTAATGGTGCATAACAAGGGTTTAGTGCGTATTAACTAACTTACAACGACATCGATTTGCGTATGAGTGGCGTAGCAAATTTTTGAATACCTGTCAATTGCAAGCAGTGCTGTAAACAACGGCTAGGCAAAGGTGACACCCGCTATGGGGCCCCAAATAATTAGAAATTGAACGTCAAATTTTAATTTACGTCATAAGCAGCAACAACTTGACAACATTGAAAGTCCAGTTAAAATACGAACAATACGACACGGCGACAACAGTAAAAATGTAACCAAAGCAAAATGTTTTTTGTGGGTATTGATTTTAATATCATAAACAGTTTGTCAGACAGATTTTAACTTCTGTCATTGAACTGCTTTAACCGGAAGATAATTGGTAAAAAATTGACTCAATGTTTTTCAGACTTTTCGTGGTAAAAGGTATCCGATTATTGGAGGTTACCAAGGGGACAAGTACAAGACTAGGCATGACAGTTGACCACAGTTGGTAATGTGAAGTAAATAACTACTAGTATTTGAAAACATCAAAAGACTTTTTAGCGGGATTAATTTTTTAAGAATCTCGAGTGATTTCAGAAAAATAAATTGATTAGTAATGCATATTGTGTTCATAAATATTAGTAGTGTAAACTAGTTCAGTGATTTATTCTTGTGTAAATAAATTATAACAAATAATCAAGCTTCACAAATAAATTGCACGTGCGCACATCGAGTCTAAAAGTATATAATTATTTCTTCGTAAATGTATGATATCGTTGGATAAAAACGAGCAGTTTTGTCAAGTCTGACGAAAAGCTGGACGAGCAATCAATTGTTTCTTCTACTTCAGTCTCTGATTTGGAACCAACACACGGTGGCAGTTTTAGTGAATGAATTCATTTCTTGTTTTGTTTTAAGAAACCGCTCTTGACCTTAACCTTTAGAGCCTCAAAACAGGTGGCGCTAAAACAATTTACCCCTACCACACTCCGCCCTCTTGTGGAGTTAGCCGTACAAACCCTAGAAGATAGAGACCGTACCAGACCCACCTGACTGAGTTAATTATTAATTTGTTTTTTCCTTATTTAACTTAATCAGGATTGTATCTAATTCATTTTGTCATATATTGCCACCTTTTGCATTCTTTTGTGGATTTTTAATTTAAAATAAGAATATTTTTAGGAACTTTCTTTCGTGGCGATATCGTCGAATTAAATACATTGTGGACAGATGAATCGATAAGTTTTTTTTATTACAAATGACACGTTCTATCCATCAAATATAAATTAATATAAAATAAATTTTCTTTATCACAAATTGAGAATCAATTAGGTAGAATAAATTTGGTTTTTCATAATATCATGTTCCACAAATCTGGCTCGTTCCTTTCATATATCAAACTTTTTTTACTTACCAAAGTTTAATCTCAATAAGCTTGGTTTAAGCCAAAAAATGCGTTGTTTTTCCACAATAAATCAATAAAAAACAACTTTTATCATTATATAAAAACTCCTTTTTTTGGTATCATGAGTTTTTTTTTAAAAAAGTGATAGCAACGATTATTTTTGCAATAATTATTGCATGAACAAAAAACGCAAATTTTAACGATTTTTCCGCTTATTTGCAGTAACTAATTAAAATCAATCACGCCGTAGCTCAAATTCTAGGTTTTCTTACTACTTGCAATATTATTTTAAATTCTTAGTTAATTATTGAACATTACCAACTCTCGCCAGCCATCATTGCTAGTCCTTTATTTACACCCCTTACAACTTCCAGTAGTTGGTTACCCCTTACCTCGAAATGCCGGAAATTTTTTTTACTAACCGGTGTAAGTGGTTTTTTAAAAGTCACTAAAGACAGAGTCATTTAATTGACAAGATGTCGGAAGAGGTTTTTTGCGAAAAGTAATTTCAAGGTTCAAGAAGAACTTCTAAAGGAATTGAAAACAAAACTTTGTAAAATATTTTCATATTGATTCCCGAATTTCATTTTCTTTTTAATCTTCTTAGATTATGTTCTTTTAAGCCCGGTAAGTTTTATATTCGACATATTCTAAATCGGTAAAATGAAAAAATTGTTTTTTCAACAGACTACTGCTTTAACCGGTTCCAAACCTTGATCTCTAGGTTTTTAACCGACTTCTAAAAGAAGGAGGTTCTCAATTCGTCGACTATGTATTTTTTTATGTATGTACACCGATTACTCCGCAACGGCAGCACCGATTTGAATGAAATTTTTTACGTTATGTTCAGGAAGTTGCCGCGGTGGTGCCATATTTTTTTGGACGAAATTGGTGCAGTAATATCCAAGATGGTGCTGACAATATGGCGGCCAAAAAAATTAATTTTGTCTGATTTTCTCCAAAATTGGTACGTGAAAATTTTTGGGGTCGTACACAACGAATCTGAAATTATTTTTAAAAAATTCATTATGGCGGATCCAATATGGCGGACAAAAAAGTAAATTTTATCCGATTTTTTCCAAAATTGGTACAGGGGAGTTTTCGGGGTCGCTCATAACAAATCTAAAATTATTTTTCAAAAATTCAATATGGCGATTCCAATATGGCGGACGAAAAAATCAATTTTGTCCGATTTTCTCCAAAATTGGTACAGGGGAGTTTTCGGGGTCGCACATTACGAACCTCAAATTATTTTAAAAAAATATATATATGGCGGACCCAAGATGGCAGATTAAAGATTCTAAATCTCTCGATTTTGTCTAAAATGAGTATTTAGGAATTCTTGTTAGTGTTAATTACGAATTAAAAATATTTTTTGGAAAACAATCTGGTGAATTCAATATGACGTCTTAAAAATTTTACATTTTTCGATTTTCTTCAAAACTGATATTAGGGGTTCTTGAGAGTGTAAATTATGAATTTAAAAGTATTTTTTCTGGATTCAATATGGCGAATCCAATATAACAGACTTAAAAATTTTACATTTTTTGATTTTGTTCAAAGGTGGGACTGAATCGTTTTTAAGGATGTAAATAGCGAATATAAAATTTTAAGAAAATCTAATGTCAGATGCAATACGACGGTTTAGAAATTTTATTCATCCAAAATTGGTTCCGGGGGGCTTTAAAGGGTTTAGATTTAGATTAGATTAAGACGTTAAAAAATTTTTTTTGAAAGTCAATATGGCAGATCCAAATATGATGGGTTGAAAATTTTACTTTATTCGTATGTTTTCAGATTTCGTATTAAGGGGTTTTCAGGGTCGTGTATTACGAATATGAAGTTAATTTTCATACTCAATATGCAGTATAACATATATATCCGGTTAAGAAATATACGCCTCAAGTTCTTTAAATATCGATATTGGAAGGTTTTGGGGCCTATATAACCAATCTAAAATTAATTTGAAATTTAAGATAGTGGATTTATTATGACAGACTAAATATTTGTTTGACATAATTTCACTAGTGTCTGGAAAACTCTAAGAATCAAAGAATATTTAGTGGTTCATTTTAGGGTGATTTACAACTTTGGAAGAAATGGGTAATTTTTTGCCACCATGGAATCATTGCGAGGTACACTAATCTCGATTACTACTTAAATAAAATAAAATTTTTATAAAAAAAAATTAAATCGACTTTTAAAAGTGCGCTAAAAAGTGAAAAATAGCTATAAATTTTTATATGAAATTGAAATTTTTGAAGTCGGCGCCAAATTATCTCTAAATGAAATAAATAACTACTGACTGATATACAAATTATGGTAAGAAAGCAATTACAAATAAAGTATTTTTAATCTCTTTATGCGAATCACATTTTGTCAGGTATTCGTTTGGCGCCGACTTCAAAAATTTCAATTTCATATATAAATTTATAGTTATTTTTCACTTTTTAGCGCACTTTTAGAAGTCGATTAAATTTTTTTTATAAAAATTTTGTTATCTGTAATTTTCCTATATAAAAATTTGCTGATTAATTCTTATTTCTTCTGTCTTGAAATAAACGGAACTTTTGAATTTAAACCGCGCGCTTATATAGAATTGTATATGTAATTTCTTTTTAATTTTCAAAAAAAAAACAGCGTTTTTTAAATAATAAATTTATTCCAAACTTTACATCCTCATTGTATAAACAGTTATTAGTATCTGTGAATTTTCCTCCTTGGTCGTTACAGCTTCACTGACGAGACTCATAAGGAGACAAAGCCAGAATGGAATTCGCAGGGAATAAGTTGTCTACATTTTTCTCTAACGGTCTGAAGAAGAAAAATGATAACTTGTGCACCTGATATAAATAGAAAATTATTTAGAAAATATCCATTTTTTGTTAAATGTTTTATTTAAATAATAAATCTTAAATCACTTTGTGTATTAACAAATAAGTTCGTCAAATTACAAAAGTACACATTTTCACATTATCGAGGACTTAAAATAAAGAGTTCATTGATCTAGTTCTCTTCTATACCAGCGCCCCAGCCGACACATTCATATTATTAAGCTTTCTACTTTCCTTATGTGGGTATGGGGATATACCCAATGGGAACCTGAATAATAATCGACGTTGTTTTGTTATTATAAAAAATAAACAACCAATTCCTTGAAAAACTGTTTGTTGGTTTTGAATCTAAGCACGTTCATTCTTGCTTAAAATAAAAACTGATTAATAAATTCGTTTGTTTAATCTAGAGAGAATGGGTGCTTAGAATATGATTGATTGCTAATGGGAACTTTAAGTGTGGCGTATGTGTTAACGTTTAACAATAAATTTTAATGCGTTTACATAAACCACATTCATATACTTCTGTTATTAAGAATTATAAAAGTAAATTTTATGATTTTAGTAAAATAATATGTATATACGAGGGACGTGCTAAAAATTATTACTACTACATTGACAAACTATGAATCATTTTTGAAATGTTAATATTGTTTAGATATCTTCATATGGTCTTCTTTATTAAAAACCTCATCCCGAACACTCTCTACGTTAGCGTTTTTTTATTTTTCCTGTTTTATCTACTGCTTTATTCCATGTTAAATGGTCTGGACTGCGCACAATGGAGATCGGCTTGTACAAATCTGGGACGTGTAATGAAATAATGGCTCTGATCATTATGTATATATATATATATATATATATATATATATATATATATATATATATATATATATATATATACAGGTCTGGAAAATCCACACCAGAAACTGGACGTTTCTTAAGTAAAATAAAGAAAATACTATATTATTCATCAAATCAGTTTGGCCCTCGGATGAGAGGTAATCCAATGCTTTCATTCGGCCGTCGAAGCGTAAGTACCGTGTTTCGCGCCAAATTTTTTTCTTATAATGGTAGTTTATTCCACGGAACAAAAAGAGCACATTATTAAGTGGTACACTATTCTGGTAAATAATCGGTAGATTTGTATTTATGTGCGAAAATCATCCTGTTCCTTGAAAATTTAGAATTTCGGAAATTATTAAAAAATTTGAGACAACTGTCTAAAAATTTGTAAAAAATGCACTGATAATAATGAGGAGCAACCGGTTCCTCAAATTACTGAAGAACGAGCAAATTGGGGAGACTGACGTTTGTAGTTTAGCAGAAATTAATTTTCCTTGCAACAGTACCGTAATTGCCTAAGAACTTGATATGAACGCTCGAACAGTTCGGAATATTTTAAAGCTAATAGGCATATAACTCCTGAACTTTTGGCAAATACGCGAACCATATTTTACAATAGATAGGATTCTTGTCCCGCTCAAAGTGGAGGCCTGTTTGAACACCTCTTGTAGACTTTTAGGTGTTTTTGTTGATTTAAATTGAATTTAATTATTTGTTTATTTATTTACAATTACTGAACGTGTTACTTTTATTTTTTACCAGAATAAAAGTTTATTTTTGAGAATGATTTGTAATTTTAAAGTGGTCTATTAGCTTATTTAGTTAGAAATTACCGTTGCGTTTCACCAGTATTTTTATTAGAATAAATGTTTATTTTGTAACAGAAATATCAATTTTCTTTACGCTCAACGCCCAACAAAAACTAATTTTTTTGTATTTCGAATATTTGATGTATTTAAAACAATCAGTGTATCAAATAGTCATTAAATATTCCAAATTCCGTCGATTACGTTATAAATTTAGACGAAAAGTAAGTACACCCTCTCATTCGTTTCAAGGTACTGCTCGTGTTCGTGTCGCACGGAAGGAGGAGGGTAATATTGCGGTAGGCGTTCCCTACGATCTTCTGTCCGAACTAATCTGAAACAAGTTAGACGGGCTTGGTGGGTTAGAATTTGAGAAACGGCCAAAATAATTTCTAGTTAAGAAATTTAAAATAGAAGTTTGGCTATAGTAACGTTTCTCTTAAACCTCGGTAATATTAACGGCCAGTCTTTTCTTTCTAAAGTTTCGTCTCAGGTTAAAGGCAAAAGTGTTGTGGTTGCGTTGCGCCCAGTTATATTTGTGCGCCGCTCTTCTGTTTGACATTGGATTGTCGAGAAACAAATATCAACGATTACAAAATTGGGCTAAACAGAAAGGCAGTAATATATTTTCACCGTACTCTGGTGTGTAAAATACAAAAAAAAAAGCATATTATCCACATGACGAGTATCTAACTTTTACTAAATCAAAAGCCGAGGGTAAATTCCAAGGCTTACTATATCATACAGTAGATTGAATTATATTGTTTAAAATTAGACGCCCTTGAACAAATCGATAAATTAGAATTGTAGATATGAGTTTCATTTGCAAATGGGGCTTCGATGGAACGTCAGGTCAGAGCCAGTACAAAATGAAATTCACTGATCCGACTATTTCTGATACAAACTTATTCCTAACCTCTCTTATTCCACTTCAATTAGCAGGTATTAACTCGCAAACTCAACAAGAACAGATTGTGTTGTACAATTCCAAGCCCTCGTCTACTATGAATTGCGGGCCTCTGAAATTTGAATTTATTAAGAAAACCGAACCAGACAACTTGCACCATATAATAGTTTTCATTGCCACCCGAGCTTCACTACAGTATAACTTATCTATGACGATGATGGATGGCTAGGTGAATGCTTTGGCTGGAGCGAAATCGGTCCAACGTTGTTACCTCTGCCAAACAACATCTCAGTTCAACAACATTGATACTGTGTCTCAATAAGTACAGAGTATTTCAGGCTACAATCATTATAACAAGAGTAAAGTGAAAACTGATCCTCCGGTTTCCCGTCATTTTGCAAACTATTGGAAGCGGACATTAAACTGCAATAGAGAAGACTTACTTCATTGACCAGACATCCCAGCATTTGAAATATTACCGATAGGTAAACTATTGAAAGATGCACAAAAATTAACGTACAAGTTGATAAGAAACTATCGCCTAGACTTTGCCTGAAAATCTTCTCGAGAAAAATATGAAGGATGTGTTCCAAAACTTTTGGCGTCGATGGATCCTTACACTGTTTTTGATATAGTAAGGATTCGGATAACAATTCATACGTATTGGAGAATGAGAAAAGAGCTGTCAACAAAGAAGGCAGTAATTAAAAAGTTCTTTTTATTATTTTTATTACAGTCGTATTATTTATTCATTTATGTGAATCAATAAATATTATATTACTTACAAATTATTTGCATTGGTATTTATTAAGAAGTCTTAAGCATAGAGGAAAAAGTACTTTCGCCTTTTTAACGATTATCGATATCCATGTATTTATTATTATAGTATTATATTTAAAATGTACCGTGAAGTCAAGCGCAATATTTTATTCATGGAAATACAATTATTCTTTTTATTTTATTTTTAAAGCGTTGAACCACATTAGATGTTTTTCGAATTTATTTTCATGATTTTAAAGTTTCAGTCTGCGATTTTTATTTTTAATATCAAATCCGTGCTTTCGACCCACTGTGTTTTGACGACCCGAAACCAGCGAAAAGTCCTTGTCCGACGCCATTTTTGCTAAAAGCCAGGAAGCAAGCTACGATACAACAGTATGCTTTATTTCACTTCTTCAACATGGCTAAACGGGTTGTCCGTCGCTTTTTGTTACGTCCCGTTTTTTAAAGAGGTTCTGTTCTCGACTTTCCACACCTGTATATATATATATATATATATATATATATATATATATATATATATATGTACTACGACATCTGTTTTGTTTACAAACGTAACTGTATAAAACATCCTGAATGCTTATATTTCTTATTCACGTCAGACCCATAGCTGCATTCTTCTGCAAGTCTCACTGTCGTACATTGTACTTATTGAATGGCCCCCTTAACAAAATCCCAGCAAATATTAATATGTACTATCATAGTTTAGTGTACTTTTTTCCATTTTAAATGTTGTCTTAACCATTACATTTTAAACATAGTGACATAGCGCCGCACGAACTAGTCAGCAAAGTTCTGGGCACGAAGAAGTGCTTCTAGGAGCATTTTTAGACATAGAAGGGCGTTGAACAACACATCATATCAATCAATCACCACGGCAATAAAGAACATCAGTTTAGAAGACACCTGTTGAAAATGGATAGAAAACATGTTAAAAGACAGGGTTGTCTATACAGAACTACTTATAAAGAAGCTAAAGACGCGGGTAACTGGAGGATATCCACAGGGAGGGAGTTCTCTCCACTACTTTTGAACCTGGTAATGGATATGCTTCTGCGGACTCTAATTAGTGTGGGACCCTCAGTACTAGGATATGCTGACCACCTAGTAATTTTAGCTCAAGTAAATTCAATACAATTGTGAGAGAAATAATGCAACTGACTTTCAGGATTGTAGAAAGATAGGTTGCACAGAAAGGACTCAATATTAGTTCCGAAGAGACTGTTTTAATTCCATTTACAAAACGGAGGAAACTAGAGAACCTTGGTTCCTCTCCCAGGAAGTTAGATATCTAGGGGTAATTTTGGACTCTAGACTGACCTGGAACAAGCATGTGGAAAAGATAGCAAGAAAATCGGAAACAACCCTTATGGTTGCGGAAAAACATGGGGCTCTCACCCGAAATGGTGAGACCAGCGTTCACATGTGAAGCCTTTCGTTTGGTGGCACAAGGTAATGCAAAGAACAACTATGACCAAGCTAGGCAGCATACGGAGGGTCACCTGTTTGAGCATCAGGGGGGCTATGAAATCGACCCCGACCTCAGCAATGGAGTGCATTTTGACTCTCCTCCACTACATTTAGTAATTCAGGTAGAGGCAAGAATGGAGCTTCACCGGCTACACCACTCAATGCCAAGAGCACAAATGCTGATGACAGGACATAAAACCTTATGTAACAAAATCAGGAGCCCTGAGTTGGCCAAACCCTTGGACTCCTACACTACTTCGGAAGTCAACCTCTTTCCAACTTGGGTCCGATTATGAAGTCATTGCAGTGACAAACGCCTATTTTACACACTTGTACGAAAACACCTACAAAAAAGGGATGTAAGCAGGGCTGTTAATTTTCCTGTAATTCCTTGCATTTGCCAGGAATAATTAGCTATGCCAGTAATTTTGCCAGGAATACTATCATGCTAAGTATTTTCCAGGAATAGATATCTTGTTCTCAGAAGTTGATAAAATATTAAGGCGATATGTACATACAATTGATGGCAAGTGTAGGAAAGTCGATAAGATGCCCCATGTCTAAAATTAAATCTTTCTACTATCTCGTTTTGCTTTTTACATGTAGTTATTTCTTCCTTTATTTTATGGATTTGTAGTCTAAAATTCAAAGGATGGACAATTTTGTTATCATCTGTCTTTTTCTAATATTCAGTTTAAGCAATATCAGCTTTTTCTTATCACACGCATTTTGCCAGGAATTGCCATAAATAAATATAAAACTCGTAAGTATTTTTCTGTGGAACATTTGACAGCACTGGATGTAAGCACTGGTGCACCAATAGTGTCGGTGTATATCTTTAACGAAATATTATGTAAAAAAATTAAGTATATTTATGTCATAATTATTATATTTTCCTCGCATTGGGAGTGAAAGCAAGTGCCTGTAGAATTTCATCTAGAAGCAAAAAAAATTATACAACAACATTGTAAGCCAGCTCGCTAAATATTTTAGCAAAAAAACCTATACAGACTTTATGTTTATTACTTCTCTAGCAATGTTATTTATCTTTTCTAAGACCATCATCCAATCAATATAATTTTCCTTATAATTAAGTTGTGTTTCATGGTTGTAAAATCTTAACCGCATCTAATCAATATTTTCACGTTGACATGTGTACTCGAATCAGTGACCCGACATAGCGGAGAAATGAAAATAACAGATAATTGGTGTCGTCCGACTGCCTGAATCCTGCTATTTTGTACTGCTACATGGCAGGAAAGGTCTTCTCAGGTGACCACGACGAATCAAACATGCCGTGTGCCAAAGCGTACTTCATATTTTTATTATGATGAAACGATCTTGGTTATTGGAGATGGATAGTGTAGATCCTGCTAGTACCCTTTAACTTCATTTAATTGGTTTCTTAATTAGTCTATTAGAATGATCTGTCAAGTTCTCACGTATTAAATCGATATGAAACTTTACTGAATCAGGAGGTCAGTGACTTATTGTTTGAAAATAAAGATCTCAACGTGTAGGTATTTTACATTAGAAGTCTATTATTTTGTATGTAGATTATCTAGAGTGTGTCCCACAATGAACTTCCGTGATCGATTTTTTGGAAAATAGAGTTTGGAAAATTTTTATAATTTTTATAGTTTATTGAAGTCGATGGGGGCAATTCGGCTAAAATATTTTCAAAATGGTGGCATTTCCGGTTATACCAGAAGTTGATGCCTTCTTGCTTATTTTAATTGGAATACCCTATATGTTATTTCATTTTTAGCTTCGATACAAAAATTATAGACATATTTCATGTATATACGCAAGCAGGGGCGGATCCAGCCTCTCTCTTTTGGGGGGCGGGGCGGTAACATCACAAAAGTACAGTATGGCAAGCGAAAGCAAGTTGTCGATGGAGGGGGGGTGGAGACGCCAGCAACATTCCCATTTCTAGTGGTAAAGGCAGGGTCGGGTTTAATTTTTTTGTATTCGAAGCTATTTGAAGGTGTTGTCTACGGAGGGAGATGCCAGCAACATACACATTCCCAGTATAAGAGGCAGAATCGGGTCCATTTTCCTGAATTCAAAGCTCATGGGTATGGGCGACCGCCACCCCCTGGATCCGCGCCTGTACGTAAATCTAACTGTTTTGGTTATACATATTTTAAATTTTATATCAAAAATGGCGTTTGCAGGCCTAAATATAATTTATCAATTTCTCCTATGTGAAAGCCTTTATGATTTAATTGGGGTTGGTTTACTTCTAGAAGGGGATCTACTTTAGTGGACTATGTTGATATTTTAATAATTAATAAATACAGGGTGAGCAAAAACTAACATTAAATATTAACTTGGAGAAATCATTAAAAGTCAATTTTTTTAATGTAAACCTCCTATTTTTAACCGACTTCTAAAAGAAAGAGGTTCGTTGTACTGTGTATGTTTTTTTTTATGCATGTACACCGATTACTCCGGAACGGTGGCACCGATTTGAATGCAATTTTTTACGTTATGTTCAGGAAGTTGCTGCGGTGGTCCCATATTTTTTTGGGCGAAATTGGTGCAATAAAATCCAAGATGGCGTTGACGATATGACGACCAAAAAAATTAAATTTGTCCTATTTTCTCCAAAATTGGTATGGGGGGAATTTTCGGGGTCGTACACAACGAATCTGAAATTATTTAAAAAAAAATAAATATGGCGGATCCAATTTGGCGAACAAAAAAATTTAATTTTGTCCGATTTTCTCCAAAATTGATGTGGGGGAGTTTTCGGGGTTGCAGAGAGCGATTCCAAGATATTTTTAAAAAATTCAATATGGCGATTTTTTTCAAAACTGGTACAGGGAAGTTTTCGTTGTCGCACATAACGAGTTTTAAATTATTTAAAAAAAATTCAATATGGCGGATCCAATATGGCGGACGAAAAAATCAATTTTGTCCCACTTTCTCCAAAATTGGTACAGGGGAGTTTTTAGAGTCGCACATAACGAATCTAAAATTATTTTAAAAAAATTCAATATGGCGGACGAAAAAATTAATTTTGTCCGATTTTTTTTTCAAAATTGATACGGGGAAGTTTTTGGGAACGCACATTACGAATCTGAAATTATTTTAAAAAATTAAATATGGCGGATTCAAGATGGCGAATTAAAGATTTTAAATCTCCCGATTTTGTCTAAAATCAGTATTGGGGGATTTTTCTTAGTGTTAATTACGAATTATTATTTTTTGAAAAACAATCGGGTGAATTCAATATGGCGTCCTAAAAATTGTATATTTTTCGATTTTCTCCAAAACTGATATAAGGGGTTCTTGAGGGTGTAAATTATTAATTTAGAAGTATTTTTCAGGATTCAATATGGCGAATCCAATATAGCGGACAAAAAATTTTACATTTTTCGATTTTGTTTAAAGGTGGGACTGAATCATTTTTGAGGATGTAAATTGCGACTATAAAATTATTTTAAGAAAATCTAATATGTCGACAGTTTAGAAATTTTAGATATCCGGATTTCATCCAAAATTGGTACCAGGGGGCTGTGAAGGGTTTAGATTTAGATTGGATTAAGACGTTGAAATTATTATTTTGAAATTCAATATGGTGGGTTGAAAATTTTTCCTTATTCGCATTTTTTCAGATTTGGTATTAGGGGGTTTTCAGGGCCGTGTACTACCAATATGAAGTTAATTTTTCACAACTATTAAATTGATAAGATAAAATATGAGGGACTGAAAATTTTACATTTTCCGATTTTGTCTAAAATTGATATTGCTGGATTCTTGAGGCATATCCAAACTCAATATGCAGTATAACATATATATCGGGCTAACAAATTTACGTCTCAAGTTCTTTAAATATCGATATTGGAAGGTTTTGGGGGCAATATTACCAATCTAAAATTAATTTGAAATTTAAGATAGTGGATTTACTATGACAGACTGAATATTTGTTTGACACTATTTCACTGGTATTTAGAGACCTTTAAGAATCAAGGAATTTTTAATGGTTCATTTTAGGGTGATTTACAACTTTGGATAAAATGGGTACTTTTTTGCCACTTTGGAGTCATTGCAAGGTACACTAATCTCGATTAGTACTAAGTTCAAATCATTTATGGATATCATAATGAATTCACACCTAAAAATCGAAAAATAAAATTCGACTTCTAAAAGTGCGCTAAAAAGTGAAAAATAACTATAAATTTTTATATATGAAATTGAAATTTTTGAAGTCGACGCCAAATTATTTCTAAATGAAATAAATAACTACTAATATATAAAAATTTTGGTAAAAAAGCAATTACAAATAAAATATTTTTAATCTTTTTATGCGAATCACATTTTGTCAGGTATTAGAGATCTTGATGGTAACATTTAACCTCCAAAGCCGTACAATATCCGTCCTTGACGTTTTAAGGCATAAACGACGTCCATTGCGGTTACAGTTTTTAGCATGTTCGGTGTATGTTACAGCATCTCTGATGACATTTTCTAAGAATACTTTTAAAACGCCACGGGTTTCTTCATAAATCAAACCAGAAATACTTTTGACACCACCTCGTCTGGCCAATCTTCTAATGCCAGGTTTGGAATACCTTGGATATTACCACGGAGAACTTTACGATGACGTTTTGCGCCACTTTTTCCTAATCCTTTTCCACCTTTACCTCTTCCAGTCATTTTGATACGAAGTTGAACAAAGTGATACTAGTTTACCACGTCGAGATGCGAATTAAGTAAAATTTTCAACTCACCATATTGTATTTCAAAAAAATCATTTTACCGTCTTAATATAATCTAAATCTAAACCCTTCAAAGTCCCCTAGTGCTTGAATTTTTTAAAGATATTTTGGATTCGTTATGTGCGACCCCGAAAACTCCCCCACACCAATTTTTGAGAAATGCGGACAAAATTAAATTTTTTTGTCCGTCATATTGGATTTGCCATATTGAGTTTTTTAAAAATAATTTCAGATTCGTTGTGTACGACCCCGAAAATTCCCCTATACCAATTTTGGAGAAAATCGGACAAAATTCATTTTTTTGGCCGCCATATTGTCAACGCCATCTTGGATTTTACTGCATCAATTTCGTCCAAAAAAATATGGGACTATCACAGCAACTTCCTGAACATAACGTAAAAAAATCATTCAAATCGGTGCCAGCGTTCCGGAGTAATCGGTGTACAGGGTGAGTCAACGATTGGATGAAGTAGGTTTGTGCCTTTTCGGTGAAATTTACAAAGAAACTATATTTATTGTTTGATACAGTTTATTTTTACGCAGATTTTAAAAATATTTAGGACTCTACAGGGTGAGCCAAAAAACTAGGACAGCATAAAGTTGTATTTTTTTAAATAGAACACCCTATATACGAATCGTATTTTCGATTTAGCTTATAATTTTAAATCTTTTTTATTAATGATTTACTATAACAAAACTTTATAGTTTCTGAGATAATAAAGTTTAAAGAAAAAAAATCACATTTTCAAGCATCAATTCAATCCTAAATAACGTTTTCAATTTTGTGACAAATATATTCAAATTTGGAATTTAGCAAGGCCAAGGACAAGTTAACATAATTTTTACCTAATATTTGCAATAAAAGCTACAGGGTGTTGAACACATCGGCTCAAATTTGAACAAGTTTAAATAAATAAATATCTTTTTTTTTAAATGGTACACCCTGTATATTTTCATGTTATTTAATAGAGTAATAAAAACCCTAAAAGTTTTGTTCAATATATCCTATACCTATTTATAATAGTTTTTGAGATATTTCAGTTTTTCTTATTTTCCATACTTTTTTACAGAAATAGTCTTCATTATCATAGTAGCCATGGCAAAAACAATGTAAAAGAACATTTTTCTGTGTGTCAAATTTATAACCGCAATCGCTTCTTTTGGTTTTTATGTAGTGTAGTTTGTTTTTTTTTGCATTTATCTTATATTGTAAAATGATATGATTTATACAATAGGAGAGGCTCAAAAAAATTGCCTTCTTGCTCAAAGAATTTACAAAATGAAGTATCCTGATCGACGCCAGCCTAATACCCATACTTTTCAAAACTTAATGCATAGATTTGATTTTTCTGGTACTGTTGATTATCCAAAACGTAAAGTGGTCAACAAACCAATAACTAATGAAGAAAAAGAACTACAAGTATTGTTAAATGTTCAGGAAAATCCTTATATTGGTAGCCGTCAGTTAGCAGCATTATGTGAAACATCACAATCCACCGCTAATCGTACTACCAAGAAATATGCGATATCCGATTTCTTCCTATGGGGTTATATTAAAAATAAGGTGTATGTTAATCCACCAACAACAGTGGAAGATATGCGAAACAGGATTAGGGATACCTGTAGAACAATAACGCCACTAATTTTGTCCAGGGTCCGAGAAAATCTGCAAAAAAGACTAAATTTGTGCATTGCACAAGAGGGTCGTTTATTTGAACACTTATTAAAAAGAAATAATTAATCTCAGTATTTAATAGGTAATTTTTTTGTTTCAATTTAGTATAAAAGTAAATATGTATTTGCCTTGTCGTTATTGTTGTGTTAATTTTTTCACATTATGTTTAATTAAATTATTGCCGTTGTAATATAACAAATAATGTATTTCATCATATTTAACCACATTCTGTTTGTTTCTGTAGTTTCTTTTTATTATTTTACATGGCTACTATGATAATGAAGACTATTTCTGTAAAAAAGTATGGAAAATAAGAAAAACTGAAATATCTCAAAAACTATTATAAATAGGTATAGGATATATTGAACAAAACTTTTAGGGTTTTTATTACTCTATTAAATAACATGAAAATATACAGGGTGTACCATTTAAAAAAAAAGATATTTATTCATTTAAACTTGTTCAAATTTGAGCCGATGTGTTCAACACCCTGTAGCTTTTATTGCAAATATTAGGTAAAAATTATGTTAACTTGTCCTTGGCCTTGCTAAATTCCAAATTTGAATATATTTGTCACAAAATTGAAAACGTTATTTAGGATTGAATTGATGCTTGAAAATGTGACTTTTTTTCTTTAAACTTAATTATCTCAGAAACTATAAAGTTTTGTTATAGTAAACCCTTAATAAAAAAGATTTAAAATTATAAGCTAAATCGAAAATACGATTCGTATATAGGGTGTTCTATTTAAAAAAATACAACTTTATGCTGTCCTAGTTTTTTGGCTCACCCTGTAGAGTCCTAAATATTTTTAAAATCTGCGTAAAAATAAACTGTATCAAACAATAAATATAGTTTCTTTGTTAATTTCACCGAAAAGGCACAAACCTACTTCATCCAATCGTTGACTCACCCTGTACATACTTAAAAAAATACATACTCGACGAATTGAGAACCTCCTTTTAGAAGTCGATTAAAAATCTCACATCTAGTATTAGTATAGTTATTTATTTTCAGTATTAATTCGAAAAGAAATGTTAAAAAAGAAAAAAATCATAATAATCATGATTTTTAAAAATTTTTTGATAAAAAATCATTTTTGATTTTTTTTAAATGATGATTTTTTTCAAACCCTGCTTTAAATAAAATATATTTTCGTTCTCCAGTGATTTATTTACAGAGGAGTTTTCATTGACTAAAACTTTCGTACTCTATTACTTATAATTCATAGTTTACGTAGAATACTAATAAATTATAAGCACATTCAGCCCGCCAGGAAGTAATCTCGCTTTTGCGAAACCGTCACTTCCTGTTGAAACTGTGTTGGCTCGATCGAAATCGTGCCTCGGGGAGAATTTGCATTACCTACGCAACTTTAAAATTATATTTGCTGTATCGATTAATAAGTCTTCAAATATAACTGTCCTTAAACAGGTTTTACTAACGCAGTTGTTCTTAGAAGAACTATAAACTGGGAATTATTGATATTAGAAATTGTCAACATGTTTACTTGAAAACCAAATGCTTTTCTCGTAAACACAGAGTTCCGTAAATGATCTTAAGCACGTAAGCATTGGTTACATAGAATGTAATACCCAGAGAATCAAGTAAAGTGTTCCTTAGGCCAAATTATTGCTATTATCTCTTCGATTAGAGTATAAAGAAATTTCGCAAAAACATTTAGTTTTTGAAAATTCCTTCCTAATATGTGCTATTACCCCGTCGATTCAGCGCACTGCTGGCAGAGGTTACCAAAAGCCTGGCGACTTTATCAGTAAGTTTTTGCGGAAATAGCTTACTCTTCCACTGTTCTTCCGAGTAATATGTATTAGTTTTAAGAAGAGTATATACGATTTGTAGTGTGAGTTCTTACCAGTTCTTCTTCTAAATTTGATGATTCTGCATTTGAGCAAGGATCGAAAACTTAGCTCGGTATGTTTATGTTTAGAATGTCCTGATATCTCTTCGTAAAATCAGCATGAAGAACGTTCAAGTGTTGCTAGTAAGTTAGTATGTCCGTTTTGCAGACACTGCTGATAATGTTGGAATGTAGCTGTATTCACTTCTATCCAGATTTGACTTGAACTGAGAAATTTCCCCCGGAAACGCAGCTATGATGTTTTTTGTTTTAATTAAAGTCAATTCATCATACAATTGTAAATATTGTCTACTTCATTAAATATTTAATACAGATCCTTAAAATAAGCGATGCCGTTCTTGAATATAATCTAGTTCTTCATCTTTGTTTTCAAGGAAATCTATTCCTAAGTCAAACAGACTTGAAATCTTCATTATTTTCACTACTACATAGTTACTCAGAAAACTACTTCCAATCTTACTGAGAGATTTAATAACATATTGGAGCGAAGTTTGCAGGCATTTATTCAGATTCTCAGATTCTTGGCAATCGGATGCTGAATGAATAACACAATGTACAGCGAGTACATTGGGTACTGCTTTGCTTTAAATACGCTATAAAACCCTTGTGACACATCGCCATATTTTACGCCATAATTTTTCCATCTTTGAAGTGAGTAGTAGTCAAATTATTCTGTCAACTGCTGAACGAAAGGCTCCCTTAATTCCAGCCATCTCTTTCTATTTTGTGCCACCTGTATCGAATTTTCAGCCACTCTTTTTTTTATGTCGTATGTCCACCGACTAGGAGGTCGTCCTCTACTTCTATAGGCCTCATGTCTTGGCCTCCATTCCACATGTCCTGCCCAGTTCCATTTAACATAACAGATAGATTTCACCGCGTCTCTTACTCCTGTTTGGTTTCTTATGATGTGATTGGGTATTCTATCCCTAAGAGTGACTCCCAAAATTGACCGTCCCATTTCTCGTTGCATGACATGTATTCTGTTAATGTTTTTTTTTTTGTCAAAGTAGACGTCTCAGCTCCATACGTGAGAACAGACAAGACACACTGGTTAAAGACCTTTCTTTTCAAGCATATAGGAAGATTAGGTCTCAATATATATCTGAGTCTACCGAATGCCGCCCAAGATAAACCTATTCTTCGTTGGATTTCGTTCGTCGGATTATCTCGCCTAATACCAATCTCATGTCCAAGTATTTGTATATATGCACTTGTTCTAGATTTATGTTATTGATGTTTAAGGGACTACTCATTACTAGGTTTGTCATGTATTGTGTCTTTGATAAATTAATTTTCAAACCGACTTTTTCTGAGGCATCCTTTAGCGTATTCAGCATATTTTGTGCTTCCGGTATATAATCTGTTATTAACATAATATCGTCTACAAAACAGATATGATTTATCAATTCGTCATCAATGTTGATTCCTGTTGAATCCCAGTTTATCTTTTTCAACATACTTTCCAGCAATGCAACAAATTATCGGGGGAGAGTGTGTCACCTTTCGAGCGATATTAAATCTATCTGTGCATTGATTTGCCTATGTTCTGACATTTGCCGTGGCATTTTCATGTATGTTTTTGATAACTGTGGAGTATCGATGATCGACGCGACATTCGCTTTATGCCTTTAGAAGTTTCCGCTGATTTATTGAATCAAAAGCCCTCTCGAAATCAATGAAGACAAGCATCAGTGGTCAATACATTTCTCGATAAGAATTCTGACGGTCAGAAGATGGTCATTTGTCCCATAGCCTGATCGGAATCCCCCTGCTCTCTCGAAAGAAAAAAGTCTACGTTTCTTTCTACATTTGTCAAACGGTTTGCGAGTATTTTAGTAAATAGTTTGTATATGTGGCTAAGGAGGCTGATCGGCCTATAATTTTTAAGGTCTCTAACGTCACCTTTTCTGTTTACAATAACAATGGTTGCATTTGTCCACTGTGATGGGATTATTCCTTCTTCAATGCATTTAATAAATAGAACTTTTAAAGCTTTGATGATTTGACGAGCATCTTCTTCTTCTTCTTTCTCAGCCCATTGACGTCCACTCCTGGACATAAGCCTCTCCGATGGTCCTCCACTGGGATCTCTCTCTCGCCTTTTGGAGCCAGTCGTTTCCAGCAAACTGTCTTATATCATCTACCCATCTGCGTTGTGGCCTGCCTCGATTTCGGTTCGTTTCTCGCGGTCACCATTGCAGTAATTTACTCGTCCACCTATCGAGCTGTTGTCTAGCTATGTGCCCCGCCCATTGCCACTTTAGTCGTGATATGCGTTCAATGACGTCAACTACTTTGGTTCTTGATCTTATTACTTAATTTCGTATTTTATTCCGTAACAAGATTCCTAACATTTGTCTCTCCATGGAGCGTTGAGTAACTCGGAGCCAATTTGCGTTTTGTTTGGTTAGTGTTATCGTTTCCATGCTGTAAGTAGCAACAGGCAAGACACACGTGTTATACACTTTCCGTTTAAGATTGATTGGTGTGTTTCTATCTCTTAATACGTACTGCAACTTTCCAAAGACAGCCCATGCCAGCCCTATTCTCCTTGTTATTTCCGCCGTTTGATTTTCTTTGCCCAGTTTGATGACGTGACTTAAATAGATGTACTCTTGGACATTCTCTATGATTTCATTTTGAATCTCTATTTGTACATTTGCGTCAGGGCTCATTAACTTAGTTTTCCCCAAGTTCATCTTAACTCCCGCTTTTCTCGCCTCTTCATTGAAATTTTGAAGCATTTGTTTTAGCTCTTCTGGGTTGCTAGACATGACAACAACATCGTCGGCGAAACGAAGATGACTAAGATAAGAACCGTCGACTCTCAAACCTTTCTCATCCCAATTTAGTTTTTTAAAGACATCTTCCAAAGCTAGCGTTAATAGTTTTGGGTCTTCGTCGATTTTAACCTGTATAGTTGCGTTTTTATATATGTTCTGTATGATAGTGGTACACCTGGAGTCAATTCTAGCATTATTAAGTGATTTGACGAGCATACGTTGACTAAAATGAGTTATATTCCCGGCAACCGATTTGGTGAGTTCTTTTTGTGCCTATACCCGCAAGAACCTAAATTACAAGCAAAAGCCTTTAAAAACTCTCAAAGTTTCACAAAGAAGTGTGCGGGAATGTCGATGACTTGCCCAATAGTGGGACAAGCCGAACCACTTCGAGTGAGGAGGATAAGGTAACTCTCAAGATGTTCTAGATTGACCCCACTTTACGCCTGCGCGTAGTTAAAGCTAGGTTGGCCAAAAAAGGTATCTGTGTGAACACTAACATCATTCGACAGCGATTGTGTGAGAAAGGTGTCCAATTTCGAGGCGCAGGCCTCAAACTTGTCTCAGAAAAACACACCTAAAAACACAGGCATTGAACCGCTAAGAATGTTCATCGTGATTGGGCCACTGTCGTTTTCTTTAACGTAGTATCCTTTTGGGCTTGAGTCTAGTAGTACAGCGTGCTTGGTCTCACCATGGGATGTGTTTCTTTCAGCGCACAGCTAAGAACCCCGCAAAAATTCATGTTTGATGAAAATTTACCAGCGTGGACTTATTAAGTCCGTAACAAAAACGAAGATTGACAAGAGGGCAATGATCCAAAATATCGGGGTCGGTTCTGTATCGACTGGAAGAGCGAAAACCACATCAAGGCATTGAATTGGTCTTCCCAATTTTCAGATGCAAATTCAATTGAAACGTGAAGGAACTTCAAAGAAAAACTGCTGTATTTGAAGCAGCTTGCGGCAATCATTCATAAAATATTGAAGTTGTTGACAGAGAATTCACAAAAACTCGTGGAAAGTATGTTGAAAAGGTGTCAAGCTATTCTGGATAATAACCGTGATTACACGTTGCACTAAGTGAGAGAGAAATAGCATTTTTATCGGCTTTCATGAAAAAAAGAATTTTATAAGTACCGTTCACACAAAGATATTGAAGACGCTATTGTTGAACAAATTGTAGTATTTAAATAGCGATTATTCTCTTTGTATCTATTTCAAAATTTAAAGCTAATTTTCGACAAACTTTTTCTTCTTTTATGAATCCTAAGTACGATAAGAATAGTACTTTGTTGGTTGGTAGAATTGACTCATCGAGTTGAATGGAAAATTTACATGTCTTCAAGTATTCGCATAATGACATTTCAACGTCCTTAATCATTTCATCAAACCTTCATTGTATTGAAAAATTTTTCTGATGATGTGCGATGCATTCTTATAATGAAGTACAATTTTTAATACGTCTTTTACTGCCAGCAAAATTAATTGTTCCAATTGTGTGGTTTTCCTCGCTTTTATGATTAATAATGAAATCGTATGTGAAGCTCGAACGCAAAGAGGTTGACTGTTTTAAATATTTCTTTTCCAGTCCTTGAAAATAGGATATATCTTTGTCCTTTTTATCAACATGTCTTTTAATCAAATGTTTTTGTAACTTAGAAGGCTTCATTTCAAAAAACTTTTTGACAAATTATACACGGGTAATGATTAGTTTATTGAAAAACACGTAAATTCATAGTTTAATACTAGTAAAGGGTGTTTTTTTATAGAGGTATAGAACTTTAAGTTGGCAACACTTTTTTAACTGGGGGCCATTTTGTCAGCTGTCAAGTGATTTATGTTTAGTTTGGTTTGACATTTCAACATGAATTGACTGACGCCTGAACAACGCTTCCAAATTGTGCAAATTTATTTTGAAAATCATGGTTCTGTTCGAAATACGTATCGCGCACTACGTCCATTTTACGGTCAACATAATCGTCCATCAGAGCAATTAATTCGATTAACTATGGAACGTTTTCGCACCACGTTTACTCTAAATGATAATACGCATCAACAGAGACATCGTACAGTGCGTACAGAAGAAGTCATTGCTGCTGTAGAGCGTAGCGTAAAAGAAGACCCGAATCAGTCTAGCCGCCATCGTGCACAGGAATTGGATATGTGTCCATTCACTTTATGGAAGATTTTGCGGAAAGATCTTGGTTTGCGTGCTTACAAAATCCAACTCGTGCAAGAATTGAAGCCACACGATCACCTAGCAAGGCGTAGATTCGGTGAATGGGCCGAAAACAAGATTGCCGTTGATCCCGATTTTCTAAAGCGAATTTTGTTTAGCGATGAAGGTCACTTTTGTTTGAATGGATACGTCAATAAACAAAACTGCCGTATTTGGAGTGATGATAATCCTGAAGTGTATGTTGAGACACCGTTACATCCAGAAAAACTGACTGTTTGGTGTGCTTTATGGGCTGGTGGAATCATTGGTCCGTACTTCTTTAAAAACGATGCTGGTCAGAACGTTACAGTCAATGGTGACCGCTATAGAGCCATGATTACTGACTTTTTCGTTCATCAATTGAACAACCATGATGTGCAGGAGCTGTGGTTTCAACAAGACGGCGCAACATGTCACACAGCTCGTGCCACAATTGATTTATTGAAGGAAATGTTTGGTAACCGCATAGTTTCACGTTTCGGACCCGTGAATTGGCCTCCAAGATTGTGCGACTTAACGCCGCTAGACTATTTTCTGTGGGGATATGTGAAGTCGCTAGTCTACGCCGATAAGCCCGAAACGATTGATCACTTGGAGGACAACATTCGCCGCGTTATTGCCGATATACGGCCACAAATGTGGGAAAAAGTCATCGAAAATTGGACCTCCAGATTAGACTACGTCCGAGCCAGCCGTGGCGGTCATATGCCAGAAGTCATATTTAAATTATAATGCCAGAAGGTTATCTTTCGAATAAAGTAAATTTCATGTCGATTTAAAAAATTCATCTTTGTTTTATTCCATTTAAAAGTTCTATACCTCTATAAAAACACCCTTTATATCCGAAAACTTCTTGAAACGCATCGTCATCGACGATGGTACGTGCGTTTACGAGTTTGACTTGGAATCATCGCATCAGAATAGAAGGCAAAAGAAGACAAAAAAAAAGTCAAAAATAAAAATTTTGCTCTCGTTTTTTAAAAGTTTCATTAACTTTTAGATCAAAGATATACCTTGAAAGCAGGCAAACGGAAATATATCGTTTAAATCTAGAAACACCGGACCTTCTCGAGAATAATTTGAAATTTCGCTATGCTAAAACTGAAAACGCTGGACATTTGCAGCAACGCATAATCAACGTTCTGAAAAGACGAAATCTATTCTTGGGAACCTTTGAAATAAAGTTGTGAAATTGTCGACTACCTTTACCTAGAGCTATAAAAATATTGTTTATTTTTTATTTTTAAACAAATTTACGTCACATGTTAGTTTTATATTAAAAATCTACAATATATTGTTGTTTAACGACGAACGAAGGAAATTATGTCCTGATCAAAATGAGTTTTATAAGTTTAAACCGTAATTATATATTATTGCGAAAATTCGCTTAACTTTACCGTATAAATTTTTTTGAATTCACTTTTGATAAATGTAAAAATTTTGTCGAAAATTCGGTTTTGGTAACAAATTCGATTGTGAAGTAATTTTTGCTGTCTCGTTTAGTTTCCATATAGAATGTTCTAGAACTTTGTCCCAAATCGGTTCTAGACTTCTTTTTTGATAACAAGTTCGATGATGAAGTATGATGAAGTCGGTTTTTCGTTAGCTTTTCTGATTTACAAATAGAATGTTCTAGAACTTTGTCGAAAATTCAGTTCTAGGCTTCTATCTTGAGGAAAAATTCGATGGTGAAGTCAGTTTTTCGTTCTTTTGATTTACGAATCGAATGTTCCAGAACTTTGTTGATATTTTGTTCTAAGCTTCTTTATATATATATATATATATATATATATATATATATATATATATATATATATATATATATATATGAAGTCAAATGCGAACAGTGAATGCAAACTTCGGTCCATCATATCCTTGCCGTGTTGGAGGTTGCAGAGTTTGAATAAATTGCTATGGAACACAATTTATCCTATTTCAACACCATCGAGATGATGGCCTACCTGTACCACCATACTGAAAAGAAAATCAAAACTTACCCTCCTCGCCACAGTGATACGGCAGAGATACATATTTCGTCTCTACTAGACTCATCAGGGTACCGACATGCACCTATTTGTGCAAAGGACAGATCGAAAGGAAGCATGCAACACTGAACGAGGCTTCGCCGACCTCCCGCCGGATGGCGTATATGGTTATGCGGCTTTCACGGATTCCTCCGTGTGAGATGCAATAGCAGTGGATATATACACATTATGCCGTTGTAGTGCTGAAATTACATTCAGCAAACGTACAACTATATGCATCGCCGTGTATAGATGAAGTCAAATGCGAACAGTGAATGCAAACTTCGTTTCATCATATCCTTTCCGTGTTGGAGATTGCACAGTTTGAATAAATTGCTATGGAACACAATTTATCCTATTTCACCACCATCGAGATGACGGCATAATGTAGAAATATCCACTGCTATTGCATCATCTCACACGGAGGAATCCATAAACATATATACGTCATCCGGCGGGAGGTCGGCGAAGCCGCGTTGAGTATTGCATGCTTCCTTCCGATCTGTCCTTTACACAAATAGGTGTATGTCGGTACCGTGATGAGTCTAGTAGAGACGAAACATGTACCTCTGTCGTATCACTGTCGCGAGGAGGGTAAGTTTTGACTTTCTTCTCGGTATGGTGGTACAGGTAGGCCATCATCTCGATGGTGGTGAAATAGGATAAATTGTGTTCCATAGCAATTTATTCAAACTGTGCAACCTCCAACACGGAAAGGATATGATGGAACGAAGTGTGCATTCACTGTTCGCATTTGACTTCATCTATATACGGAGTTGCATATAGTTGTACGTTTGCTGAATGTGATTTCAGCACTACAACGACATAATGTGGATATATTCACTGCTATTGCATCTCATACGGAGGAATCCGTGAAAGCCGCATAAACATATATATATATATATATGTTATATCGTAGGTTTTCACGGATGGTGGAATGAATGGTTTGGTTATTCCTGGTTTCAATGCGTCGTTTTCACGACGTTTCGCCAAAATGTTACTGGGCATTTTCTAGTGCGGTTCGTCTCGTTACTCGCTGAGAACTGTTCTCAGGTATATAAATCTTGATCGAAGGGTAATTATTTTTTGTGAAGCTGGTTATTATTTTTTTTTTCTATTGTTTTTTTTCTATCTATTTTTAAGGTTACCGCATTGATTTTCATCTAGGAACAAAACTGTCAAATGAAAAGACACATTTTTAGTGTTACACGTCAATAAGTGGAATATCTAAACGTTTAATATTCAGCAATAAAATCATTCAAATTTCATGAATACAAGAAGGTCACTTCAACTTAAAACTTTTTTCCATGAATATCTATTTAAATACTATTATTTGAGGCAGATATAATTTTGAAATTCACAGGTCCGAAAATTAGCAAAAAATGCTCTTTTTTTCGGTTATTCTTTAACTTTTAATATCAGGTCGACCTTTTGCCACCTTTCCTGCAGCTTCATAAAATTTTACATCTGACCTCTCCGCAATCTTTCGAAAAGTTATACGACGATTCTCTTCAATTAGGGCTTTGATCGGGCCATCATTAATTTCAGTAGGTCTCCAGAACGGAATTTTTTAAACCAATTCTCACACGTGCGTTCTGATATGCAATCAACACCTAAACTTCACATATCTCTTTGTGAGCGTCAGCAGCTTCCTTTTTTTTCAGAAATAAAAAAGTAAAATAAGTCGAAATTATTCGTTTCTCCAATCCATGTTAAAATTGACCCTAAACTAAGCAAAATTATCCACAAGAAGAAGTCTTTCAAAACAGTTACAATGCTCTATAAGTGTGACAACCAAACATGCTTTTCAAAAAATTAAAATTTCAGTAAGAAATGTAGAAATCTATCTGCCGTATTTAAATAGTTGTTTATATGTTTCAGCCTTTCTCTGTTTGAAAGGATAAAACCTATAAACAACTATTTAAATACGGCAGATAGATTTCTTTATTTCTTACTGAAATTTTGATTTTTGAAATTTTCGTACTCCGGTGGTTGTATAGATGTCTTTTGACTGGCGATATTTTTCAGTTTCGCATCGAAGTCGGCAGGCGGCTTTTAATATCCTACCGACCTTCTCTGAAATTTATATTTTATATAGCAGTTGTTGTTGCAAACGTAGGTCCCTTGCTACGATTTACAAACTTAAATTTACCTTTTTGGGTATTTCGTCCTCATTCACCGGCGGTGTATCGTTGCACTTTATCATTTTTGGAACTTGAATTTAAACTAACTTGGCGGCGGAAATCGACAGTGAAATATTACGACATTGTTTCCTGCGAATATTGTTCTCGGTTCGATATAGCTCCACTGACGAGATCATACGGTGGTCCAAACACATATGGAGAGAGTTGTATTTGCAGGAAACAATCTGTTTGTATATATTCTGTCCTTTTTTGTGCTTGAAAGAATAAAACATATAAGCAACAACATTAGAAACTGTAAATTTTTTGATCCCTGAAATTTTTGATAACAGTATTTACCATTTGGTACAACATTTCTGAAGATATTTGACTAACGGAGTTCTTTAATATTATAAAAACATGTTTGCTTTTTTGTTACAGGTAAATGACAAAATACAAACTTCAAGAAAAAAACGCGAAGTAAGCGATCGAGAACTGCAAGAACACATGGTTAGTGCTGCCGCACTGGCCGCTTTAGGAATAGGAATTGACGTTCAAAGGGTAAAAAGAGCCTTAAAAGAAAAATTGGAGCAAACAGGTAGAGGCTATTCTCAACCTGATGCATTGGTTGAAGCAGCTTTAAATATGCAACTCGAAGAAGACGATGGATTCGAAAATAATATCCCCCACAATAACCAAATAAGAGACGCTGTGAGCGCAGTGCTCAGTGATATTACAAAAAGAGCTGAAAATGATAGCACAAATTTAACTCCCAAGCCACCTCCGCAAGTAGCTGAAAGAAATGGGGAATCTCCTAAACTATCGCAACTAACGCCCATTAACCAAACGCAAGAAAAATCGGTCTCTCTAGAAGAAGAAAATCGAATTTTAAGGGAGGCAAGACAGTGTAAAATATGCATGGATGGAGAAGTAGGAATAGTTTTTTTACCTTGTGGACACTTGGCGACTTGTGTTAATTGTGCTCCAAATTTGGAAGATTGCCCGGTGTGCAGGTCAGCAATCAAAGCGACCGTTCGGACTTTTTTGTCATAATTTTTAGACGAAATATAGTTTATTTATATTGTTAGTGCATTTTTGATTATTCATAATAACCCCAAATAGTGTGAGAAAAATATTTTGTAAAATTAATTTGTCGTTTATAGCGGGTATTAGGAATAACAATTTCAAACCCAACATTACCTATAATAACAAAGCTAAAATAGTATAGTTGTTATTTAAAGTAAGTAACATTGCTTTAGAAGCATCATCTTTATTTGAAACAAGGTAAGACAATGTAAGTCTAGAAAAACTTGCAACTTTATTTACTTTTGCCGAAATAGATATTGAGATTGATGTAGCGGGAGCCACTTTATTTTCTGGATAGATCACTCTCGAATGAAGGCATGTATAATAATTGACCTGTGTGCCTGCCTGAAAAGGTGAACTTCACTATATGTTCGTAAATATCAATCCTCGAACAATAGGACATAATTTGTTCGTCGGAAAATTTTCTATGCTTTCTCGATTTTCAAAATAATGCAAATTTACTTATAAAATGTAGAATTATGCCAAAGGAGGGGGGGAAAATATTTTTCAAGTGGGAGGCAAACAAATTTAAACCCGGTTAGTGTTTTCGGCATTTGGGTACATTGAATTTCGCATTTCAACAAAAAAAATTTACAAGAAATGGTTCCGATCGGGTAAATAGTTTTTGCAAGATAATTTGTTAATACAGCACTACGCGCGAAGACTTCGCAAAGTTTCTGAGCTGTTTGTATGATAACCAGTCCTCTTCAGACTGGGAAATTTTAAATTTTGTGTGGGCCTTATCTCTTTGTTTCATCATTATTTTAATAACTAAATATAAAATATTATCACTCACAAATTTAACCTTACCATCAATACCAGGAATGTCATTCCAGGCTGATGATTAGCTATAAAGTTGCTTTATTCAATTATAATTAATAAAGTTTTTAAAATTGCGTATTTCAATAATTTTTGTTTCTTTTTTTAGAGTCTTTTTGCAATTTTTACCTACAATATACCAGTCTATAGTCTATGATCTGAAATTGAGTTCGCATTTTCCGTATCATCTCAACAACCACATTAGAATAGTTCACAAAAATTGGTTCTATTAAAGTGTTTGAAAAGCTTGTTATTCGGGTAGGTTCAATAATAACCCGAAAAAAAATACAAGAATCCAAACATTGCGTCAGAGGAGGTTATAAAGATTAATATTAAATCATAAGAATCCAGACATTACGTCAGAGACTATTAAGGTTATAGAGATTAATATTGACGTCACCCAAAATTATTATATTATCTACAGTATGTGGGATAATAAACATTCTAACTGTTCCACGCAGCTATTTAATTCAGGTGGGTACTAGATCAAAACAACGGCAAACTTTCGGAATTGATAGAAAAATTTGAGACAAAATATACTCAGTTTGAATCTGTGTTCATTATGGATGTAGAGTGCCAAACCTCCTCCCCCCTAACGAGACGCAGGCCTATTTTTTCTAAAAAACTGGAATGTCCACTACAACATCTTCAATAGTTTCATTATGGCACGTTTCTGAGACTCCAATAATGCTGTATAATCATTGTCCAGGACAAGTTGGAAGTTCAGAGTGGAAATTTTGAACATTTATTACAATAAATTGTTTCTTTGTGTACGTAAGCAGTTTATCATTTTTACAATACAAAAATGTTCAATTGCCAATATTTGAAAAATTGCAAATTTATGGAATAGGCAACCTTATACAAAGTTACCCCTATTTTTAATGCACTATAAAAAATTTAGGTTTATACTTAAAAATATTAACTTTTAATGATTTTTTCAAATTGATATTTAATGTCAGTTTTTGATCACCCTGTATTGTATTTATTTATCATCATAATATCAACACAGCCACTAAAGCAGCTCCCCTTCTAGAAGTAAACCAACGCCATTTAAAGAACACAGGTTTTCATATACAAGAAATTGATATATATATATATATATATATATATATATATATATATATATAGGCCAGCAAATGCCCTTTTTGACATAAATTCGGCTAAATGTGGCAACAATTTTCATTTAAATTTTTTTTAAACGTGACTACACTAAAGATAACATTTTTATGCAATAGCGAAGAACAAACAATACAGTGAAAACTAAAAAAGTAACTAACTTTATCATCTATACGGATCTCCTGTAATCCTTCCGACAAAGGCTGGCGTTTTACATTGTGAAAAGCTTTGTGATAGTCAACAAAACATCTTGCATTGGGACATAGCATTTTTGCACAAATAATTTCATTAAGAAGAAGGTTTATCTAGTGCTAAGTTCCTTGATAAATCCAAACTGTGTGTCGCCACTCGTATCTTCATACTTTTTGTATATTCTTGAATGAATTACTGTTTAGTCTTCGCAGTTTTTGGGGTTTGTTTTTCTTTGGAATATCAACAAACGTAGACTCTAACCAATCCATTTGGATTTGCCCTGAGTCATATGCCACGTGAAGGGGACATTCCTATTTTATAAATTGTTTTATAAAAGTAGACTTCAAAAAGTTCTTAGATAGTTATTTCACGTATTTAAAGTTTTTTAATAGCCTCTGTCTCTCTTTATTAGTCTCTTTTTCGAAACATCTTAGTCTTTTGAACTTACAGTCACTCCTTGAATCTTGAGTGCTTCACGTCATTTTCTTTTTTACATCCCTAAGCCATCCATATAACTCTCTTTTTTTAAATTTAAACTTTGCTGTTGTTGCTGACTATTTTAATTTTCTTCCATGACACACTGATTACTTTTATTAAAGTTAACCTTATTAAATGTCAACACTACTTTTGACTCACAAAAATGGGATTATGAATGAATGAAAAAAGGGGTGGTGATACTAAATCATCGATACCTACGGCTCTTTACATCCCACCATAACTGCAGGTCATTCGAGGCCGATCATCTTTGCGAATCCAAGTAGCCTCGTTAGTTAAATTTGTCTAACTGCTTGTACTAACAAAATTGTATCTCTAAAATCTCTATGTCTCAGTCCGTTGAGTGCTGGGCCCTTAGGTGAGTGTCCTGTCAACAATCCCACCACAATTCCCAGCTCTTTCCTTCCTAAAGAGAGGAGTTCCTTAGTACGTCGTGTGCTAGGGCCAGTCATATATTCCTTAGCACACCTCATTCCAGGAGCTCCCCTCATGATTCAATAAATTTGCTTTCCAGCAACGATTTTAATTCCCTTTTGCCAATAGCAACTGGGACAGGTAGTATTGATTGGGGTTCATACGGTTCAGTTGCCGAACCCAACTTTTCCAGACGGTCTGCTTCCTCATTCTCGCGTATGCCCGAGTGACCCCGGACCCACATCAGTTTGACTGTGCAGCCGTTCCTTATCATACCATTCAGTACGCCCTTACATTCAGACATCTGGCGCGCAGTTACGACACTGGACTTCAGTGCCAATATTGCAGCCTTATTGTTTGAGCATATATTTATTACCCTATTCCTGTCGATATTTCTCTCACAGATATGGGCACACTGCAGAATAGCATAAATTTCCGCTGTGATGATTGTCGCACGTTGTCTGCGAGAGTAATACTCTGTGACTCCTGCCGAACACTCCGGCTCCAGCTCTTTCATCTTGTCGAGGTCTATCAGTATAACACCAGAATCCATTTCTCGGAAGATTTTGCTCTTTCTCCCAATCCTCTCTACTTGGCAGAAATACGAAAATGCTATTATGAGCAAATGAAATTGACTTGTTTATTTAAACAAAACAGCCAACGCACTAAAAATAAAACTACACATAATAGGCGTCAAGAGCATCAATGGACATTCGGCGCGGATTTTAGCGGACTCTGTAGCCTTTTTCCCGTGAAAATACAGAAGTTTCTCTACTAGATGGTGATTTTAGCTCATTCTTGGATATTTTGTGACATTCCCTCTTTTTCCTTTGTGGTTTTCATATTTATTCCTTGCGCAGCCCAAAGTTATTACTGCATCATTTTGACTGTGAGTTACTACCTTCACCTTAAGGATTGTTATCGCCATTTCCAACACCCTCTCGAGAGATGCTTTATTCTATCAACCAATTACCTAGCCTTCATTAAAAACAACTTCATTTGGAAAGCAATGACCGACAATCTCTTCATTTTTTTTTTTTAAATTAAATTTGTGTTCAAAATAACAGGAAAAATGTGCCACACTATATCCATAAGTTTAAGTTTCTTGGAGGTCATTAAAGATGTCTGGTGCGATCGTAGGCAAAATGTTATTAAGTAATTCTAAGGTGGCGTGTCAGTAACTCAAAAACAGTGATTTCTCACTTATTAATACTTAAAATGAAAAATATATGTTGATATTCTTAGTTAAAATAAGCGTCTAATAGATTCTAAAATTATCAATGAATTTTGTAAAATTTACCACCAACTTTGAAGATTGGAAGAAATAATTTCCGTTGCACAGACTTTCCCAAACTTTTCAGTCGGTAATTTTTTTTTGTTGTAATTTACTACAAAAAAATAATAATAAATAGAGAAAATCTCCGTAATGTGAACTTTTAAATAAAATAATTATTTCCATTTGCCAAATATGGTTATTAATAAAAATAGGACTTTACAAAATGAATATAAATAACGAATTTGACAGTATTTTTTAATTAAATTATAATGTTTAATCCGGAACTTGCATTCCTGTTGTAAAGGTTTTCATGTAAATGGTATCTACCAAAATTTCGAAAATAAGATGAACCAAAAAAGTAAGTAAATACAACATTAATTATTTATTGATTTCATATTTCCCAAGACGCAACGCCACTGAAAATATTGACGCTACACCGAATAAGAAGCGGTTGGGTACGCGATAAACAGAACAAAACTTACCGCACGAACGCCATGCGCAAGAAACAAGCCAATAGCCATGAACCGGTGTATGCCCGCGCGATATTTCTTTCTATCCCAGTCGTTATTCTCCGAACGCGAGTGCACGCCGTATTTGCAGAATTGGCCCGCTTTTGACCGGACTGACACAGTAAGCTGCAGACTAGACGCCAACATGGTGTACACAACGGACATTATAGCAGGTGTTAAAAAACATCCTGTACTGTTTAACATATTTCATTTAGATTATAGAACTAAAAGAGTAAGGGACGAAGCGTGGGATAAGCTCTCTATAGAGCTAAATGAAACTAGTAAGTATATGAAATTAATTTTTGCCCGGTTTTCGGGTTTCGTAGCTAGGTAGAAACGTTTATAATTTCACCATGTCCGTTTGTCGATGCGTCACAACCTAAGGTAATTATTCGGAATATTGGAAACACCGAATTTTTCGATGATTTTTTACATACCTTCTATTTTCGAGTCGTAGACAGGAATATGAAGTTTCCTTGCCGATCTTGCATGGTCTTTCAAAAAAAAATTACTTTTACTCATATAGTTTGTATTTTCCGATCACTGTCTTGAAATTTTTGACATTTCTAATAAAATTTACGAACACAACACAATATTTAATCATTTTTTTAATAAAATTTACATAAATAACCGCGAAAAAATGATAATTTTCTATAAAAAGTAAGAAAACTGTTGTTAGTTTTTATTTGATCTATTTTTTGGGCGTGTCTGCGATTTAGACTGAAACATGTAATTTATATGCGATGTTGCCACGTTGACGTGGATTTTAAATTTCATTAGGATGGAAAACTTGGTAGTTTTTTTGATAAAAGATAAGTTTCAGTAATGGTTTTTCCAAGTTTCATGTGAAATTTCACGGTAATTCGTTGCTCTGTTATTACACTTATAATTTTTCGGAAAACAAGAAAACAGCTCTTACATAAGGTATATTCTTTTAAGTAATTATCACTTTCAGTTCTGTCACTTGAAGTAATCGTGATCACTTCGAACCAATGACAAGTAAATGCAGATTCAAAAGAACCTGAAGTTATCAGTTTCACTTTGTTCAGTTTGATCAGTGATAATTTACTCAAAAGAATACAGCCATAATCGACGACCAAGACTTAACTGATTTGTCTACAGACGCGGAGGCACCACATTCGAAACAGAAGACTTCACGCTACACAGCGTGTAAATTTTTCCGATCCTTTTCTTTGCAACGTTAATGAAACGAAAATAAACCGGCGATTTTGTTTTTTGGTAATTTTTCTTGATTTGTCCGATTAAAAAAGTGCAAATTTATGAAATTGTATATAATACAGAAACTTCTATACATACGTAAAATTTGTGATGCATCAAAATTTAAACGATTTAGTGCAAAAAAATTAAACCCAAAGTGAAAAATGATTTTCTGTATTTTTCGGAAAACTGAAGAAAAATTGAGGTAAACCAAGGTCACAATCGTGTTCTACGACTTCGAAATAGAGGGTATGTATGTACAGGGTGAGTCAACGATTGGATGAAGTAGGTTTGTGCCTTTTCGGTGAAATTAACAAAGAAACTATATTTATTGTTTGATACAGTTTATTTTTACGCAGATTTTAAAAATATTTAGGACTCTACAGGGTCAGCCAAAAAACTAGGAAAGCATAAAGTTGTATTTTTTAAATAGAACACCCTATATACGAATCATATTTTCGATTTAACTTATAATTTTAAATCTTTTTTATTAAGGGTTTACTATAACAAAACTTTATAGTTTCTGAGATAATTAAGTTTAAAGAAAAAAAGTCACATTTTCAAGCATCAATTCAATCCTAAATAACGTTTTCAATTTTGTGACAAATATATTCAAATTTGGAATTTAGCAAGGCCAAGGACAAGTTAACATAATTTTTACCTAATATTTGCAATAAAAGCTACAGGGTGTTGAACACATCGGCTCAAATTTGAACAAGTTTAAATGAATAAATATCTTTTTTTTTAAATGGTACACCCTGTATATTTTCATGTTATTTAATAGAGTAATAAAAACCCTAAAAGTTTTGTTCAATATATCCTATACCTATTTATAATAGTTTTTGAGATATTTCAGTTTTTCTTATTTTCCATACTTTTTTACAGAAATAGTCTTCATTATCATAGTAGCCATGTAAAATAATAAAAAGAAACTACGGAAACAAACAGAACGTGGTTAAATATGATGAAATACATTATTCGTTATATTACAACGGCAATAGTTTAATTAAACATAATGTGAAAAAATTAACACAACAATAACGACAAGGTAAATTCATATTTACTTCTATACTAAATTGAAACAAAAAAATTACCTATTAAATACTGAGATTAATTATTTCTTTTTAATAAGTGTTCGAATAAACGACCCTCTTGTGCAATGCACAAATTTAGTCTTTTTTGCAGATTTTCTCGGACCCTGGACAAAATTAGTGGCGTTATTGTTCTACAGGTATCCCTAATCCTGTTTCGCATATCTTCCACTGTTGTTGGTGGATTAACATACACCTTATTTTTAATATAACCCCATAGGAAGAAATCTAAAGGGGTGATGTCACAAGACCTTGGTGGCCACTCAATGAAACCCCCACGTCCAATCCATTTTTGCGGATATCGTTGGTCCAAAAACGCACGAACTTCACGATGGTGCTGGAACCACATACTGTCGAGCTCATCCCTATCGAGACCTTGAAGCAGTTGGGGTAGTTCTTGTAGAAAGTTCAGGTAACTATGGCCATTTAGTGGTTCATTAAAAAAGTGGGGTCCAATAATTCGATTATGATGAATACCACACCAAACATTTAATGACCAGTGGTTTTGATGTTGCACCTCTCTAATCCAAAATGGGTTTTCTGTGGCATAATAATGCATGTTGCGTCTATTTACGGCACCGTTACTTCTAAAAGTAGCTTCATCACTAAACATTACCTTGCATAATAAAAGAAGCGATTGCGGTTATAAATTTGACACAGAGAAAAACGTACTTTTACATTGTTTTTGCCATGGCTACTATGATAATGAAGACTATTTCTGTAAAAAAGTATGGAAAATAAGAAAAACTGAAAAATCTCAAAAACTATTATAAATAGGTATAGGATATATTGAACAAAACTTTAAGGGTTTTTATTACTCTATTAAATAACATGAAAATATACAGGGTGTACCATTTAAAAAAAAAAATTTATTCATTTAAACTTGTTCAAATTTGAGCCGATGTGTTCAACATCCTGTAGCTTTTATTGCAAATATTAGGTAAAAATTATGTTAACTTGTCCTTGGCCTTGCTAAATTCCAAATTTGAATATATTTGTCACAAAATTGAAAACGTTATTTAGGATTGAATTGATGCTTGAAAATGTGACTTTTTTTCTTTAAACTTAATTATCTCATTAACTATAAAGTTTTGTTATAGTAAACCCTTAATAAAAAAGATTTAAAATTATAAGCTAAATCGAAAATACGATTCGTATATAGGATATTCTATTTAAAAAAATACAACTTTATGCTGTCCTAATTTTTTGGCTCACCCTGTAGAGTCCTAAATATTTTTAAAATCTGCGTAAAAATAAACTGTATCAAACAATAAATATAGTTTCTTTGTAAATTTCACCGAAAAGGCACAAACCTACTTCATCCGATCGTTGACTCACCCTGTACAGATTTTTTTTCCAAAAAAAATTCGTTTTTCAAAATTTCATTTATCAAAAAAATTACCAATACCCCAAAGTCGCTTCCCCTCTCTAATTCCAATTGTATATTTTCAGAAACTGAAAAAGTTTGAGAAATAGGGCTTACTATTAATAATCTATGAAAATTATTACGCTTAAATTAGTCGGTTAAAATGAAACTCGTACAATTAGGCTAGCGGAATTAGCATCTGGAAAAAACTTATTTTATATTGTTGAAACGAATAAACAAAGTTGTGGTTGGTTTTTTTGTTATAAACAAATGGAATAACTCTTCGATAATTGTTGATATTTGGTTAGAGAAACTTTTTTTTTAATTCGTAGTTTCTCGACGAGATATGAACAATGGATGATTTGTTTTTGTAATCAAATTATTGTTAAACATAGCAATAAACAAATTGTTGCACGTGCTTTTTGAAAACCGAAATATATTTAAAATTAACAAAATGGCGGTCAATTTTCTAAAAAAAAAACAAGCGTAATTTTCTTAAAAACTACATTTTTTTATACCTGTTGTATGCTTCTTCAACTACAATTGTTTTCATGGATGATAAATTGCACTGGGGGACACAATAATTTTTTTATTTTTTCAGTGGTCAATTCCATTTCAAATGATGCATGAGATTTTTTCAAAATGAAATTTTACACCTATTTTGACGTTTCGCTAAAAAATCATTTTCAACAAAGTTATCGAGTTTTTAAAATTGAAATTCGTGCTTTTGCAGGGAAGAAACATACAGCCATTGTTTTATTTATCGCACATCAGGTTAATAAAAGTAATTAGTCCTTAGTCCTCCCGGAGATGCATGTACAGGGTGTCCAATTTTTGACACTTTTGTAGCGTATTTCTGTTATTATTAAAAATAGAAACTTGCGATTTTCACGAGCCTTTTTTTAAAGATACAGGGAAATTTTTTATTTACAGACCCCCCCCCCCCCCCGTGTATTAATTAATATGAAAGTTAATGAAAAAGTAAAAGGTGCTACTGTAGAGTTTTTTTTATGTAAAATCCGCTAGCATACTTAATTTGTTTCTAAAATTATCCGATTTAAATTTGTTCAAGCTTTTCAAAAACCTATAATAGTTTATTTTTTAATTTCACTCATAAATTTAAAATTTTACTCCCAATTTCACTAACACGGTCTAACCTTAAAACTGTTTTAAATTGACAGCAGAGTTTTTAAATTAACAAGAAAAACAATAAATCAAGCTAGCTTCAAGCCTTAAAAATACAAGCATAAAAAAATCATTTTCTTTTATTACTTAACAGGCAGAAATGAAGAATTTTATTTATTTTCGGGATACAACTATTTCTCTTACATATTTCAAGGCTTTATCGCTAAGTTGTTATTCTTAATATCCCTATATAAGCGTTTATTTGTTAACATATGTCTTCGAACATACCCCTGTAGAATTTGCATAATTTCAGAACTAGGGCCCGGTTGTTTGAACGCTAAATAACGTAATAATATTTTTATTTATATTTGAAAAAGTGTTGAAAAACAGTAGATATTTAATTTCTTGGTACACACATACCGATTTTATGTTATCCTTTTCTAACTGCATTATTTAAAAGAGTATCATATGATAATTGGTACGTCAATTCTGAATACATAAAGTATGAATATATGGTTGCCTAAATTATTATTATTGTTATTTTCAATATGTAAACAGTATTTACCAATAAAAATAAGTTTTTAAATCCTCTTTTTGTTAATATTAATTGTAAACTTCGCATTTACACTTAAAAACACTAAAAAAATCACGACAAGCAATTAAACTGAAAGAAGAAGTAGTGTCAGTCAAACATCAAAAAAGCGTCTCCCCCACCGATCATAAACAGCCTTCAAACAAATCCATTTGTTGTTTAAATCTAGGGTATGATCGAAGACATATGTAATATAAATTATGACAATATCACAAACCATACACAACGGGCCGATTAAAAGATCCATTTCTCGTGACAACTAGATCAGGTTTAAGTCTTAAACCTTCTTAGTGAATCTGGCTGTTATTTATTTATTTATTTTTACTTAAATTCATAGTAGACTATGAATATTCAAGACCTATTTTATTATAGTACCTTTGGCAACAAATACAAATTCCATATAGAAGCGTCGCTCTTAGTTAGAAAGTGTCGCCAGTCGTGGATAGCATTCTTTACAAAGATTAGTTGTGGTACACACAAATCGGCAAGAATGCGCTGTCAAAAGTGATGATATAATTAATGGTAATTCTTTTGATAGCATATTTTTCGACATAAAGTAAACTGTTATTTAAAATAAATTATGTTTTTCCGTTTAATCCTTTTTACTAGTTTATCCGTTAGGTTTGAAAATAAGCACCATATCACCTTGTTTTGTTTTTTATTCACAGCTTACTAACTCAAAGTCACTGAAATCTCAAAATATGGCTCATCCTTTATTTTAATACGGTATATGCTTACATAGAATTAGAAACATGAATTTGTCATCTAAAAATATCTAGGGTGTTCGATTTACAACAACGAAGTTACGATGAATAACTTTTTAACCACACCCCATATTAAAATTAGATTACATTATTATTATGAAAATAAATCCTTAACAAATTAAAAAAAATGTCTTCTTAAATAAAAAAATTACTGAACATTTTAAAAATTCTCAACTTTTGAATTTCACCCTGTATCTTCAAAACACAAGAACATTTTTCGTTCTGCTTCCGACATTTTTAGTTTCTCCGAAAAAGAGCTCATAATTGCTACATAAGGTTTTTCCTAATTTTCTTAGTTAATGAGAAACTCCATGTATTTTAGGGTGTAAAATTTTAAATTTCGAGAATTTCTTCTCAAAACGTACCTGCTTTAGAAGTTAGGTTTTCAATGCCTTATTTGCTAAAACCATATACGAGGTTTGTCCCAAAAGTATTGAGCCTACCTTCATACATCCTTCAAAGTAGCCCCCATTTAATTGAATAACACGTTCCCAACGGTGTTTCCACTTCCTGCAGCAGTCCTGGAAGTCAGTTTTCGGAATTGCCTTCAGTGCATTCATCGCATTAGTTTCAACCGTCTCTTTGTCATCGAACCGGTGTCCTTTGAGCGGCATTTTTAATCTGGGAAAGAGCCAAAAATCGCAAGTAGCTACGTCGGGACTGTACGGAGGCTGGCGAAGTTGTACAACTTGGTGCTTTGTTAAATATAGCTGCACAAGGTTCGATGAATGCGCTAGCGCATTGTCGTGGTGAAGCAGCCAATCATCGCTTGTCCAAAGCTGTGGCCGTTTTCTTCTGACTGCGTCACGCAATCTCTTCAATACTTCAACATAGTATTCTTTAGTGATCGTGTGACCTCTCGGAGCATATTCGTGGTGCACAACACCTTCATAATCAAAGTCTTGGCGATTCAGAATGCTTCCATTGTGAAATCTGACACATTGTTTCTCTATCTTATTCATCATATTAATTGTTTCCAGGCAAGTTTTTCCAAGATTAAAGCAAAACTTTATGCAAATTCGTTAATCTAATTTTTCCGTCATTTTTTACAATAACAAAATGCGACAAACAAAAGAAAGATACTGTAAACAAACGCACACCGTTCACGAACTAACACGTCCAGTCGATAACTGCGCACACCAACGAGTTCGTGAAGATTTACTGGTGACGCCCATGCCCGGAGATATGAATGCAGGCTCGATACTTTTGGGACAAACCTCGTATATCGCCCTTCTGTTAATATAGAACCATTGAAAATCTTAATGAATAACTTTTTTCAAATCTAAAGCAAGAAAAAAGAGATGTTATTCTCGTTGAATTTCATTTATCGCAGTGCTGACCGAAGTCGGTGGAAGCCAGCGAATTTTGAATATTTTGCACCTAAATTTTAACGAAAGTCTTTTTAATATATTATGCTTAAGTTCAGTGATCTTGACTGGTATCAATTATGTCACTTTTCTTTGTAGCGACTGAACTTAGAAGAAAATGGAAGAATATTAGAGACTGTTATAAAAAATACTTAAGAAGCATAGCTCCCGGTTGTACTGCAACGTCACTACGCACTTATAAAAATTGGCAATGGGCGGAAACTATGGATTATTTCAAACCGTTTATACGTACGCCTGAAACCGATATAAATAATGCAGATTCTGAAAACAACGATGATGTAGATGATCAATTTTTAGAAAACACTCAGTCTCAGAACTATGAAAACTTAGAGGAAACTCGACAAAGCTCAGATACAAGTCAAATTTCAGAACCTAAGACCGAAGGTAAAACAAGCCAAGTTACCAAACAGAAAGGAGATCTAATTCCAAATGTAATGGATGCTACGGATTTAATTTTTTTGGGGTATTCAAGCATAATAAAATCATTTACGCCGACCAAACAGGCTCTTGTCAAAATGAAAATTGCACAAATTATTATGGAAGAAGAACTCCAACAAGCTGAAGGAATATCTTTTGAGTCACATTTAGTTTGTCGACCGTCAACTAGTAAGAGAGCTCATAATAATTCTACACTTGAAATGCATTTTACTGCTACTGAAGAGTATACAGAAGCTGCATTGAATGGAGGACCTGCGAAGAAAAAGAGGGGAAGAAAAAGAAAAATTAAAAGTTCTGAAGTAAATTTTTCTACACCGACTGCTGTAACAAATCCTACGGATCAAGGTGATATTGAGACAAATGACAGAGATGAATCTAATATTATGGCAATTGAAACTGATGAAGCAAATGTTAAGATACAGGACAATGATCAAGATTTCGTAATAATTAAATCAGAAATAAATGATATCAAACAATTGGATTAAAGTACTAATGTATTATTAAATGTTTAGTAACGAAATGTTAAAATTAAACTTGTTAAACAAACTTTTTTTTTAATATTTTATTGATTTAGATACTAAATTTTCTTCAGCCTCAAATATCCTATTGTTTGTTAAATAATTCTCGGAGGCTTTATTTATTAAAGAAAAATATTTTTTAAACTAATGAAAAGTCTGGTTAGTTACAGCCTAAAAGGTAAATCTCTGAGTTGTCCCATACCTCCGTTACAAACATCTTAAGAAAATAAACTGTATGGAACACTAGTGTTATTTTGACGCCTTCTTTACACTGCCAAAAGTTTGACACATACTTACCGGATACCCTGTATATCCGTATATTGCGGAACCTGAATGGAACTGGAACATGCATATACCAATTAACTCTACCTAATAATAAATAAAATTTTTATAAAAAAAGTTGACCCGACTTCTAAAAGTGCGCTAAAAAGTGAAAAATAACTATAAATTTTTATATGAAATTGAAATTTTTGAAGTCGGCGCCAAACTAATACCTGACAAAATGTGATTCGCATAAACAGATTAAAAATATTTTATTTGTAATTGCTTTCTTACCATAATTTATATATACTAGTAGTTATTTATTTCATTTAGAAATAATTTAACGCCGACTTCAACAATTTCAATTTCATATAAAAATTTATAGTTATTTTTCACTCTTTAGTGCATTTTTAGAAGTCGGTTCAATTTTTTTTATAAAAATTTTATTTTTCGATTTTTAGTTTTGAATTCATTATGATATCCATGAATTATTTGAACTAAGTACTAATCGAGATTAGTGCACCTCGCAATGACTCCAAGGTGGCAAAAAAGTACTCATTTTATCCAAAGTTGTAAATCACACTATAAATGAACCACTAAAAATTCTTTGATTCTTATATTTCTTCAAATATCAGTGAAATTGTATCAAACAAATATTTACTCTATCATAGTAAATCCACTATCTTAAATTTCACCTTCCAATATCGATATTTAAAGATCCTAAGACGTAAATTTCTTAGCCCGATATATTTTATACTGCATATTTGTATTGCTTCAAGAACCCTGCAATATTATTTTAGACAAAATCGGAAAATGTAAAATTTTCAGTGCCTCATATTGTATCTTATCAACTTAATAGTTGTAAAAAATTAACTTCATATTCGTAATACACGACCCCGAAAACCCCCTAATACCAAATCTGAAAATATGCGAATAAGGTAAAATTTTCAACCCACCATATTGGATCCGCCATATTGAATATCAAAAAAGTAATTTTAACGTCTTAATTTAATCTAAATCTAAACCCTTCATAGCCCCCTAGTACCAATTTTGGATGAAATCCGGAAATTTAAAATTTCTAGACCGTCATATTACATCTGACATATTAGATTGTCTTAAAATAATTTTATATTCGCTATTTACATCCTCAAAAACGATTCAGTCCCACCTTTGAACAAAATTGAAAAATGTAAAAGTTTTAGTCCGCTATATTGGATTCGCCATATTGAATCCTGAAAAAATCCTTTTAAATTTTTAATCTACATCCTGAAGAACCCCCTATATTAGTTTTGGAGAAAATCGAAAAATGTCAAATTTTCAGGATGCCATATTGAATCCGCCAGATTCAGTTTTTCAAAAAATATTTTAAATTCGTAGTTAACACTAACAATAATCGCCCAATACTGATTTTAGACAAAATCGAGAGATGTAGAATTTTTAATGCGCCATCTTGGATCCGCCATATTTATTTATTTTTTTAAATAATTTCAGATTCATAATGTGCGATCCCAAAAACTCCCCCATATCAATTTTGAAATTAACTGGACAAAATTGATTTTTTATCCGCCATTTTGAAGTTTTTAAAAATAATTTCAGATTCGTTGTGTACGATACCCAAAATTCCCACGTAGCAATTTTGGAGAACATCGGACAAAATAAATTTTTTTGGCCGCCATATTGTCGACGCCATCTTGGATTTTACTGCACCAATTTCGTTCAAAAATATAACATAAAGAAATTCATTCAAATCAATGAACTCTGAATGAATTTAGTGTTCTAATCTCGTGGAGTAAAGATCCCTGAAGATGTCTCGTGCAATCGTAGGCGAAACGTAGGATAATAATTTCAAGTTGACATGGTCTAAACGCAAGAACCATGATTTTCAATTGACCAAAGCAGTAAAAGCTATCATTTTTTACTCATTATTAATAATAAATATATTTTTGAAAAGCTTGTAACTAACTAAATTACATTATTGAAAAATATTTGATTTATTTCTCCGAAACAGTCAGAACAATAAAAACAGGACTACGCCGCTGAACCCTGCATAAAAAACCCCGATAGTTCTAATTTTTAACTTTGCGATAAGTTTCAAAATAACCGAGATACGAGGGGGTATGCATAATTTTCAAAATCGCTCTATATTTCCAAAATGAAAATGCTTATGAAAATTCTGTTAGTGGCGTTGTTCGTTTCTTTAAAAAATAGCACAGTACTACAAAAAATATTATCCTTCTATTTTTACTAATAACGGAGATAATCCGTAAAATCATCGAAAATTAGACACCCTGTACATGCTTTGGAAGTTAGGTGGAAACATTAAAAATATTAACGAAAAATGTTGTTTTTTTGCATCTACTCTGCTTTAACGACACCTTTTTTAAATATATTATGGTATAATTGATTCGTTCAGAGTTCTTAGCGAGTAACGAGACGAACCTCACTTCAAAATGCCAAATGAGATTTTGGCGAAACGTCGTGAAAACGATTTTTTGATCGAACGGATTGAAACCCGGAATAACCAAACCATTCATATATATATATATATATATATATATATATATATATATATATATATATATATATATATATATATATATATATATATATATATATATATACTACATAAAGAGATGTTATTCTCATTGGAATTCATTTATCGCGGCGGTGACCGAGGTCATAGAAAGCCAGAGACTTTTGAATATTTTGCATCTAAATTTTAACGACACTCTTTCTAATATATTATGTTTAAATTCAGTGATCTTGATTGATATCAATTATGTCACTTTTCTTTGTAGCGACTGAACTTAGAAGAAAATGGAAGAACCTTAGAGACAATTATAAAAAATACTTAAGAAGCGTAGCTCCCGGTTGCATTGCAACGTCACTACGCTCTCACAGAAAATGGCAATGGGCAGAAAATATGGAATATTTCAAACCGTATATACAAGGACATTCGTTTGAAGCTGATACGGATAATGCAGATTCCGAAAACCACGATGATACAGATCAGAGCTATGAAAATTTAAAGGAAACTCGACAAATTTTAGAACCCAAGACCAAAGATGAAACAAGCGAGGCTACCAGACATAAAGAAAAACAATTTCCAAATTGGATGGATGCTACCGATTTAATTTTTTTGGGTTATTCAAGGAGAATAAAATCGTTTAAGCTGGCTCAACAAGCTATTGTTAAAATGAAAATTGCACAAATTATTATGGAAGAGGAACTCCAACAGGCCGAAGGAATATCTTTTGTGTCGCATATAGTTTGTGGACCGTCAACTAGTAAAAAAACTCATAGTAATTCTACACTTCAAATGAATTTTACTGATACTGAAAACCAAACAGAAACTGCATTGAATGGAGGACCTGCAATGCAAAAGAGGGGAAGAAAAAGAAAAATTGAAAGTTCTAATGTGGTAGATGTCCCTACATCGACTACTGTAACAAATGACACGGATCAAGGTGTTATTGAGAAAAATTACAATGATGAAGTTAAAATAGAAATTGATGAAGCAACAATTGAAATTAATGAAGCAAAAATTGAAATTGATGAAGCAAAAATTGAAATTGATGAAGCAAAAATTGAAATTGATGAAGCAAAAATTGAAACTGATGAAGCAAAAATTGAAATTGATGAAGCAAAAATTGAAAATAATGACGCAAAAATTGAACTTAATGAAGCAAAAATTGAACTTAATGAAGCAAAAATTGAAACTGATGAAGCAAAAATTGAAAATGATGAAGCAAATATGACACAAGACAATGGTGAAGATATTAGAATTGTTAAATCAGAAATAAATGAAATCAAATCGGCATAAAGTGCTAATCCATTAAATGTATAGCAACGAAATAGTTGTTAAGTTGAAACTGAGACTTGTTTTTTATACTTCATTGATTTAGATACCAAATTTTCTTAGCCGTCAAATATCTCATTGTTTGAAGAGTGCTCGAAGGAATTGTTTATTAAAAAAGATATTTTTGATACAAGGTTTTTTGTCGTTAATAATAAACAGTTTATAATAAATTATACTGGTTTTTATTTTTCTGTAGATTTTCGATTTCCGCAGATTTAATGAATTTTATGATCCTTTTATAATTTCGTATACTATTTTTAGAGCCGTATCGATTAGGTAACCACCATATGGAAGTGCGCTATCATGCTGGTAAGTAGGATTCTATGAACAGCGAGCAGAAAATTGTCTGAACAGCTGTTTTCAAAATTATCTAAAATGTGCAAATAGCCTTTACCTAAAAATTAGTAAGCACATTTTGTATCTAGAGTAATTCAAGAACGTGTAACTTACCATTTAAATTTTCTTTGCAATATAATTTTTATAAAAAAAAATTAAACCGATTTCTAAAAAAACTCTAAAAATTGAAGAATAACTAGAAATTTTTATATGAAATTAAAATTTTTGAAGTCGGCGCCAAACTAATACCTGACAAAATGTGATTCGCATAAACAGATTAAAAATACTTTATTTGTAATTGCTTTCTTACCATAATTTGTATATATTAGTAGTTATTTATTTCATTTAGAAATAATTTGGCGGAGGTGGAGGAATGACCAAAGTATTTGAAAAATTAGTTTCAGCTGTGTAAAATGACACCTGTCAAAAATTAGGACCAACGAGTGTGGCTACAAGTTGGTTTCTGACTTCTCTGATAATCTAAAACATCTATTCTAGTCCGGGGCAGATCCAGCCTCTATCTTTGGGGGGGGGGGGCGGTGATATCACAAATGTACAGTTTGGCAAGCGAAAGCAATTTGTCGACTGGAGGGGGGAGACACCAGAAACATTCCAATTTCTAGTGTAAAAGGTAGGGTCGGGTCTATTTTTATGAATTTGAAGCTCTTTTAGAGGGGGGGGGGGGCTGCCAGCAGCATACACATTCCTAGTATAAAAGGCAGAATCGGGTCTATAGTTCAATTTAATTTCTGTCAGTGAGCAAGGCACACCTTACAGTGTGTCCTTGCTGATTTATCTTGTTTACGCTTGTTTTTATATATTATTTGAGTATAGTGTGATACCCAAAAGATATCGCTTCCACCTCTATATTTATTCCAAAATCGTTAAACCAAGGCATTTTTGCCTCAACGAAAAACTTATTAAGATGAATGTTTATGTTGCATTAAGATATCAATATATAGATAATAATGTTAAAAGATCTATTGAGATGTGTTCCAACATGACAGGAGTTGGAAAATCCACTATGTACCGAATACTGAAGAAGAAAAAAACGACTGGAATTGAAGTACTCCCAAGCCACATTCGATCACAGACAGGCGAAAAACCTCGTTGGAAGAAGAGAGGAAAACTATAATAAAAGGAGTTGTACATACATTTTGTTATGAGAAGCAGATCCCAACCGTCGACAAAATTCTAACTAAAATCAATGAAGATCGGGATTTATCTGAAATTTAAAGAACTGAGCTCTGGAAACTGCTCAGAGAACTTAATTTTTGCTGGGAAATACCAGATAGGAAATCTGTTCTTATAGATCGTTCGGAGAAGGAAATATCTCTCTCAAGTAAAAGGTAGAGTTGCTAGAAATAACACAACTTACAAAATTAGTAATTTAACTGAGCTTTTGAAAGATTTTTTTGAATAAAGTTACTGCTGAAAATTGGAAAAAATCCATATAATAAAAGAATCAAACAAAATGTGGACACTCGATCTCATGATCGGTGAGATAGAGGAACCAATTATAATTAATTTAAGCGAAGATACCTTCACGGACTTTGATTACGAATTAGATACATTATGTGTACCAGTGTAAACACAATTTATTATTTAAATTTTCGTTTTTGTTGTAATTAATTGTTTAATATTGTTTACATATTTTTTAATTTTTTTTATATATTTTTATTTTAGTGTGTCCCACTCTTGAATTTTATATATTTAATTCCATTTAGCGGTAATTTTTTTATTATTTTATTATTGTATTTGTGTCTTTATTAACACGTTTATTTTATTTTTTTAGGGCTATCGGATTTCCTTATAATAAAGTCAATTAAATTAAGATGCCAGTGCAACAGAAATAGAAATAAGTAGGTCTAATTTTAATTGTAACATATAAAAATTAATTACATTTGAATCCCTTTTTAGTGTTTAATTGTAATTCTGCAGATGGTTTAAGAAATAGATAAACTGAAACGTCAAATATCCTAAAAATGTTTTTAATTAATAATAAAATGACCCAAAAAAATTTTAATATTATATGGACAAATTTATTTTTTTATATATATTTAACTTCTTGTATTTTTGACAATATTTAAGTATTTAAATTATAACTTAGAATTTTTTGTGGGAATAAGGCTACGTTTGAGTCTGAATGTGCCTAAAACGGTTTCTAAGCCAAAATTAAAAATAATTAAAATACAGTTGTGATTTGTGTTAAATATGTCAAAATTATCTACATTTTGTAATGTATGTAATTTATTTTAAGTTTATTACTGAAATAATATTCTATGCCAAAAATAAACCATTTTCCGATGCCCATGACAAGGATTAAAATCCTTTTTAACATTTCACACTTCCAAATATCTATTGTTATCCAACCCAAATTGTCCATTATTATAGACCGGTATTTTTGAATATAAAATTTGTAACCCATTCCTATGAAAAATATATGTATCTAACAGATTTTGCCCAAGATACCGGACTAAAGAACACAGGTAGTTAGCGAAGAAAAAAAAGGTAAAAAATGATTTATTACTCTCTCTAGTTCTCGAATAAGCTATAGTATAAGAGGCAAAATCGGGTCCATTTTCCTCAACTCAAAGCTCTGGGGGGAGGAGGGGGGCGATCGCCCCCCCCCCCTCCCCTTAGATCCGCGCCTGATTCTAGTATTGTTTAATGCGTCTTTATGGCCTCTATAAAATATTTTAATTTTATCAAATTATACAAGTCGATTCAGAACTTAGAGCCGATCGCTGGGTACCCCTTTAGGGCTCTCTCCGTTAAAGGGCACTTTAGGTTTTTTTTCTATGACAAAATAGGGTTATTTTGACTTCCCTGTATGCTCCCGAGAAATCAGGTAGTACATACCGGACACCCTGTATAAATATGATTTTAATATATAAAACGTCTAAATCTAAAGTTTTAAATTTTTTATCATCCCCTAAAAATAAAAAGGAACAAGTAAATTTTGTTCTAGAGGATTAGACAAGCTTAATACTAAATGAATGTTCATAAAGATCGATCTTTTACGTAAGAATTCTGAGGTAACCTTATTTTTTTTCTTCAATGATTGGACTAAGAAGGTTTGCTCTACAAAAAGTATTTTAAATTTGATGGAGATTTAAAATAACTGATAACATACAGGAAGTTCCATTCTAAAAAAGTTATAAGTGACGTCTTCATTTGACAGTTGTTGACATCACTGATAATTAATTAAGCGGATCCGGAACATTTCCCTAACCCCGTATAATTTAACTCAAGTCAAATATGCAATAAATAATGCGATTTAGTACTTATTGAGAGGTAACGTTAAGCATAAATACGCCATATTTGTCTGCAACAAGTTAAGGACACCTAACGTATACCTTGAAATACATACACAACTTGATCTTTATTACTCACACTTATATTTTTTTATCATAAATAAATATTTTTAACTGGCCGTCTGCTTCTTTATCAGATGTTAAAAGCTTGAATAGAGGCCTTTTATGAATTAACTGCCCAGATGCTGATCTCAAAGAAACTGGTTTCGGCGACGTATATATTCAAATTTTAATTATTATTATTTCCATAATGCCTTAAAAGAGACCACACAGGACATAAAAGAACGACGTTTTTATTTTCCATTTAGGTTACGTATTATAGTCCATGTTTCATGGTGAGCACATATTTCATGTATACCAGCCGTTAAATTTTAATAATGGGATATAAAAGAGAATATAGGTCAAACAGGGTAAGTCAAACCCCTAATACATGTGTTTAATAGGGGGAGAAATACGGTTGGATAACACGCAAAGACATGTCATTTCGATAGTTTTAATTTTGCAACTAACGATAAATAGATGCATTCATTTGTTTATATTATAGGCCGGCGGAGATTTTGAAATTTATTGCTAATAGACGTTTTATTACGTAGAAACCTTCAGAATGATAATAGTAATTATGTAATATCTTATGTCTCATTTTCTTTTTTGGAAAACTTTTTTTATTTAACAATTCGATGTGAAAAAACAGTTTTTTCATGTTCTAGGAAAAGTTATGGTTTTTCAGTTAAAAAGTTCAAATAAAGGTTGTGCGCATTAAAAATACCTACAAAATGAGCTATCCGAATCGGATAATTTGTATGTAAGTTATTGCAAAAAAACTGCTAAATTAGCTGTTTTTTCAATTGTTTATAAACAATAGAAAAATATATTGCATTAACTTTATACCGCAACTAAAGGAGCCTCTTGTTGTATACAACAAATATACAAAAAGTTCAAATAAAAATGTTTAATAGTTTTTTGCACAGTGAATTTGTTTATAACTTTTTATGTTTTTGTTGATTGTTTATTCTCAGCGATCTAGAGGTCGTGCAGCGGTTTGCGGGTATGCAAATGAAAGTTTCAGAATTATACTAACAATAACAAAAAAGAACGAAATGAATTGTTGATTTTAAATTGTTGAAACAGATAAACAAAATTGGTGTTCGTTTTTTCGTTATAAACAAATAGAATAACTCTTCGACAATTGTTGATATCGAAATGTCGATAAGTGGACGCGATAGCTGAGATTTTGACGCACATTTTGAAAAAAAAAATTTGTAGGACCCCTAGAAGCTGAGATAGAGTTTTTTTTTTCAAAAAAATAGCTGCTGCGTTGTTTATTCACATTAAGGGATTATTTAAGTAGGAACTCATAGGGATATGGTCAAACTCTTGTATGCAGTAGTCTTCAACTCAATTATTTCAAAATTGTTGATGTAGCAATACTTTAAAATTGCAACTACTCCAAGGGTCAGAAAGTGAGCAGTGGAGGTGGGCGTTCTTTCAGCCTGCGGCGCGCGGAAAAATAAGTGACTCGGACACTTCAAATTCGAACAATGGATGATATGTTTTTGTAGTGAAATTATTGTTAAACATGCTTCCAATCTGTCTTTTGCACAGACAGGTGCATGTCGGTACCCTGATGAGTCTAGTAGGGACGAAACATGTACCTCTGCCGTATCACTGTGGCGGGGAGGGTAAGTTTTGACTTTCTTCTCGGCATGGTGGTACAGGTGGGCTATCATCTCGATGGTGGTGGAATGGAATGGATTGTGTTTTATCGCAATTTATTCAAACTGTGCAACCTCTAACACGGAAAGGATATGATTGGAACAAAGTTTGCATTTACTGATCGCAATTTACTTCCTATATATATATATATATATATATATATATATATATATATATATATATATATATATATATATATGTTTCTCGATGAAATGTCGATTTTCCGGTATTTCCCGATTTCCTATGATAATGAAAATAAGTCAGTTCGTAATACTTCGTCGAGTTACCCCAGTTCAAAAAAATGAAGGCACTACGTTACCTGGGACCCAAGATATCGTACAATTTTGTTGCGCGCTCCAATTTGAAGTTTGAAATTCAGAAGCACATCGTGAGAAAGTCGAGCTTCCTCCACCACTCGCTACAACGCACTGGCAAAAGTACCTTCACTTAGAAGGGCTATAACGATGCATGAATTTCATACTTATCAATTGCATCATAAAATATAGGTCTTCCTTTAAAATCTGTGAAAATTTCGACTCTTAATGTTTATAAACAAAAGAGATATGACTTTAAAAAATATGCTATCTTAGCTCCTATTGCTCGTAGTAGACTTTTTTTTTTAAATTCGTATTTTTTTCATCAGCTTTCAAGTCCACTTATTCACAAACTTGTATCATTAAAATTAGAAAAGTCATTCCAATTGTTTATACGTAAAAAAGGAACCCCTTTTTTAAATGGTTTTATTAACAACAATTTTTTTAAAAATCCATCGTTTTTTCATCTTTGCTTGTAGTTTGAACTTCAAGGAATCCATTCCGCTTTTGCAAATATCTGTAGAATCATCCTCAGGGCAAGAACAATTGTTTGAACATTCAGTGTCTGGGATAAACAATTAAGATTATTCATAAACTACCAAACCGGTTTGGTCCAGCTTTCGCACAGTTATAAAGGCACATAATGGCCTTATCATCAAAGGGTTATAGATCACTTTCGGCCTTTCTTGCAAAAGTTATTAACATTTATAAAATAGTGCAAAAAAGGTAATTTTTCGCCATTATTTCGATAAATTATTTATCGATTTTGACGTATAAAAAATGAAGTTAAATGTCTTTTCAATACCCATAACTTTCATTTGGACAAGTTTTCTCTCTGGAAAATTCCACAGACAAAAAATCAAATTTTCCGAATTTGGATGTTGTTTATAAAAAAAACCGGGCTGATCTAGCTGTACTTTTTTACGTATTTATCATCTACTGGGTACCCCTACGACTTGAAAACTTTTAGATATTTTCAATAAATTTTTTTGCCTTCTTTCATAGGAAGACAGGAGTAATTATAAATAAATTGAATACTGGCGGATTATTTTGCTGAAATAAGTTAAAAATCATAAACTTCGTTTGCCAAAAAGACAAACGTAGGTACCAGGGGCCCGAAATCAGTTCCACCTGAATAAATTAACACAATAATATTTCTCAGAATTGTTCTTAATTACTGGGCTGTGCGAAAATCTGCATTCAGTGTTTAATTGACGAAACGTTATACTTTCCACCCTGTTGGCGGCGGTGAGTCAGAAAACTCAGATTATAATTTATAATTGTCGTATAATTACTAAAGCTATATGTTAACTGCTAATTACCTTTATGGATATATTCACATATCTATTCATCTAATTAATAATTAATAATGCCTGAATATTAAACGGTTTGTAGGTATAACCTTATAAATCTGTATTACGGGGTATTGCCACATAGGCCGGCGGAGTTAGCCTCATCTGAGGTGATTTTGAAATTTATTGTTAATAGATTTCTGATTATGTAGAAACCTTCAGAATGATAATAGTAATTATTTAGTATCTTATGTCTCATTTTCTTTTTTGGGGGGCATTTTTTATTTAACAATTAACATGTGAAAAAACAGTTTTTTCAAGTAATTGTTTTTCACTAAAAAAGTTTCAAATAAAAGGTGCGTGCATTGAAAATACTTACAAAATGGGCTAAGGCCCATCTGAATCGGATAATTTGTTCTTTAGTTATTGCCAAAAAAGTTCTAAGAAGGCTGTTTTTTCAATTTTTTTATAAAGAATAGAAAAATATATTGCATTAACTTGATACTGCCACTAAAGGAGCCTCTTGTTGCGTATAACAAATGTGCAAAATTTCAAGTAAAAATATTCAATAGACTTTTGCACAGTGAATCTGATTATAATTTTTTATGTTTTTTTATTGTTTATTCTCAGCGATCTAGAGGTCATACAGCTGTCTGCGGGTACACAACTAAAAGTTCCAGACTTATACTAACAAATAACAAAAAAGAACGAAACGATTTGTTGATATTAAATTGTTGAGACAGATAAACAAAATTGGAGTTCGTTTTTTCATTATAAACAAATAGAATAACTCTTCGACAATTGTTGATATCGAAATGCGGATAAGTGAACTCGATTGGTGAGATTTTGGCGCATATTTAAAAAAAAAACAAATTGTGTATGACCACTAGAAGCTACGATAGAGTTTCTTTTTTGTTTAAATCGCTGCGGAGTTGTTTATTAACATTAAGGGATTATTTAAGTAGAAACTCATAGGGAGATGGTTAAACTATTGTATGCAGTAGTTTTCAAGTCAGTTATTTCAAAATTGTTGATGTAGCAATAATTTGAAGTTGCATGTACTCCGAGAGTCAGAAAGTGTGCAGTGAAGGGGGTCGTTCTTTCAGCCTGCGGCGCGCGGAAAAAACGTGATTCTGACGCTTCAAATTCGAACAATGGATGATATGTTTTTGTAATCAAATTATTGTTAAACATAGCAATAAACAAATTGTTGCACCTTTATACATTTTATGCATAATTTTAATTTTACCATACTTACGTGCTTTTCAAATTGCAAAAAAATTGTTACAGTGGTCAATAGTATGATGAGTAATAATGATGATGACGATGAGGGTAATAATGATGATGATAATTGCAATGATAATAATGAAACCGATAAGGGTTTCGAAAATGAGTGTCCATCGATGTCTAAGAAACGAAGAACGGAATAAATATTTTGTATAGATTTAAGCAAACACTTTTGTATGTGAAAAATGCTCATGCAAAAATAAACAAAAAAGTTAACATGTGTTTTTCTTGTACAACCAATAATTTGGAGGCAAATGACAGTTGCAATTTGTTTCATGTTATAATTCTATAAATATTAATGGTACATTAAAATCAATATAATTTTTAATATTCCTAATTAATAGTATACTGTTGACTACTGTAACATTTTTTTCGCAATTTGAAAAGTACGTGCAACAATTTGTTTATTGCTATGTTTAACAATAATTTGATTACAAAAACATATCATCCATTGTTCATATCTCGTCAAAAACAGCAAATTAAAAAAAAAGATTCTACCACTAATATTCGGCGAGATAATCCAAAATTTTCCGGCGAAACGGATGTGAAGCGTCCGAGTCACGTTTTTATTTTAAAAATCAGAATTCTTTTCTCAAACAAAATGGCCGACTTCTGTTAGTTCCTTTTCGAAGCATTTTTTAGGCGTTCTGCGGCGTGACAGCTAGCTAGAACAAAACAAAAAAAAATTCGTTAATCTATATAAGAATATCTAGATAAATACGTATGGAAATGTAAAAATATTGATTTTTCCAAAAATGGCAAGCATTTGAAGTTAACAGTAGAATTTTCAGTGATAAAATTCATATAAAAATGCTCATAATATGAAAAGTTCTCAATCTATCGAAAATTACGTATGTAAAAGGTGTTTTTTTTATAGAAGTATAGAACTTTTAAATGGAATAAAACAAAGATGAATTTTTTAAATTGACATGAAATTTACTTTATTCGAAAGATAACCTTCTGGCATTATAATTTAAATATGACTTCTGGCATATATCCGCCACGGCTGGCTCGGACGTAGTCTAATCTTGAGGTCCAATTTTCGATGACTTTTTCCAACATTTGTGGCCGTATATCGGCAATAACGCGGCGAATGTTGTCCTCCAAGTGATCAATCGTTTCGGGCTTATCGGCGTAGACTAGCGACTTCACATATCCCTACAGAAAATAGTCTAGCGGCGTTAAGTCGTACGATTTTGGAGGCCAATTCACGGGTCCGAAACGTGAAACTATGCGGTTACCAAACGTTTCCTTCAATAAATCAATTGTGGCACGAGCTGTGTGACATGTTGCGCAGTCTTGTTGAAACCACAGCTCCCGCACATCATGGTTGTTCAATTAATGAACGAAAAAGTCAGTAATCATGGCTCTATAGCGGTCACCATTGACTGTAACGTTCTGACCAGCATCGTTTTTAAAGAAGTATGGACCAATGATTCCACCAGCCCATAAAGCACACCAAACAGCTAGTTTTTCTGGATGTAACGGTGTCTCAACATACACTTGAGGATTATCATCACTCCAAATACGGCAGTTTTGTTTATTGACGTATCCATTCAAACAAAACTGAGCTTCATCGCTAAACAAAATTCGCTTATGAAAATCAGGAACAACGGCAATCTTGTTTTGGGCCCATTCACTGAATCTACGCCTTGCTAGGTGATCGTGTGGCTTCAATTCTTGCACGAGTTGGATTTCGTAAGCACGCAAACCAAGATCTTTCCGCAAAATCTTCCATAAAGTGAATGGACACATATCCAATTCCTGTGCAAGATGGCGGATAGACTGATTCGGGTCTTCCTCTACGCTACGCTCTACAGCAGCAATGACTTCTTCTGTATGCACTGTTCGACATCTTTGTGGATGCGTATTATCTTTTAGAGTAAACGTGGTGCGAAAACGTTCCATAGTTAATCGAATTAATTGCTCTGATGGACGATTATGTTGACCGTAAAATGGACGTAGTGCGCGATACGTATTTCGAACGGAACCATGATTTTCAAAATAAATTTGCACAATTTGGAAGCGTTGTTCAGGCGTCAGTCTATTCATGTTGAAATGCCAAACCAAACTAAACATAAATCACTTGACAGCTGACAAAATGGCCGCCAGTTAAAAAAGTGATGCCAACTTAAAGTTTTATACCTCTATAAAAAAACACCCTTTACTTCTCTGCAAAATGAAATTGTAAAGATGTGATTAAAATTTTAGGTCGATTGGATAAGAATTGTTAAAGTTATTTGTCACGCCAATTTGAAAAAAAAACCGTTTTGATAAAAAAGCGTTTAAAGTTGTACATACAACTTTTTTGTTTTTAAACTTGAAAAATGCAACACAAAAGTTTGTTAATATTTCCTCCTCTATGGAAGCTTTCATAATCGTTATAATCATCTTTACAAAGTTCTTGAACCACTTACATTTTGTGAGTACGCAAAATGTTTAATATCGTTGTTTTCATACTTTTCTGAAACTTTGTGAGTGAATTCACTTGGACAAGTCCGAGAACTTCTTTATTTGCGAAAATTTTCCCGCATCGGAGTGGAAAAAGGGCGCATAAAATTTATCGGACAATATGACCATTCGATTTTACAAATATTAGTTAAACAACTGTGAAAAATCAGCTGGTTGGTAATAAAAAAAATGTCATTATAGCGTTTGTTGTATTTTTAATCAAAGTTGATTACAGTAAAGCTTCTTTCAGGTCACTGTGTAAAATTTAATATATTGGAAAAACAAAGATGACGAATATGAACGATTTAAAAAAAAATACAACAAATAATGAATTTACTTCAGGCTTTACGTCCTCATTCTATTTATCTTAGAACATCCTGTACATCAAATCTATAATAAGTGGATATTTACCTTCATAGGGCCTTCCTTAGGTACACAATTTTTGATTCGTGGCACGAGCTGTCCATAAAGACCCAACTTAGTATTGAGATCCTTTGTGGTGACCGTGCGGCACACGGCAAAGCAGGCTGCTACGATAGACAGATGTTCCGACAGGTGTCATGGCAGCTGTTGGTAAGCATCTGAATCGATCGAGCCGTAAATTCCTTCTTCCTTTATGTTGTCTTATTTTGTTATAGTTATAAAGAATTTTTTAAAATCAAATTAAATAACTTTAGTCTTATAATACGTTCGGGAAATGTAAGTTTACCTGATTAATTTTTGCGACCTTTTTGGAATGAAATGATATTTAAAAAAAAATTCTAATGACAAAAAAAGGAAAACATATTACTGTCTATAGGAAAAACCGCTACAACTACCGACACAATATTTTATTTCATCTTTTCTTAGTTTCAATTTGTCTTGAAAATGAGTGTGCCTAATAATATTATACGAATGCTTGAGACACATTTAAAACAATTTCATTAAAATAAGATGCCGCAAAAAACGCAATAAATTTCGCTAATCGATAATTTTGCAGTTAGTCAGGTTTTTAACCCCTTTGCAATAACCCTAATGTAAAAATATTTTTACGAGAATCCCTTGAGAGTATACCCTACAGTATGAAAACCGGATCAACATATCTCACCCCTATAGAAATTTATACGCAAAAAGGTCGATCATAAACAAGTTTATTTTATTTTTAATTTCTTTGCAGCATACTTAGCGTCGAAATATTTTTATGTACTCTTTTTGGGATCATCTTCTATAATTAGTTTTTACTTTTTTGGGTTTCGGTCATATTATTACTTTATAAACAATTAACACATGTTTTTTTTCTGACGTTTCGGTTTATTTTATTGATTAAACCATCTTCAGAGAATTACTGTAAATATGAAAAGGAATATGTAAATTTATGTTATATAAACTGAAAATTTTACTTTCTTACCTAATGTTAACAGGTGGTTCACTTGAATAACTTACATTTAACTATTTTATTACTTTAATACACTATAATCAAAAACTTCTTTTTTAATATAAATATAAATATAGAAAACTATTATTTTTTGAATGCATTTTTTTCACATCTGATTTGTTTTGCTTTTGACAGAGTACTACCAAAGGGTTTGAAAGTTTCTGGACCATCTGCAATTTTATTGCCCTATTAGATTGGTATATACATTACTCAGGTCATTTGTGTCCGTTCTGAAATTCATTGTACAGGGTGTTCTTTTAATATGGATCATTTCTTTAACGGTTCTTTTTTTGTAATTAATTTCTTTGTCTAAAATCTCCACGTTGTTAAAATCGATGTTGTGCATGTTATCTATTGCATGTTTGGTTAAGGCGGTTTTATTATCGTTATTGTGATGTCTAATGCTGTATTTGTGATTTTGTATTCTATTTTTTAAATACTGCTTGGTTTGACCGACATATGTTTGGTTGCAATCTAAGCAATTGATCTTGTAAATGACATTTGTTTGTTCATCTTTAGGGATATCGGGTTTAAGTTTTGTGTAAAGGTTTTTGAAATTATTCGAAGGTTTTTCAGCTATTTGGATATCATATGGTTTTAGTACTTTTTTAATGGGATTAGTAATTTCTGGTATATACGGCAATGATATATACCAATCTAATAGGGCAATAAAATTGTAGATGGTCCAGAAACTTTCAAACCCTTTGGTAGTACTCTGTCAAAAGCAAAACAAACCAGATGTGAAAAAAAATGCATTCAAAAAATAATAGTTTTCTATATTTATATTTATATTAAAAAAGAAGTTTTTGATTATAGTGTATTAAAATAATAAAATAGTTAAATGTAAGTTATTCAAGTGAACCACCTGTTAACATTACGTAAGAAAGTAAAATTTTCAGTTTATATAACATAAATTTACATATTCCTTTTCATATTTACAGTAATTCTCTGAAGATGGTTTAATCAATAAAATAAACCGAAACGTCAGAAAAAAACATGTGTTAATTGTTTATAAAGTAATAATATGACCGAAACCCAAAAAAGTAAAAACTAATTAATAACTACACGGTCAACAAATAGAAACAAAATCTTCTATAATATGCTGAAGACTTCATTAAAATGTCTCACTCCTCTTAAAGGTTATGCGCAACCTACATTTTTTTCCTTTTTTTATTTTCTCAACTTCCTTTCAAAAAAAGAATCATTCTAATATTTTTACGGAACATTTCTGACATTATCCTTCGTAAAATTCTGAATACTGCATCGAAATATATCAGACCAATCAAACATTTTGTGTGAATAATAATTAACAAGATTTTACAGGGTATCAATAGTATCGTTGTATAACTTGATTAATTTAAATAGAATGGTATACTTTTTACTTTACCAGAAAATGTACCTTTTAAATACATATCGAATGGTATAAGAGTGTTCTATAGCTAAGTCTTTGCGTTTTCACAGAATACGTCAAATAATCGTTTTCTGTACCATTTTGTGTTTTTTAAATCGATGTTCTAAAGTATCTAATTGCTTATGGCATTTGAAAATGACAGATAATTCACAACTATAAGAATAATAATCAAGAATATCTTTACAAATGTTCGGAAACTTGGAATGCGATTTATAGTTGTCCGACAGCAATAATGGTAATAACATATTGACGATGGCACAAAACAGAAGCAAAATATTTATATTAGATGTTTGAAATGTCCATCAAGCATTTCCAAACACTTCCATATTCTTTTTTCGAAACCACTGCTAACTCTGGACAACATTTGCGGGGTTGCAGTTTGAAAAGCATCTCTTATGCTTATTTTTATATCTTGTGGTGTTGTGGGGGGCGTATTGTAGACAATTTCTTTTATGTATCCCTATAAAAAATAATCTGATGGAGTTAAGTCCGGAGATCTCGTGGGTCAATTTTGAAATCCGTCTCTCCCAATTCACCTGTTCCGAAAATTGACATTTAAAAATTGCCGAACTTCGCGATGATAATGCGTCGGAGCTCCATCCAGTTAAAGCCACATAGTTGTTCTAATATTAACATTGGAAGTTGGTGTAAAAGAAAATCGCAAAACATCAAACCATTTAAAGGTCCTTCAAGAAAGTAGGGTCCAATTAAGTTTGGACCCAATATTCCTCCTCACACATTAACCGACCACCTATTCTGGTTTTTCATAACTCTGTATTCATACGGATTTGAATCAGAATAGTAATGGAAGTCGTTTCTATTCACGAAACCATTGTTATGAAAAGTACACTCATCATTAAACAACACATTTTCAAAAGGTGTTCATTTTCTGCCACTTTATCTCACACCCACAAGCAGAATTCAGTTCTGTTGACAAAATCATTTCCGTGAAGCTCTTAACACAGTTGAATTTTATAAGGATGAAATCTGTATTTGTTGAGAATCCTTGAAACACTTCCTTGGCTGATGTAAGTATTTCCGGATATGTATGATTCTGACTAATATTGAGATTTTCGATCACTGAACCAAGTAAGGTAAAAACATTTTCTTCATCCTCAGTGACAGGTTTTCTTATAACAGGTTTTTTATAACTAACACTTCCAATCTCCTGAAACTGGCTTAATAGTCTCACAAAAACGACTGGTTTGGGATGGTTTCTTTCAGGAAACCTTTGAGCATAGACTCGAGAAGCCAAAAAACAATTTTGATGACATTCTCCACGGATAAAAATCATCTCAGTACGCTCTTCCTTTGGATAAATCTTCATTTTGATAAAGCAATAACACAACAATATTCAAATAATTCACTTTAATAAATGAAGTTTCACAGTTACAAAAAATAATACCGCTGTTATAGCAACAGATTTGTAGACTAAACTGATAGATTAAATGAATTATCTGTCATTTCCAAATGCCATAGGCAACTAGATACATTAAAACATCTATTGAAAAATCACAAAATGGTACAGAAAAAGATTATTTGGCGTATTCTATGAAAACGCGAAGACTTAGCTATAGGACACCCTTATACCATTCGATAGGTATTTAAAAAGTACATTTTCTGGTAAGTTAAAAAGAATAGCGTTCTATTTAAATTAATCAAGTTATGGCCACTTAAAGTTCTTATTTGATTAGTTTTAATTTTTGTACACCCTGTACTATATAGGAAGTTTATCATAATTGGGATATAAAATATGATTTATTGTTACAGTTCACTGTAAATTTGGAGTACATAACTGAAATACTTCTTAAGTATTTGAAACATGAAAATTAGGTTAGATTTGTCAAAATTCAAATTATTTGAAAACCCTTAAGGTTTAGGTACCATAAACCTTATTAAAATAGACACTTAATTTAATCGGAGAATCCAAAAATGCAATAATATACAAGGGGTTGCGTTTAAAAAACACAACTTTGATACTTTCAGAGCTTTTGGGACACCCTGTATAATATGAAAATAAATTTAAAAAGTAACTATATTAGAACCCCATATATTCCAAAAATAAAACTTCTTGAAAGTCACTTATTTTGACCGTAATATTCCGTACCATATAGGGACATTCTATTGTCTGATTTACTTTAATATTTTTCTGTTTTGACCGATTTTTATGAGTTTTTCATCTGCGTGGGTTGTTTACGGACTAATGAGGTATTTTCTCACGCGGTTTTTCAATTACACCTGTAAATCCTAATAAATGTAATATTCCTTATATAGCAATACCCAGCCTAAACCAATATTTAAGCAAACTTGATATCTTGTGGTTAGAAAATAATATAAGATTCATTACAAGTCGTATAAAACCAAGATTTATTGAAGGTTAAAATATATAAGAGTTATACAGAGTGTTTTCTAAATAAGTATTAAGTAAAATTTCAAACCATTTTGATTGTAATGTAATATAAATTTGGAGCATTGAAAGGTATTTTGGTTACTATTTTAGAGCAGTTAATTTTACAAATTTTAAGTCAACAACAGCTTTTATGAGTTAGTAGTTAAAACGTCATACAAACAAACAAAAATAAATATGATGCAAGTCCTATTACCACAATTTAGTCAATTTTCAACATTATCCTTCCCCAAATCATTTTTCCATCCCCTCCAAAATTATCACTCTTTATGAGATTGAAGCTGACTTACCGTTCATCAACTGTTTGATACATGTGGTTTCGTCCATCTGGTTTCCGCTCACAGAAAGCCAACGACTTTATAAATGGATTTTGTCATGTTTTAGTCATCTCGGTTTTACTCTGCTTTAGCGAAAAAGAAATAACTAATCAGTTTTTTTTTTTAAATATATTTTGCATAATAACTTTCAATGGTCTTTATTAATATTAATTATATATCAATTTCTTCTAATCATGATGACTCATTTACTGCACCATAAATTCAATTTAATTTGAAAATTTTATAAGGAATTTTTGATGATAAAATACGCAAGAAACAATAAAATTCATTCATATGAATTGAACGTCAACATTTTTAAAACTTGTTAATATGTATATCCGTTTACTAGATGAAAAACATCAACAAATTGACATGTTTACGCCGAATATTCGATGAGGTTAGAAATTACACATACAATGTTTTTTACAACTTCCCTGAAAACTGGGGCTGTATCCTCGAACTAGGGAACGTGAAGTGAACGGTGAAAAGGTGGCGAACGCGTATTTTTGAAATGTTCATCATTCATATCCTCGTTCGCCCGGTGGAAGGCAAGCGAACGGCGAAACATGCGCAAATGAAATGTCAGCTGCTAAATGACATATTTAACGCACAGATTTAAAAAAATAAAATAGTATTAAAAATTTTTATTTTATTTTTGGTTCTTCAAACTAACTCGTCATTAAAAAAAGTAATGTGTTGACGAACCATTTTTTTAAGACGTTTTATTTTTTGAATAAACAGTTGAAACGTTAATTACGTGGTACCCCGATATTTTTAATATTTTCAAATTTTTTAATAAAATATCCTTAGAAAGTTGAATATGTCTCGCAAATATTAAGCAAATTTGAGATTACAGACATATAAAATTATTACAGGAGATTCTGTTCATAACTCAATTGTATGAGAGTGCTATTTAAAAATGTTTTTCTAGGGCCAGTTCTGCTTATAGATTTGACATAAATACTTGTGTCCGTAACAGCAGAGTATTTTAATTTTAAACAGTTAAATCTAACATAATTCTTTTCACGACGCAACTTATAATAAATTTGAGAAATCACAATTTGTAAGCTATCTGAAACTTTTATTTAAATAAGTAACAAATTTTATATTTAAATTATGTTAACTACAGCACTTAACTTAATTAGACTGTGTTAAACACTATACGACACTACAATGAAATAAATATTATGATTATAATTTATCGGGACATATAAATATGAACCTACAGACCAATAATGAATTAGGTTCTTCAGCATAAAAACCTTATTTATGGTACATTTGATCTTCAGGCCTCTACAAATCTTTATAAAATAAAAAATATATATTAAAAGTTGAATGTAAGATCCGCCAGTATCTTTAATGGACGTCTTCTGTCTGGCCTTTGGTTTCGGTCCCTGGTCATAAACATCATTGCTCAAGTTTCAGGTTTTCTTTCAAATTTAGTTGTCAGGACAGAACATCTTGCAGTACGAGGCTGGATATTTTGTGAATTCATACAATAAGTAACAGATTGGATAGTTTCCGTAGTGGATTGGGATGATGGCTTTTAGTCATACTAGGAAGAGTTGTAATTTCCACCGTTTCAAGGTTTATCAGTGCTGGCTTTCTGCAATTACTGTCAGTATATCACTTTGTATATATGATTGCTGTTTTTCTTGATATCCTATTTTCTTTATTTACTAGAATCTTAAAGTACTTGGGGCTTTGTATGCATTTTTGTTTAACAGTTCTAGAGTGTCAGTTTAAGATAAATTTAATCGAAGCAAAGAACAAATATTGTAATGGCAATCAATAACTTCACAAAAATAACAACAGCAATATTTTTTTTTTTTACTTTTGACGATTAATTTAACGTACCAAAACTACTTTTTGCCTAAAATGGCAACAAAACATACTACGGACATTTTCTGTCTGACAGCTTAATTCAGTGTGTCATCCATTTTATTTTTTGAAATTCTCGGGTCTTAGCACGTTTATATCTGGCAACATTGCCTTTTCAAGAGTACGACTGTCAAAAAGTTCACATCGCCATTCACATCATCTTTCACATCACACTTTCAAGGATACGGGCCCTGGTAGTTTTACGTAGCTTCAATACTCTTTAAAATGAAAGTATAGAGCGATATAAGACAGTAGTACTTCTCTTTCTGTCCCGTCGCATAGAAAGATATATATTACTGTCTTATATGGCTCTGTCTCTTTCTAGGCGTAAGCCAACGCACTTCTATGGGTTGTTGAGGTCTATATACTTAATTTTATGTCTATGGTAGTAATCTATATACCATATATATATATATATATATATATATATATATATATATATATATATATATATATATATATATATATATATATATATATATATACAGGGTGATTCAAAAATCGATCACGAAACTTAAGGGGGTGATTCTACTTGACAAAATAAGGGTAGAGCTTCATATAATTTTTTTTCAAAATGTCATTCGTTTTCGAGTTACAAGCCGTCCAAGTTCAAGTTTTTATTTTTTGTTTTTTGAATTACTCGCTTACAGGAAAACCGATTTGACTAACATTTGAAAGATAGGCTAAGTCTTCTGCGCTTCATCATTTTAGTAACAATTCACATTGATTGTTTGCCGCTAGAGGGCACTTTACCTACATTGAAAATTGTTTTTTTGTCATAATTTTTTAGTGTTGACAGCTACAGTAGTTTTTGGCATAATTTCTGAAAGACTGATGCCAGGCCTTTAAAAAAGGTGCTCTTTATTTACATCGCTAAACCCAACGGTTTAGACGTAAATCACCCTTAAAAATTAAGTGGTAAATTTACTTTTCTCATTTCATTACCACCAGCTACCAGGTAAATAGCTATCAAAGTATACTAGAACTGTCAGTTTAATATCAAATAAATTCGCTTTTTAAACTATTTAATTTATAATCTTAAAATAACTAATAATGGCTAATCACCAATATTCAAATATCGAATATTGTGATATCCATTTTTGTTATGGAAAAGCAAATGGTAATGCAGAGTTGGCAAGAAGATATTATATGGAGAGTTATCCGGAAAGAAATATCCCTCATGCTCAAACATTTTCCAGTGTGCACAGGAGGCTTGCGGAATGTGGTTCCTTTAAAAGTTATAATGGAAATAGGGGAAGACCTAGAACTGCTAGAAACGTGCAACAAGAAGAAAGAGTGCTTGAAATTATTGAAGATAATCCAGGTATTAGTACTAGAAAAATTGGGAATGAAGTGCGGCTCTGTCAGGCTAGTTCATGGAGGATACTAAGAGAAGAACAACTCTACCCGTTTCATTCAAAAAAGGTGCAGGCTCTTTATGACGATGATCGGCCGAGACGGTTGGAAATGTGCAATCAGATCCTAGCTAAGTATGAACACGATAATCGATTAATTGGCGTCATATTATTCACTGACGAAGCTGGTTTCACTCGTGATGGCATAACAAATCTACACAACATCCACACATATGCTTACGAGAACCCAAACAATGTGGTAGAAACGAAACATCAGCGTAGATTTTCACTAAATGTGTGGGCAGGGATAATAGGAGATTACCTTATTGGTCCTCATTTCTTTGATGGCCCATTAACTGGTGACGTATACTTAGATTTTATCCAAAATCGTCTCCCATTGTATCTGGAAGATGTGCCATTGGAAGTAAGGGCCAACATGTGGATCCTCCAAGACGGAGCTCCGCCCCACTTTAGTATACGTGTCCGACAGTATTTTGAATGCAACGTATCCTGAGCGATGGATAGGACGAAGCGAGGTCACCAGACCTTAATCCTATGGATTTTTTCTTTTGGGGTCATTTGAAACAATTGGTGTACGATATTCCAGTAATCAACGTCGAGGATCTTCGCTTCAGGATAATCGAAAAGTGCCAAATTATTAAAGAAACACCAGAAATTTTTCATCGAGTTAGGCGACATTTTTTGAAGAGTGTTAGGAAATGTATAGAAGAAAATGGGGGACATTTTGAGAATCTTTTTTAGTTTGTTTAGTACTGTTTCATTAATTTTTATCAATTAAATGTATATCGCAATAATCCATAATATGAATATTTACTGATTAGCCATTATTAGTTATTTTAAGATTATAAATTAAATAGTTTAAAAAGCGAATTTATTTGATGTTAAACTGACAGCTCTAGTATACTTTGATAGCTATTTACCTGGTAGCTGGTGGTAATGAAATGAGAAAAGTAAATTTACCATTTAATTTTTAAGGGTGATTTACGTCTAAACCGTTGGGTTTAGCGATGTAAATAAAGAGCACCTTTTTTAAAGGCCTGGCATCAGTCTTTCAGAAATTATGCCAAAAACTACTGTAGCTGTCAACACTAAAAAATTATGACAAAAAAACAATTTTCAATGTAGGTAAAGTGCCCTCTAGCGGCAAACAATCAATGTGAATTGTTACTAAAATGATGAAGCGCAGAAGACTTAGCCTATCTTTCAAATATTAGTCAAATCGGTTTTCCTGTAAGCGAGTAATTCAAAAAACAAAAAATAAAAACTTGAACTTGGACGGCTTGTAACTCGAAAACGAATGACATTTTGAAAAAAAATTATATGAAGCTCTACCCTTATTTTGTCAAGTAGAATCACCCCCTTAAGTTTCGTGATCGATTTTTGAATCACCCTGTATATATATAAAGAAGAAAAGGGTTTTCGTTAGTCAGGAATAAACAAACAAACTACTCGATAAATAAGCCAAAGTTTACCCATATTTCTCGGTCCAAATGAGAAAGTTTATAGATATATTTTATCTCGAAAAAAACATTAACCACAATTAAAACAATAAAAAACACAACATTAAAAAGATAATACGTAGATCAGCAGTATAAACGGTAGTGCATATGAAGTGTGCTGGCTCTCCACAAGGCGGCGGACACGTTGTGGTGCGCTTCGCGCAACAACTTTCACACAATTCTGTCTCCTTATAATCACGAGAGTGTTCGCTAGCATTGCTTGCTTGATTATTAATTCGATAATATTATTTTCGAATTATTGAATATCAAACCATTATAATTCATTTCTTAGGCAAGTATGTGCTATTGGGAGTTTGTTAATTCACGAGTCATTAGGAAAAGCTGGCAACACGGTTTTCTTTATTACACCGCAACTCGAAATTGCACTTTTTTGCATTAAGAAACTGTTTATCCATTTTATAACTATAAACACTTTTATAGGATAGAACCTGCGTAATAACTCTACATATATATGCAACTTATTTACGATCTCTGAAGCAGCTGGCAGATAGTAAACACGAATGGCTCGACAAGCTGTTGCAAGAAAAGAATTACACTTGCAACGTTATTAAAAATGATAAATGCATCTTGACTGATGAGAAAAAAAGCGTTTCAGATGGATTTTCTTGAAGAAAAAAGAACAATACATTTTATCTATTTTTTTATGTTAAAACAAATGTCTAGATATGCCTAAGAGCTAATAAAATACTTTAGGTTTTTAAAGAATTTTGAAAATAAAAATCATAGTTAAAATTGCATAAAATAAGCCTCCCCTCAGTTGGTTGGAAGTGCGAACTAATATATTAAATTATGACAGTTGGTTTAGTTCACATGTGCCATTTTACCGAAAACCTATCCTCCAAGTCCGAGAATTATGGTTGAGGTGTCATTCGATTCGCAATGGCATCTAGAAAGTTTATGAAAATTTTGGGGACGGGAGATATTTGTAAAGAAACGAAGTTGTTTTTTTTTGCAAATATCTCAAAAACTATTTGAGATATCTGAAATTTGAAAAAAAATCCTTAAAGAGCAGGATTTTTTTTTTAAAAAAAAGTCCCACCTCTCGGAACTGTACCGACAATATTAATAATTTTAATTTTGGGGTGAAATTTTGATATTGAATTTTAAAAAAATAATTTCAGATTCGTTATCCGAAAACTCCCCCATACCAATTTTGGAGAAAATCGGACAAAATTTTTAATTTGTTTATCCGCCATATTGGATTCGTCATTTTAAATTTTTTTTTTAAATAATTTCAGATTCGTTGGATACAACCCCGAAAATTCCTTCATCACGATTTTGGAGAAAATCGGACAAAATTAATTTTTTTAGCCGCCTTATTGTAAGCGCCATCTTCGATTTTACTGCACCAATTTCATCTAAAAAAATATGGGACCATCGCAGCAACTTCCTGAATATAACGTAAAAAATTTCATTCAAATCGGTGCAGCCGTTCTGGAGTAATCGGTGTACATACATAAAAAAACATACATAGTCGACAAATTGAGAACCTCCTTCTTTTATAGGTCGGTTAAAAACCTGGGATTTTTTCACTTCTTGGAGCTATTCTTTGAACACTTTAGAAAAGATCCCTGTTGGAAAAATTTGAAAATTATTATTTTCCACTTTTTTATTAACAATTGAAGGCATCAAAAAATTTCATATGTAAAAAAAATTAAAATTTTTTTTTTTAATTATTTTTATTGCTAAAAGCTATATAATAATATTCTTTTGAAATTTTTAACTACTATTGTTTACAAAAATGTTATAAACAAATGCATGGTTTAAAAGATTTTACAACAAATTTTTTAGATTGTTTTATTTACATTTGTAATTTTTTGATGCCTTCAATTGTTAATAAAAAAGTGAAAAATAAAATTTTTTAAATTTTTCCAACGGGAATATGTTCTAAAGCCTTCAAAGAATAGCTCCAAGAAGTAAAACAAATCCCAGATTTATAGTTTACAAATTTTCTAGGTTTTTGTGTTAACTTTCAACTAGCAAAAATTAACTAGTTAACAAAAGCATAGTTAATTGAAAACTTGTGGTAAAAATTTGTTTTCCACCGATTATTGTTTATTCATGTGTTTAGATAATACCCAATTTTTTTCCTTAATATTCATATTTAATCGGTTAAAATAATTTTTATTGTTAAAATGTCTGACTTGGTTAACGCGCGCGGGAGCGTTTTAAGCCTAATTTTCACCCCAAAATTAAAATTGTTAATATTATCGGTGCAGTTCTGGAAGGTGGTACTTTTTTTTAGGAAATTTTCTGCTCTCTAAGGAATGTTTTTCAAATTTCGGATATCTCAAATAGTTTTTGAGATATTTGCAAAAAACCAAAGCACTTTTTTTTTATTAATTTGTTTATAATTTTTACAATTCTTTCTCGACACCATTACAAAATTTTTGGACTTGGACGACAGGATTTCGATAAAATGGCATTTGTGAACTAGACTAAGTTCCACAACTGCTAAAACAGGTGGAAATTTTTTAAGCCAGGTGTGTTTACTTAATTAACTACCAGTCTCGTTACTCAAACCACATAGAAACTTTAACCGCTCTAGTTACAGTTAAAACAGATTATGCGTTTGTCTTGTATCAAAACTTACATTTTGAAAGAAAGAGGATGCTCTACTGTATTGTCACCACTTGCCGCCTATCCTGAAACAGTGGCGTATCTTACAGGACAAAAGATACAGTAATTTAATTCACAGTCCCAAAATTAATTTGAGACTTTTATTTGATTTGGCAAATTATTAAACTAGTGAAAGGGTTTTTTCGATAGTTTATTTGTTAGTGAAAGTGATAATAACAATTTTGGAAGCAATATTCACCAAGGTTCGGGCCCCAGAAATATAGTCTTAGCCCCTTTTCTCGCGTGCTGTATGTGTTTGATTTCACTCTACCCCGATGTGTCCCAGTACCCACAGAAGGGTGACCTTTTTATTCTTACTTAATTCGTTTAGTTCCTCTACGCATTCTCAGACCATCTTAGGCTGATTACGTGACAACTCGGTGCATTGATGGCTGCTTAACTATCCGACATGGTAATAATCTCTTGTCCGCGATCATTTTTCTCTTTGCTTAATTGGAGCTATTTCTTGATGGCGTACATCTTCTCTTGGAAGATGCTTGGTAACTTACCCAAGCTTTCGTGGTGTCTAGTACTGGGTCCATATACTAGTATTTCAGTTCCTTCTGTTGTTCTGGAGCCATCCATATACCATTTAATGGAATTTCTATTAAGTTTTTCAACGGCATTTCTGTCCTATTCACTTTTGCGACTCAACTTTGTGTGTTTTTCACAAAGTTGAACTTCTTTTTCATTTCATCTTGGGGCCTGTCCCAGATTTGTTGATTTCTGGATTAGAGATAGAGCGTTCGTTTTGTGACTTCATCTCTTATCGTCTTATATATTGTCTTCTTCGCCATATTTTCTACCAGTATATGTAAGGGTGTAAGGTTTAGAATTACGTCCATGGCGCCCGTTGGGTAGGTTTTCATTGCTCCAGTTGTACATGTACAGGGTGAGTCAACGATTGGATGAAGTAGGTTTGTGCCTTTTCGGTGAAATTTACAAAGAAACTATATTTATTGTTTGATATAGTTTATTTTTACGCAGATTTTAAAAATATTTAGGACTCTACAGGGTGAGCAAAAAAACTAGGACAGCATAAAGTTGTATTTTTTTAAATAGAATACCCTATATACGAATCGTATTTTCGATTTAGCTTATAATTTTAAATTTTTTTTATTAAGGGTTTACTATAACAAAACTTTATAGTTTCTGAGATAATTAAGTTTAAAGAAAAAAAGTCACATTTTCAAGCATCAATTCAATCCTAAATAACGTTTTCAATTTTGTGACAAATATATTCAAATTTGGAATTTAGCAAGGCCAAGGACAAGTTAACATAATTTTTACCTAATATTTGCAATAAAAGCTACAGGGTGTTGAACACATCGGCTCAAATTTGAACAAGTTTAAATGAATAAATATCTTTTTTTTTTAAACGGTACACCCTGTATATTTTCATGTTGTTTAATAGAGTAATAAAAACCCTAAAAGTTTTGTTCAATATATCCTATACCTATTTATAATAGTTTTTGAGATATTTCGGTTTTTCTTATTTTCCATACTTTTTTACAGAAATAGTCTTCATTATCATAGTAGCCATGTAAAATAATAAAAAGAAACTACAGAAACAAACAGAATGTGGTTAAATATGATGAAATACATTATTCGTTATATTACAATGGCGATAGTTTAATTAAACATAATGTGAAAAAATTAACACAACAATAACGACAAGGCAAATACATATTTACTTTTATACTAAATTGAAACAAAAAAATTACCTATTAAATACTGAGATTAATTATTTCTTTTTAATAAGTGTTCGAATAAACGACCCTCTTATGCAATGCACAAATTTAGTTTTTTTTGCAGATTTTCTCGGACCCTGGACAAAATTAGTGGCGTTATTGTTCTACAGGTATCCCTAATCCTGTTTCGCATATCTTCCACTGTTGGTGGATTAACATACACCTTATTTTTAATATAACCCCATAGGAAGAAATCTAATGGGGTGATGTCGCAAGACCTTGGTGGCCATTCAATGAAACCCCCACGTCCAATCCATTTTTTGCGGATATCGTTGGTCCAAAAACGCACGAACTTCATGATGGTAATGCGGAGGCGCACCATCGTGCTGGAACCATATACTGTCGAGCTCATCCCTATCGAGACCTTGAAGCAGTTGGGGTAGTTCTTCTTGTAGAAAGTTCAGGTAACTATGGCCATTTAGTGGTTCATTAAAAAACTGGGGTCCAATAATTCGATTATGATGAATACCACACCAAACATTTAATGACCAGTGGTTTTGATGGTGCACATCTCTAATCCAAAATGGGTTTTCTGTGGCATAATAATGCATGTTGCGTGTATTTACGGCACCGTTACTTCTAAACGTAGCTTCATCACTAAACATTACCTTGCATAATAAATTTGGATTTAATTGAATCTCCGCATTTATTGTACGACAAAAGTTTACACGACTTTCAAAATCCTATCCATGCAATTCTTGGTGTAATTCCATATGATATGGATGATACCTATATTTCTTGGTAGTACGATTAGGGGTGGATTGTGATGTTTCACATAATGCTGCTAACCGACGGCTACCAATATAAGGATTTTCCTGAACATTTAACAATACTTGTAGTTCTTTTTCTTCATTAGTTACTGGTTTGTTGACCACTTTACGTTTTGGATAATCAACAGTACCAGAAGAATCAAATCTTTGCATTAAGTTTTGAAAAGTATGGGTATTAGGCTGGCGTCGATCAGGATACTTCATTTTGTAAATTCTTTGAGCAAGAAGGCAATTTTTTTGAGCCTCTCCTATTGTATAAATCATATCTATTAACTTATTCTTTGGAAAATTCATTTTACAATATAACATGAATGCTAAAAAAAACCAAACTACACTACATAAAAACCAAAAGAAGCGATTGCGGTTATAAATTTGACACACAGAAAAATCTTCTTTTACATTGTTTTTGCCATGGCTACTATGATAATGAAGACTATTTCTGTAAAAAAGTATGGAAAATAAGAAAAACTGAAATATTTCAAAAACTATTATAAATAGGTATAGGATATATTGAACAAAACTTTTAGGGTTTTTATTACTCTATTAAATAACATGAAAATATACAGGGTATACCATTTAAAAAAAAAGATATTTATTCATTTAAACTTGTTCAAATTTGAGCCGATGTGTTCAACACCCTGTAGCTTTAATTGCAAATATTAGGTAAAAATTATGTTAACTTGTCCTTGGCCTTGCTAAATTCCAAATTTGAATATATTTGTCACAAAATTGAAAACGTTATTTAGGATTGAATTGATGCTTGAAAATGTGACTTTTTTTCTTTAAACTTAATTATCTCAGAAACTATAAAGTTTTGTTATAGTAAACCCTTAATAAAAAAGATTTAAAATTATAAGCTAAATTGAAAATACGATTCGTATATAGGGTGTTCTATTTAAAAAAATACAACTTTATGCTGTCCTAGTTTTTTGGCTCACCCTGTAGAGTCCTAAATATTTTTAAAATCTGCGTAAAAATAAACTATATCAAACAATAAATATAGTTTCTTTGTAAATTTCACCGAAAAGGCACAAACCTACTTCATCCAATCGTTGACTGACCCTGTACAGGACAGTCTTTGAACTTTCGAGACGTTAACTCTCTTATTGGCCAGACTGGTTCTGTTACTTCCGATCTCTGCCTCATATATGATGACTGGTCTCAATTTTCCCGCGAAGTTTTTACAAACTATCAAGGCTTTTGTAGCCTAATTGCTAACTTTTTTTTCGTGTTTATCCGAGGGAAGTTTATTATCTAGGGTCAAACCCAGATATTTAACCTCTAACTTCCATTCAATAACGTTTCCATCTGTTTTGAAGGTTTTCAGGTTAAGGTTTCTATTTATGAAATTAATGTGAAATACATTTTATAGTATTTTCGCAAATTGTGGCTACATACTAATGAATCTATACAATAGTCTTAGTGTTATCTGGCAATATGTAAAAACACATTTTAACCCTTTTCAGCCTTACAAAAAGGAATTTCGAGAAATACAGAAATTACTTTTTAGATAATCGTAATACCTGTTTTTCCACTTTTAAAATGCGAATCTCGAAAAATCAAAAAATTAATTTTTAAGTATTTTTATAAATTATCTTTCAAAATCAAAATTGAGTCCATACTCCTATTTGACCAAGAGATAACGATAAATATATCAAATGACAATTTACCCCTTTTCGCCCTTTTGAAGTACGGATTTTTAAAAATCCTTTTTTAGTCGATCCCTGAATAACCTTTTCCTAAAATTTTATGATTCAATTTTAATAGTTTCGTCTGTGAGTTGATATGTTAGTCAGTCGATAAGTTAGGACAACGTCCCTTTTAAGAATCGATAAATAGATAGATAAGCAAAAATTCTTTTACGTATTGCTTAACAATAAAAGGATATTTTCCTAATAAGGGCATAATTACTAAGACAATTTTTACCGTCAAATGTAATTTAACGGTTATTTCAACTTTTATTGATATTTCAAAATACGTGGGTGTACAAGGCGACAGATAAGAACTATGTCATGCAACATAATAGTTACCTATCTATATGTATATTATAGAGTTAAAGGAATGGTTAATTAAATGCTAATATATAGGAATAATAGCATTAGATTTTTAAAGTTAAAGAAATTAATTAAAATTCTTGAGGTAAATTATAGTTATGCAAATCTACGAGAACAAAGAGCCGCCAATTTCCGGAGTATTTTTCATACAAGGACGATTTATCTCTTGCCACATTTCCTAAGGAAAAGTTCAACAGAAGAAAACTAAAATATTTTCTAATATTTTTATAACTTTTTCACCGAATATGAAACGCCAGATTTAAATTCGTTAATTCCGTCAAGAACCCACCTATAAAAAACTGAGCTAAGCAAAGGGTCGACCATAAAAATTAAGATTTCATGTGACTAAGTATTATTCTTTAAGTCGTCCAACTTTGGACATAGGCTTTCCCAAAATTTTATAACCATCTTTGTCCTGGGTTGCTCCCTTCCAACGCAGTTCTCTGATTCATTGTCATGCCGCCTTTTTTTTCCGAGTCATTACCTCCATTGTTGGATTCCATTTGTTATCTTTCTGTTTCTCATTGTGGCCTGCAAATCTCCATTTTGTTCTGAGCGTCTGTCCATTTGGTCTTGTTTCTTACGCAATCTAACTCCTGCAAAGAATACAATATTAATTTACAGGTAACACTAGTGATTTAATATAATAGAGATATAGTCATTCTTGAAGGAAATAAACGATGCCACGACACTGATTACACATCTCTAATAAATAACATCCATAACGACGATGCCAGCATATAGACGAAGTTGGATGATGATGACAAGATATAGAAAATCCCATTAAGAAGAGTATTGAATCAGGGAGATACTGTTACCCAAACCACCACCTTGGTATTAGAGAATACCCTTAAAAATCTAAACTGAAAATAAACGTGGACAGACATAGTCATAGTTATTTCAGACCCAGATTAATTAAAGTGGATGTTATTGAAACATAAAATGACTCCGACTCCGACTGACTCCGTAACAATACAACCCAGGGTGGGTCTTGGCTGCCTCGACTATCTGCCCCCACCTAGAATGGTCTTGTGCCAGCTCCCTCCATTCTCGCTGGTCAACTTCAAGGATAGCTAGATCCTTGTGGATGTTATCTCTCCATCTAAGCCTAGGTCTTCCCAGTGGTCTTTTTCCTTGTTGTGCTTCCTCCCATACCCGTTTTATTAGACGATCGTTTTGACTCCTTTGCATATGACCTGCCCATCGTGGTCTTCTGGACTTTATTTCTTGAATGATGTCAGGGCTTTGATATATTTGCGCAAGCTCTATGTTGCTTGTCATTCTGTGACGGCCTGTTTCAAGGTCTCGGTATGCGCCATATATTATGCGCAGGATTTTTTTCTCAAACCTTCTTAGCAGCTCCGTATCGTGGATTGTCAGGGTCCCTGTTTCACTGGCGTAGATTGCTACTGGTCGTATTATTGTTCGATAAATAAAATGGAATTCGAAAAGGTAGGCTTAAGGATGACTTTGATGAAAGCAAAGATAATAGCAAACAGTGATATATGATTTGAGTTAGATCAAATCCATATCGTAAGATTTCACAGTTCCTTCCATCTTGGAAACAAAATCAGTTTTAAGAAAACAAAATCAGACGACGGAAATCACTCGGAGAATACAATTGAGCTGGACAGTTTTTGGTAAACTTTTACTTGAAAATACCAAAATTTCCATGTTTTTTAAAAAAATCTACGATGTATGTATTCTCTCAGTCATGATGTATGACATGAAAACTGTCACATTAACAGAGAGCAGTATTAAGAAAAATAAAGAAAAGTGAAGTAAAAATAAAGTAGGAGAAGGACGATGGAGAGGTCAACTCTGGGTATAAAAGTACAGTGAAAAATGAATATATAAGAGCTTGAATTCACATTACTGATATCCAGAAAGAATTGTTACGCTAAAATATAGTGAGGTAGGACATGTTGCTAGGAATTCTTTAAAATAATGGACTGGATATAGCGGGTTAGGATTACAAAGCCCTTACACTGCAACTTAGTCTTATTGTGTCGCCTGTTATATTTGTAATATGGGAATAGGTGTTGGTTGCTTTAATCAGGTTTAGTAGCCTATTCATTAGTTTATTCTCTGGGTATAACCTTCAGAAATGATCGATCCTTGAAGGTGTCTCCAGTAGGTTAGAATTTCACATTTGAAAATAATATATGACGCTGTCTCGTCCTATTTGTCACGCAGTGTAGATGTTGGTTCTTCATTATAGATGCCCAATGTGTGTAGATACAAGGTTTGTTCAAAAAGTTTGTACACATGGTAGCGCTGGAGTCAATGTTTGTAATTCGATTAATAGTGGCAAGGGTCCCCAGAATTTAGTAAAAATTTGACCAGGATGCATATAATTTATTTGGCAGTGCTTTTGTTAAAATATTTTTCATCGTTCATCAAAAATGAAGTGAGTGTTTTATTAAAGCAACGAACCAACATCAAATTCCTTTTAAAACCCGGAAAACATGGGAACAAAATTATTGAAATGTTAAGTATCGTATATGAGGAATCCGCGATGAAAAAAGGGCAGTGTACAAGTGAATAAAACGATTTCTAAACGGTCGGGAGTCTGTGGAAGACGACAAAAAATAGTGGCATACTTGAACGTCTCGTGCGAATGAAAACGTCAAGAAAATCAAGGATTTAGTACTTTCAAATCGTCGCATCACTACAAGAATGATTGCGGCTGAGGTAGGAATCAGCTTAGGCAGTGTTATCACCATTTTGAAAGAAGACTTGAACATGCAAAAATTGTGCGACAGTTTTTGGCGGAAAACAATATTACCACGATGGATCCCTCTCCCTCCCCTTTTTTTTGTTTGCCGGATTTAGCTCCATGTGATTTTTTTTGTTTCGTAAATAAAAACTGACTATTCGAGGTAGTCATTTTTTGCAAGAAAAGATGCAACATTGTTTCAGAGAATGGAATAAAAGTTGGAGCAAATGTATCGTTTCTGAGGGAGAGTACTTTGAAGGTAACTGCAAAAAGCTATTAACGTTTTTTATAGACTTAGTGCATGGACTTTTTTAACAGGCTTCGTATTTCTTAAATGCAGGATTTTGTGATTTTATCTGCCGGATGGTTGACGGTTTATTCACCAAGATATCCACCCACAAACAGCAGCTTTAATAATGCCAAATACTGGTTCCGGCCCTACAACTATTGTAGGAGGCCCTTGTCTTGTGGTACACTTTTTCAATACTTAGGATGTTCTTGTATCCTGGTACCCAGGCAAGTGTAACCTTGTTATGTTTTGCCAGAGTGACAATCGCTGACCTGTTTTGATATTATCTGATGAAATGCGAGCCCTTTCAACGCTTTCTGACAATCGAAAAAGATTAGAACGGTCTTGCCCTTGTTATCCCTTGTCAGATTCTCTCGAAGACACCATAGTATTTTTGCCTGAAATACAGTGCTGTGCTGTTCCAGTGCCTCACATATGTCGAGTCTGGGGATGGCTCCATGAATTCCGGCTCCTGTATTATGGTTAATTTTGGACCCTCTGTAAACCAGACAAAGTTTCCTGCCTAACTATCAGTCTAAATGTTGTAGGGTCTGTCAAAATTTTGGGCTTTTGGTATGGTGTAGGGCCTCTCCAAGTTTTGGGCTCTTGGCATGGTGTTACTGCTCATCTTCAATAACACTAAGCAACAAATTTTAATTTATTTGTTGTATCTTATATGAAAAGTGCATTTTTTTGTTCATTTTGGGGCGCTGATGACTATGAAATTAAAACCTTGGTTGCCATTTTCGAGAACAAGTTTCTTAATAATAACACAAATATACCACGGGCATTCTTGCGGTTACATTGTTAATATATAGAGAGGCATAACATCACATATCTCTAAAACTTAAATTAACATTGAAGTGAAGTTTAGATGCTTTTTGGCTGTTGTCCAGTGTAATAAGTTCATCATCACTCTTTGATGTTGGTGTGCCCAAAGGCCGATCAATAATAGACTAATCTTGTAACCAACTCCCATGCAAGTGCATCAAAGAGCATCGGAAGACCACAGAACAAATGGCTGAAATAGCGCAGGACGAAATAGAATGGAAAAGAAGGGGAGAGGCCTATGTCCTGCAGGCAGTAGACAAGGAAAAGCTTGAAGAAGAAGAAACAGAAGAATCTAACTCCTAGAATTTGTCTCCTTATTTTGATATTTTGTTGGTGTTTACAGAACTTTCTATATTTCAAGGTCATGAACGGCAACTGGGAACACTATTCTATTTTAAGAAAAATATCACTGCCTGTCGAAAATATCATTTCACAAAGGGCTCTTTGTTAGCATTAGGTATTTTTAATTGTAAAATGAAATTCAAAAAGATTTTTTTTCAATTTTAATAAATAGAGCTTTCTGACTATAAATATTTGCTTTAATTCGTGGTAAACTAATGACATTTCTTGTTATTGGGACTTACCTAAATTCGCTTGTGCTAATTAGCTCATTATTATCGAATAAAAATTAGTTTTGCATTTTTTTTTTGGCTATTTTTATAGCCTCATAAATCATAAAATAATAAAGATAAGGAAATGTAATAAAGATAACTAATTTTATGAGTATAATACCCGAAAAGGTTACGCTCAATTATTAAAACTAAAAATAGGAACGTTTGCTACGTGCAGTACTTTTTGGTATTGTTTTTTTCTGGTTTATTAATAAATAAGGATTTCATGTAATTCTGGATATATCTTCATTGATAATCACATAATGTGTGCTAAATTTAAAATTCGATTATTTTACGGCATAACAGAAGAATAAATATAATTAGAAATTTTTCACTGCTGACCTGAATAACTTGTTAGTATATAGATTCTTTGAGGTGCTCTAGCCTACAAATTAAAGACTATGAATTTGGTTAAGAAATATGTTTCATTCTTCAACATAATCTCTCTTAAGTTCAATACACTTCTTCCAGCGATTCTCCTATCCTTGAAGTGGTTTTCCAGAAGGCCTTCAAAATACCCCTCTACGACCGCAGATGCTTCTTTTTCGATAAATAAACCTTTCCACGCAGAAATCTCTTTAGGTATGGAAAGAGATGACAGTCCGAGGGAGGCACTTCTGGTAAATAGAGTGGATGTTCCAGTGTTAAAGCACATTTGTGAACAGGTGCATTATCATGATGAAATATGATTTTTTCTTCACTAAACCAGATCTTTTCTAACGAATTTTAACATCCAGCTGGTCCAAAAGGTTGCAATAATATTCTCTTGTTATTGTTCTACCAATTTGGAGGCAGATGACCAACAAAATTCCTTTGGCATACCAAAAATCTGATGCCATAATCTTTTTAGACGATGTTGACTCCTTTGTTGGGTTCGGAGCAGAACATCTAGGATCGGTCCAGTCAGATGTTTGCTGTCGCAATTCAGGAACATAGTGGTAAAAACAAATCTCATTCATAGTTACAAACCGACGAACAAAATCGATATTATTCCATATAAAATGGTTGTAATGTTCTTGAGAAAGTTTCAATCGAATGCATCTTTGTTATAAAGTTAGCAAATGCGGCACCAATCTTGCTTGCTTTCTCTTATCCAAAACATTAGTCAAGATCTCATGTACTGACTCGTGTAAAATGCCTCTGGTCTCAGCTAATTCGTCCTAAATTAATCAGCGATCTTCCGTTACCAGATACTGTACTTGGTCAACGATTTTTTGAGAAGTAGGGCCTTTTTGGACGACCTTCACCTTTTTCATTTGCAATACTAGTAGAACCACATTTAAAGTCAACTACCTTTTTACTGCTGTGTATAAATTAGCATCCTCCTCCAACACATTCACCATAGCTTTATGAATTTCCTTCTCTTTCATACAAGTATTTAATCTTTGCACGATTTTTCAATTTTTCCATTTAAAAAAAAACTCAAACTTTAAACCCAGTAAAAAAGTAAATTATTTGACAGATAAACATGAAACTTCTCATATGTTCTTCTGACAGATGTACGAATTTAATAAAATTTTTATAAAAAAAATTGAAACGACTTCTAAAAGGGCGCCAAACTAATACCTGACAAAATGTAATTCGCATAAACAGATTAAAAATACTTTATTTATAATTACTTTCTAACCATAATTTGTATATATAAGTAGTTATTTATTTCATTTAGAAATAATTTGGCGCCGACTTCAAAAATTTCAATTTCATATAAAAATTTCTAGTTATTTTTCACTTTTTAGCGCACTTTTAGAAGTCGGTTCAATTTTTTTATAAAAATTTTATTTTTCCATTTTTAGTTTTGAATTCATTATGATATTCATAAATTATTTCAACTAACTGCTAATCGAGATTCATGTACCTCGCAATGACTCCAAGGTGGCAAAAAAGTATCCATTTTGTCCATAATTGTAAATCACCCTAAAGTGAATCACTAAAAATTCTTTGATTCATAGAGTTCTCCAAATACCATTGAAATTGTGTTAAACAAATATTTAGTCTCTCATATTAAATCCACTATCTTAAATTTCAAATTAATTTTAGATTGGTAATATAGGCCCAAAACCTTCCAATATCGATATTTAAAGAATCTGGGACGTAAATTTCTTAGCCCGATATATTTTTTTTGCATATTGAGTTTGTATACGCCCCAAGAACCCTGCAATATCAATTTTAGATGAAACCGGAAAATGTAAAATTTTTAGTCCCTCATATTGTATCTTATCAACCTAACAGTTGTAAAAAATTATCTTCATATTCGTAATACACCACCCCCTAATCCCCTAATATCAAATTTGAAAAAATGCGAATAAGGTAAAATTTTCAACCCACCATATTGGATCCGCCATATTAAATTACAAAAAATAATTTTAACGTCTTAATCTAATTTAAATCTAAACCCTTCAAAGCCCCCTAGTACCAATTTTAGATGAAATCTAGAAATTTAAAATTTCTAAACGGTCATATTACATCTGTCATATTAGATTTTCTTAAAATAATTTTATATTCGCTATTTACATCCTCAAAAACGATTCAGTTCCACATTTGAACAAAATCGAAAAATGTAAAATTTTTCGTCAGCTATATTGCGTTCACCATATTGAATCCAGAAAAAAATACTATTAAATTCATGATTTACATCTTCAAGAAACCCCTATATCAGTTTTGGCGGAAGTCGAAACATGTAAATTTTTAAGATACCATATTGGATCCGCCAGATTGAGTTTTTCAAAAAATATTTTAATTTCGTAATTAACACTAACAAAAAGCCCCCAATACTGACTTTAGATAAAATCGAGAGATGTAGAATCTTTAATTCTCCATCTTAGATCCGCCATTTTTATTTATTTATTTTTTTAAATAATATCAAATTCGTAATGTACTATCATATCAATTTTGAAAAAAATCGGACAAAATTAATTTTTTATCCACCATATTGGATACGTCATATTGAATTTTTTGAAAATAATTTTAGATTCGTCATATGTGACCCCGAAAACTCTCCCGTACCAATTTTGATAAAAATCAGACACAATTGATTGTTTTGTCTGCCATATTGAATTTTATAAAAATAACTTGACATTCGTTATGTGAGGTCCCGAAAACTCCCCCATACCAATTTTGGAGAAAACCGGACAAAATTTTTAGAAGTCGGTTAAAAATAAAGAAAAATATTGGCTAGCGGTGCCATCTATATGTCAAACTTGAAATCTCTTGACTAGCCTAGTTCTGTCATGTCCATACACCCATCCATCTAAGTTACGAAATTCTAACTTCGTCAGTTCTTCTTCTTTCGTGAGAAAATTTCTCAGGCTCATGCTTTCTATCAGGGGCGGATCCAAGGAGGAGGGCAATGATCGTCCGGCTACGAGTGAGGTGAGGGTAATTTTCACACTCTCTTTGCTCTTATGATAACGCCTCGCCTTTTCCAAAGAGAAAGGCCGAATCTATTCTTTTTCAATTATTCCAAAGACAGAAATAAACTAAAATTGCAAAGAAAAAGAAGAAATGAAGTTAGAAGATGATTGTGTCAATATAATTAGTTTCCGCTTTTCAAGAAAAAAGTGTGAACAACTTTAAATTTTTCGTCCAACGCGCAACTTGAAGAAAGCCGTTTATTTTTAATTTTATATCAAAAACCTCCATATATTGTTTGTTGACTGTATTTATAGTATCTAAAAGGTTTGATAGGTAAAATAGCATAACATTATGTATTCGTTGAAAACCCTTTTATCTAATGTAATAAAAAAATAATTAAAATATTATTTATCAATTCGCCTGTTTTTTTTGACCTACTTTTGCTATCCAGAAAAAAAAACAATAAAACGCAATTTCTGCTTGTATTATGCAAGATCTGTAATAGAAAAGGACACACTAAAAATAGACCAAAGAATTATTTTATAATAGTATAATCCTGTTCCAATTTACAAAAGTTCGACTTTCCTTCTCACTTTTTAAAGCACTCCACGAAGCACAATCTTCCTTTAAACAGAATATAACTTCCTAAGACAAACATTCCTCCCTTACGCTGTACAGCCAACTTGGAGTCCCACTTCCGTCCCCAGAAATCGAAACTATGCTTTTTTCTCACTTTTCGCAAAAACGCTTACAGGCATAAATTGTCAGTCACTTCGACGAAGGAAAACGGAACTCTTTTTTTCGATTATAGTCAATAATGTATCTTCTAATAAAAACAAAAGTTATTAAAACTTGCGACGTTGTCAAATATACTTCAGTGTCAAATAAACTTTTTACGGTCACTAATACAAAAAGCTAACTAAACCTGAGTTTAAAGTTTACTTAATTAATACAACTTTTTGAGGGTATTTATTGAAACGAAAATGTATTATAAGTTAGAAACCCACGAACATGAGATATAAAACTGGACTGCTCATGAAAATAATTTTTGACCCCCCCTTATTGGTCGCCATTCGGTGCAATGATTTGTATGGCAACATTGAATTCCCTGCTAGTTTTTTACATTGGCGTGAATGTGTCGTGTATGAATGTCAATTCTATTATTCTAACTAACAGGTTTAGACAATAACTATCTCTTTCTATATTATATCTTAAACAATAAATCGCTCTTCCTTGTTTTACTTGACAGGTTAATCGAGTATATTCAATAAAAAAGACCAGAGCTCCGATTCTGTAAGCATATTTTTTGACATTCTCTTTCCTTTTCTCTTTTAGGACAGTGATATACTTATGTGTTAATATAGACTGAACAAAGATAAAAGATCCTTATTATGACATTCTCTTTCCCTTTACTCTTATAGAATCGCAGCCCAGGATAATTGTTTCTGTAAAACAATATTTAACTTGAATTTCTACTTTTAGTTTCCACAAAATTATAAGTTTTCTGTTTAAAGCAACTCAAATAAAGCAAATTTTTTTAACTTCTTTGGAACAGCGTAAAAATGTAACAATTTTATTATTTTTAGATAACAAGCATGAAATGTCAGTTCTTATAAATAAATGAAAATGCTTTTTCTATGACTGCTTACATATTTTATTTTTTACAATAAAACTGTTATTTAGCAAAATAGCTAAAATGTGAAATATGCGCCAAAAACAAATCGAGACTAATTTTTTTTTTGAAATATCTGTTTTAGAAACATCCTTATTCGGGCGTAGAGTATAAGAAGTTAACGAACAAAAGTATTAAGGCATTTATTTTAAAAAATTTTATATCAAGAATTAATATAGTATATTGTTTCATGTAAGGTATCGAAATGTCCACATAATCTATTGCAAAGTAAGATAGTTTCATCATTTAAAAATAGCTTCGATTAGGTCTGTATTAAAATTATTTTCTCCTCGATGCTTTTAGGGAACTGATTTGTTAGGTATTTATATAGGGTTAACAACATTCATAATAATGTTGACATTTCCTTCATAAAAACGGAGCTTTAATTTAAATGAAGTAAAGTAACATTATGTACTAAACCATTTTTATAAAAAAAACTCTAAAGGGGATAGTGTTAAAGCAGTTTATATTTAATTGTAAACAAAACAATATTTATTAAGACACTTTAAATATAAAGAAGCTTGTAAATACAAGACAATTCTTACGTTAATACAATCATTTTTAATCTAAATATATACATTTATATAAATATAAACTTTTAATTTTTACACTAGGTCAAACTTTCAATTTACTTAACTGTTTAAGGATCTGGAATTGACCTTTCCTAGAGTTGAATTTTTGAAATGGTAATCAATCGCAGCTTCTCACTACTTTGACAAAGGATTTTCATGATACAAATTTCCTATCTGAGCTAAAATCAAGAATTTTTGTTTTATTAATTAATAACATATTCAAACAAAAGGTTATTATTTTATTTTTAGACAAAACAAATACATAAAAGTAAAATTTATGTAATTTCCAAACATCCTTAATAATATTGAAAAATTTCATATTATATGCAATCATTTATTTCTATTTTAATATGGCATATTGGTTTTTAAACGTATAATCATTTTAAATTTTAACACCATACCAGTTTCGATATTCAGCTTTATATGTCAGTGGAACATTAACGATATTGTTGTTGGTTAATGCACACCTAATTCAGGACTTTTTTTGTAGAGCCAGTGTATGTTATTAAGTCCAAGTTTAGTTGCTTCAAGATGTTTACATCAAACAGTGCTTCGTAGTTTTTTTCAGGCAGTTTATTTGTAAGAAGCACAACACAAACTTTTTGCTCATCTTCTCCTATAAAACAATGCTCTGAACAGAGCTACTTATCTGATGTATAAAAGAATTATGATCATGACCAATTTGCTCAGCTCTTGAATTTGAAGATTATTTTGTCTTAGGAAACTAAAATATTGATAGCATTTAATAATTATCATACATCATATCCATAAGATTAAACTTGTTACCCTTAGATTTACAATTTGATTCTAAGGTGAAATTTTATATAATTATTATTGAATGCTTATAACTTACCAATTAAATAAATTCCAATTTACCAGATGAGGTATTTGCACGTCTTATAATGAAGAATCACATTTTTTAAAATACAAAAAAAACCTTAAAGTTCACATTCCTGTTTGAAATTTTCAGTAAAACGTTACATAAAATGTGATAAAATCCATAAAATAGCAAAATCAAAAATAAATTTTTGTCAAAATGAAAAGTATTCAGTCAATGTCAAAAATACACTTTCACCAATATCATAAAAACTTAGGGAATCCATTGTTACCAAAGCAATTATTTGCATCTAATGGCACGGAGCACGGTGGGGTCATTTTTTTTATAAAGGAGATATGGAACACGAGCAGTCCAGTTTTATATCTCAAGTTCGTGTAGAAACCCCTGTTTTGTACGAGTAAGTTTTTTTGATCCCTTTTTTATCAGCTTTTAAACGACAAATATGTTTATCTCAGACCATCCTTAGAAGTAATCAGAGTAAGCGCGACATATAGACAGACGGAACCAGATAATGTTATTTTACATCAGCCAAATAAACATTTTGCCAAGACACTCAATTATCCAGGCAGAAACCCGGATTTTCGAGTACTATAGGTCTATAGAAATAAACCGTATATGTTCTCTGCACGAGATTTTATGTTATAAACTTTTTGTAAACAATTAAAGGTCTAAAAATGCATTTTTTGCACTTTTTTACTTATCAGCAAATCTAAAGAAATTTTTGGACAAAATAGAATAACCAACTTGTAGAGAATTGAAAAACCTACAAATTAGTTTTTTACTGATCTCGATATTTTTATTTGTTGCTGAGAAAAATGCAAAACAAGGTCAAAATTGTTATAATATTCAATTAACAATAACTATTGCTAAATGCAACCTACAACTTTGTTATTATGTAAAAACTTGTGTCTTTTAGTGCTTAATATGTGGTAATCACAGGCCAGCGAATTTTGCAACAACATTCTAGCTCCATCGAGGAAGGTACACCGATTCTGAGCACATCTCATGAAAGAGGAACTCTTCTTCTATGAGAAGTATTACATGGAACTGAGGAAAATTAATTTTAAATTTGTTTAAACTTCATTAGAAAACCACTATCAGTTTTACTTTGTAAACAAATTAAATAACTTTTTTGTTTTATGTCTATAGGCCTATATTACCCGAAAATCTAGGTCTCTGTCTGGATGAGTGTCCCCAATTAGGTATTTTTTTCGCTTATTTAACTGTAGTATCTTATTGTGTGTAGTAATGATGACTAAGAGCAAAAAGACAAATATAACCCATATTTAGCTCCAGACACAAAAACTTAAGCCATGATCTTTAGACATCAACAATTATTTGTTTATGGAATATTACTTTACAATACCCATAAAATATATTATTTACAAAGCAATAAAAGAACGCTAAGGTCAATAAGGGTATTTTTAATAACAGTTTATGCCTAAAGCATAAGAACACCGATGCTAATAATAAAGCAGAGTTTTTCAATCTAGGTGAAGGCAGTTTAGAAGGACATTTTGATATGGGCTTGTAAAAGTATGAATGAATGAATATATGGCGAGTCTTAGTATAGCTCTTGCTGCGTCAAACGTTAAAAACTTAACGTAGCTTGTGATCCTTTATTTAATGATAATAATTTTTTTGTTATAAATATTTTTTAGTTCTCCGTCACAAGGTCTCGTTTTCAGCAACTAGGTTGTGTAATAAAAATAGAAATAAATGGTATTTGGGTTTTTGCAAGCAGAACAAATCAGTACATCAATGTTGTTTGACATCTAGAAGCTCTTTCTTAAGTTTCATTTTCCTTAACACAATAAATTTCTTCTTTTGTGATATCTGGGATATCTTGCATCTAGAGGTTTCCTTTTACTTGTAGTATTTCATCTCTCTTTGTTTTCATTTTTTCTTTATTTTTAATTTGAATATTTGTTTTTCCCTCTCTCAAACTTTGGGTTTTCAGACTTTATTTTATTCAATAGTTTCTTCAGTTTTTTTATTTTGTATTTTCGAATATTTTTCTTCACTGCTTTTGATATTTCCTTGTTGATGGTGCACACTCTCTCTCTATGTCGAAATTTCTCTCTTGTTTAAAGCTATCCGTTCTTCTACAATTTTTCTCACTTTCTGACTAAATTTATGACTTCTTCTGCCTTTTGACCTAAATTTCTTCGTTGCTTCATCACAATTTCCACTACCAAATTATTAATTTTATCTATATGATAGTGCGATTGCCAACTGCATTGTAGATTTTCATTAATGTGTATTTAAAAATTTAATTTCTTTATTAGTATAAGTTGATGTTGTTACTTTTATTTATTTTCTTATCATCCTGTATTTTTCATTTTCTTGTTGTGTTTTTATTGTGGCTATTATCGTTCTGTGGTCACTTCCTGTTTTAAACTGATTTGCACTGTGACGTCTGTAATAATATGTTTTTTATAAGTAATATAATAATCAATTTCGTTATGTATTTTGCCTTCGGTGTTTTTTCTTTTTATAAAATCTTCCAAAATTTCCAATCATGTAACAAATGTAAAAAACTTAAACAAAGCAACTAATTTAATTAATTTCACTAAGGATTTTTTAAATAAACGATCTTAAAATCTAAGCTGAAAAAGGAGTTTGGATTTCGTTTTCAATTTACTGATTTTAGCGCTGAATATATTTTTGATAAGGGGATTTTTTACGCTGTTATTTATTTTCACACCGAGGTACCGCAGGAATCCTACTTCGAACCGCTGTTTTTCCTAATTTTCATTAACAGTATTATTGAAATTATTACGAATGTTTTTTATTCATTATTTGTAAATGATCTAAAAATTTAGAATAATGTTAGTACAATTAATGATTAGAGCAAATTACAACCATTAGCATTATAGTTAGGTGATCACATGACAATAAACTTTGTTTTAGTATCAACGAATATGATGTAGTGTGATTTTCTCGTAAAAGCAATTAACTACTTTTAATTACAACATGCAGGTTGCGGCGTTGGATCGTTTTAATGAGGTGAGAGATCCTGGAGTGTTATTTGTCTCTAAATTGACATTTAACAACCATATAACTTTAATTACTGATAGAACCGCTAAAGTATATGGTTTTATCGTGGGAAATATAAGACTTTAATAATTTAAACTGTGTAAAATAAACGTATATGTTGCTGTTAAGAAGGATATTCGACTAAGCATCTGTTGATATGGAACACCTAATACCAATGTCATGAATTATCTATACAGACAATTTAAAATGAACTTGTTTGTTAACTGTATGTGAAAAGTCGAGATGAAACACTTTTTTTCGGCTTCTCATGAGTAAGGTATTTAACTTAATACGTCACGAAACATTTTTCATTTAGTTGCTCACAATTTTCCAACGATAGAATCTAAAAAATTCTATACAGGGTGATTCAAAAATCGATCACGAAACTTAAGGGGGCGATTCTACTTGACAAAATAAGGGTAGAGCTTCATATAATTTTTTTTCAAAATGTCATTCGTTTTCGAGTTACAAGCCGTCCAATTTTAAGTTTTTATTTTTTGTTTTTTGAATTACTCGCTTACAGGAAAACCGATTTGACTAATATTTGAAAGATAGGCTAAGTCTTCTGCGCTTCATCATTTTAGTAACAATTCACATTGATTGTTTGCCGCTAGAGGGCACTTTACCTACATTGAAAATTGTTTTTTTGTCATAATTTTTTAGTGTTGACAGCTACAGTAATTTTTGGCATAATTTCTGAAAGACTGATGCCAGGCCTTTAAAAAAGGTGCTCTTTATTTACATCGCTAAACCCAACGGTTTAGACGTAAATCACCCTTAAAAATTAAGTGGTAAATTTACTTTTCTCATTTCATTACCACCAGCTACCAGGTAAATAGCTATCAAAGTATACTAGAGCTGTCAGTTTAACATCAAATAAATTCGCTTTTTAAACTATTTAATTTATAATCTTAAAATAACTAATAATGGCTAATCAGTAAATATTCATATTATGGATTATTGCGATATACATTTAATTGATAAAAATTAATGAAACAGTACTAAACAAACTAAAAAGATTCTCAAAATGTCCCCCATTTTCTTCCATACATTTCCTAACACTCTTCAAAAAATGTCGCCTAACTCGATGAAAAATTCCTGGTGTTTCTTTAATAATTTGGCACTTTTCGATTATCCTGAAGCGAAGATCCTCGACGTTGATTACTGGAATATCGTACACCAATTGTTTCAAATGACCCCAAAAGAAAAAATCCATAGGATTAAGGTCTGGTGACCTCGCTGCCCATGCCAATGGTCCACTTCGTCCTATCCATCGCTCAGGATACGTTGCATTCAAATACTGTCGGACACGTATACTAAAGTGGGGCGGAGCTCCGTCTTGGAGGATCCACATGTTGGCCCCTACTTCCAATGGCACATCTTCCAGATACAATGGGAGACGATTTTGGATAAAATCTAAGTATACGTCACCAGTTAATGGGCCATCAAAGAAATGAGGACCAATAAGATAATCTCCTATTATCCCTGCCCACACATTTAGTGAAAATCTACGCTGATGTTTCGTTTCTACCACATTGTTTGGGTTCTCGTAAGCATATGTGTGGATGTTGTGTAGATTTGTTATGCCATCACGAGTGAAACCAGCTTCGTCAGTGAATAATATGACGCCAATTAATCGATTATCGTGTTCATACTTAGCTAGGATCTGATTGCACATTTCCAACCGTCTCGGCCGATCATCGTCATAAAGAGCCTGCACCTTTTTTGAATGAAACGGGTAGAGTTGTTCTTCTCTTAGTATCCTCCATGAACTAGCCTGACAGAGCCGCACTTCATTCCCAATTTTTCTAGTACTAATACCTGGATTATCTTCAATAATTTCAAGCACTCTTTCTTCTTGTTGCACGTTTCTAGCAGTTCTAGGTCTTCCCCTATTTCCATTATAACTTTTAAAGGAACCACATTCCGCAAGCCTCCTGTGCACACTGGAAAATGTTTGAGCATGAGGGATATTTCTTTCCGGATAACTCTTCATATAATATCTTCTTGCCAACTCTGCATTACCATTTGCTTTTCCATAACAAAAATGGATATCACAATATTCGATATTTGAATATTGGTGATTAGCTATTATTAGTTATTTTAAGATTATAAATTAAATAGTTTAAAAAGCGAATTTATTTGATGTTAAACTGACAGCTCTAGTATACTTTGATAGCTATTTACCTGGTAGCTGGTGGTAATGAAATGAGAAAAGTAAATTTACCACTTAATTTTTAAGGGTGATTTACGTCTAAACCGTTGGGTTTAGCGATGTAAATAAAGAGCACCTTTTTTAAAGGCCTGGCATCAGTCTTTCAGAAATTATGCCAAAAACTACTGTAGCTGTCAACACTAAAAAATTATGACAAAAAAACAATTTTCAATGTAGGTAAAGTGCCCTCTAGCGGCAAACAATCAATGTGAATTGTTACTAAAATGATGAAGCGCAGAAGACTTAGCCTATCTTTCAAATATTAGTCAAATCGGTTTTCCTGTAAGCGAGTAATTCAAAAAACAAAAAATAAAAACTTGAACTTGGACGGCTTGTAACTCGAAAACGAATGACATTTTGAAAAAAAATTATATGAAGCTCTACCCTTATTTTGTCAAGTAGAATCACCCCCTTAAGTTTCGTGATCGATTTTTGAATCACCCTGTATAATAGTACTTGCGATGCTTAAGTTTTATTCTTTTATTTATGAGATACAAAAAAATGCCTAAAATTTAATCTCCAATATTGCAAATTGTTTTTTGATAATAGAAATTATTATTTTCGATAAAATAATAAGAGAATAAACGAAAAATAAAAAAGAAACTAAAAACAAATGATACAAAACCCTAAAGTAATGGGTGCCCCACATTCGCTTGGCATATCTATATTTTCTAATAGTCACAATGTTCCCTGAAAAACTAGTTAAGTATAAAACGCCATGCTATAACTACAAAAACAAGTTATTTTTATGTGATTATGCTAAAACTAACTAATAATATGCATTCATGTCTTGCAGCACGAATAAACAGTTGGAAGAGAAGGGAGGACATCCGGTTTATTTTATTTAATCAAGTCGAACGGGTAAAGGTTGTTTGCATAATAGTTGCTGCCATTTGAAAAACCGAGACTCGAAATAGATTTGAAAGTAGTACAGTACGCAGCCACATAATTACAAAAATGATAAAACCATTTTCATGGAAATCTACTTCGAATAATTGTATAGGTTTGTCTTGGATTATGCGGTTCACGTTCACGTTTAGTGTTACGAGTTTTCGTGATAGTCACGTTATTAATATTTGAAATTTTGAGGCTAGCTTAGTATCGTTAATTTAATTAAAATGTAGATATTGTCCTCTGAAAATTGAATTGGAGGCTGCTCCTGAATATGTCCAGTTGACTTAATAGCCCGGCGGAGTTAGCCTCAAACACGAACTTGATATATAAAATTGGACTGCTCATGCATAATTCCTCCCTTATATTAAAAACTAGCGACCCGCCCCGGCTTCGCACGGGTGCAATGCTGATACTAAATACACTACAGAAAAACTGTGACTATTTATTTTATTTTTACAACAATTATTACATCGGCCTCCGACGCGCTATTTATAGGCACGCTGCTGCCGCTCCGGTCGGCCAGTACCGCCGCAAGCGCTACTTCCCTCAATTTTAAATCTGTAATATCTTCGAAAATATTCATTTAAATCTTGTGCTGTAAAGGACCATATAGATCTATATTAAATCAACAATGTATTTAAGCTATTTAATTGGATAAGGATTAATGCTGTATTGGTTAAAATCGCTTCAAAATTTGCCATTATTTGTCGTAAAAAGTAAATGACAAAAAAAAATGTTATTGTGGGATATCCATGAGAGATAGACATATACCATCGCGGAGTTTTCTGTAGACCTTTTCAATGTATACAAATAATTAGTACATTATTTTGATAAATCTCGTAGGGTTCAGCCTGCGTTTGCAATGTAAGCGGAAAAAAATATGATAATTAACGACATCACATTAGAAACCTCAAAAATAACAGTATTTCTCCACTATTTAATGGATATTATTATACATATAAACCTTCCTCTTGAATCACTCTATCTATTGAAAAAAACCGCATCAAAATCCGGTGCGTAGTTTTAAAGATTTAAGCATACAAAGGGACATAGGGACAGAGAAAGCGACTTTGTTTTATACTATGTAGTGATGACCACACCATGCTCCGTGCCATTACGTGCAAATAATTGGTTTGGCAACAATGAATTCCCTAAGTTTTTATTATATTGGTGAGAGTGTATTTTTGACATTGACTGAATACTTTTCATTTTGAAAATAATTTATTTTTGATTTTGCTATTTTATGTATTTTATCACATTTTATGTAATGTTTTACTGAAAATTGCAAACAGGAACTTGAATTTTAAGTTTTTTTTTGATACTTTAAAAAATTCGATTATTCATCGTAAGACGTGCAAATACATCATCTGGTAAATTGGAATTTATTTAACTGGTATGTTGTACAGCATTCAACAATAATTATTTAAAATTTCACCTTAGAATCAAATTGTAAATCTAAGGGTAACAAGTTTAAGCTTATGGATATGATGTATGATAACTTTTAAATGTTATCAATATTTTAGTTTTCTAAGCGAAAAGAAACTTCAAATTGAAGGGCTGAAGCAAATTGGTCATGATCATAATTATTTTATACACCAGATGAGCATTTTTCTGGAAATAGTTTTATGCAAAAAGATGAACAAAAAGTTTGTGGTGTGATTCTTTCAAATAAACTACCTGAAAAAAGCTATGAAGCACTGTTTGATGTAAACATCTTGAAGCAACTAAACTTGGACTTAATATACACTGGTTTTACAAAAAAAGTCCTGAATTAGGTGTGCATTAACCAACAACAATATCGTTTTACCATAAAGTTAATGTTCCACTGACATATAAAGCTGAACATCGAAACTGGTATGCTGTTTAAATTTAAAATGATTATATGTTTAAAAACCAATATGCCATATTAAAATAGAAAGAAATGATTGCAAATAATATGAAATTTTTCAATACTATTAAGTATGTTTGGAAATTACATAGATTTTATTTTTATATATTTGTTTTGTCTAAAAATAATATAATAACCTTTTGTTTCAATATGTTATTAATTTAAAGTAAATTTATATTTAATTACTTATTATTTTAAAAAAATAAGACAAATTCTTGATTTTAGCTCAGATAATAAGGAAATTTGTGTTGTGAAAATCCTTTGTCAAAGTAGTGAGAAGCTGTGATTGATTACTATTTCAAAAATTGAACTCTAGGAGAGGTCAATTCCAGATCCTCAAACAGTTAAGTAAATGAAAAGTTTGACCTAGTGTAAAAATTAAAATTTGCTAGTAAATTTTTATGTATGTTTAAAAATGATTGTATTAATGTAAGAATCCCAGTCTTGTATTTACAATCTTTTTTATATTTAAATTGTCTTAATAAATATTGTTTTGTTTACAAATAAATATAGACTGCTTTAATACTATCCACTTTGGCGTTTAATTTTTTTTTATATAAAATTGGTTTAGCACATAATGTTATTTTACTTTCCTTTGAATTAAAGCTCCGTTATTATGAAAGGGTCAACATTAATATGAATGTTGTTAACCCTATATAAATACCCAACATATCAGTTCCCAAAAAAGTATCGAGGAGAAAATAATTTTAACAAAGACCTAATCGAAGCTATTTTTAAATGATGAAACTCTTTTTACTTTGCGATAGATTATATGGACATTTCGAGACCTTACATTAAACAATATACTATATTAATTCATGATATAAAATTTTAAAAAATAAATGCCTTAATACTTTTTTTCATTAACTTCTTATACTCTACGTCCGAAGAAGAATGTAGATTATTCTAATGTCATTTGCTAAAATACCCACTAATTTCCACAAACTAGATATATAAAAAAAATTAGTCTCGATTTGTTTTTGGCGCATATTTCTCATTTTAGCTATTTTGCTATACAGCAGTTTTATTGTAAAAAATAAAATATGTAAACAGTCATAGAAAAAGCATTTTCATTTATTTATAAGAACTGACATTTCATGCTTGTTATCTAAAAATAATAAAATTGCTACATATTTACGCTGTTCCAAAGAAGTTAAAAAAATTAGCTTTAAAGGAATTGCTTTGAACAGAAAAATTATAATTTTGAGGAAACTGAAAACAGAAATTTAAGTTACATATTATTTTACAAAAACAATTATGCCGGTCTTTTTTTATTGAATATACTCAATTAACCTGTCAAGTAAAACAAGGAAGAGCAATTTATTGTTTGAGATATACTATAGAAAGAGATAGTTATTATCTAAACCTGTTAGTTACAATTATAGAATTGACATTCATACACGACACATTCACGCCAATATAAGAAATTAGCAGGGAATTCAATGTCGCCATACAAATCATTGCACCTAATGGCGACCAATAAGGGGGGGTCAAAAATTACTTTCATGAGCAGTCCAGTTTTATATCTCATGTTCGTGGCCTCAAATGAATTAATTTTGAAATTTCTTGTTGGTAAACTTCTGATTACGTAGAAACCTTCAGAATGATAATAGTAATTATGTAGTATCTTGTGTCTCATTTTCTTTTTTCGTAAAAATTTTTTATTTAATAATTAAGATGTGAAAAATCAGTTTTTTTCGAGTTCTAGGAAAAGCTATTCTTATTCAGTAAAAAGGTTTCAAACAAAAGTTGTTCGTATTGAAAATACCTAATACCAAAAGTAATTTGTTTGTTAGTTATAGCAAAAAAAAACCTGCTAAAATGGCTGTTTTTTCAATTATTTATAAACATAAGAAAAATATATTGCATTAATTATATCTGCAACTAAAGGAGCCTCTTGTTGCATACATGAAATATGCAAATTTTCAAGTAAAAATATTCAACAGTGAATTTGTTTATAGCTTTTTATGTTTTTTGATTGTTTATTCTTAGCGATCTAGAGGTCATACAGCGATCTGCGGGTACCCAAATGAAAGGTCCAGACTTATACTAACAATAACAAAAAAAAACGAAATCAATTGTTGATTTTAAATTGTTGAAAGAGATAAACAAAATTGGGGTTCGTTTTTTCGTTATAAACAAATAGAATAAGTCTTTGACAATTGTTGATATCGAAATGCCGATAAGTGACGCGATAGCTGAAGTTTTGACGCACATTTTGATGTTGATAGCATTATTATTTTTCGAGATTCAGAATAAACAACATTTGATGATTACCCAATTGTGAATTATTGGAATATTACTTTCAAAGACGATGAAAGTAATAGGGTAGAAAATAATTACGATTATGATAATAATGATAATGATAATTATGTCAATGATGAGAGTGATGTTGATCATGAGAGTGATAATGATGATGACGATGAGATTAATAATGATGATGATAATCGTAATGATAATAATGAAACCGATAAGGGTTTCGAAAATGAGTGTCCATCGATGTCAAAGAAACGGAGAACGGAATAAATATTTTGTACAGATTTAAGCAAAAAATATGTAGATTAGCAAAAAATTTTGTATGTGAAAAATGATCGTCTAATAAGATAAACGAAAAAGTTAACATGTGTTTTTCTTGTACAACCAATAATTTGGCGGCAAATGACAGGCGCAATTTGTTTCATGCTATAACTCCATAAATATTAACGGTACATTAAAAATCATTTTGATTTTTAATATTCCTAATTAGTAGTATAGGGAGGGTTGACCACTGTGACATTTTTTTCGCAATTTCAAAAGCACGTGCAACAATTTGTTTATTGCTATGTTTAACAATAATTTGATTACAAAAACATATCATTCATTGTTCATATCTCGTCGAGAAACCACAAATTAAAAAAGTAAAGATTCTACGAATAATATTCGCCGAGACAATCTAAATTTTTCCGGCGAAACGAATGTGAAGCGTCGAGGCACGTTTTTTTTCGCGCGCCGGAGGCTGAAAGAACGCCCCCCCCCCCCCTCCACTGTTCACTGTCTGACTCTTGAAGTAGGTGCAACTTTAAATTATTACAACATCAACAATTTAGAAATACTTGAGTTGAAAACTGCACCATACAATAGTTTAACCATCCCCCTATGAGTTCTTATTTAAATAATCCCTTAATCATAAACAACGCAGCAGTGATTTTTTGAAAAAAAAAATCCATCTCAGCTTCTAGTGGTCGTATAGAATTTGTTTTTTTTTTCAAAATATGCGCCAAAATCTTACCTATGACGTCCACTTATCAGCATTTCGATATCAATAATTGTCGAAGACTTATTCTGTTTGTTTATAACGGAAAACCAACCACAACCTTGTTTATCTGTTTCAACAATTTAAAATCAACAATTAATTTTGTTCTTTTTTGTTACTGTTAGTATAAGTCTCGAATTTTCATTTGCGCACCAACACATCGCTAGATCGCTGAGAATGAACAATAAAAAAGACAAATAGTTATAAATAAATTCACTGTGCAAAAAACTATTGAATATTTTTATTTAAAATTTTGCATACTTGTTGCTCCTTTCGGTGTAGTATAAAGTTAATGAATTATATTTTTCTATTGTTTATTTACAATTGAAAAAACAGCCATTTTAGTAGGTTTTTTTTGCAATAACTAAAAAACAAATTATCTGATTTGAATGAGATTTAGCTCATTTTGTAGGTGTTTTCAAAGTGTACAACTTTTGTTTGAAAAACTCATACCAGGCATACAAAGACACCAAAAGTATGAAGCTCTGTGGGAACCCTTTTCATGTTATCGGGTCCTAGGTGACGTTGTCTGCTGTATTTCCTACGACCTTTCGGACGGTTCGCGCGGTTGCTAGGGGAATTGCTTTCTGCATCGGCCCTTACAGATGCTCTCTAAGGCCCAGTCCCTTGATGTTCTGCAGGAGGTTCTTTGGTATCACTCCAGTTGTTGACAGTATTATGGGAATCGTCTGGACGCTGTTCATTGCCCATTGTCTTCGGATTTGGACCTCCAGATCTCGGTATTTGGCGATCTTCTCATTGTATTTTGGCCTTAGGTTGTTATTGTTAGGTACAGCAATGTCGATTAGTGTAGTTCGCCTAGAAATTTTATCTATTAGTATAATGTCTAGTTTGTTATGAGCTACTGTTTGATCCGTTAGAACCGTTCGGTCCCAATATAACTTGAACTGGTTGTTCTCAAGAATAGGCTCCGGATTGTACTTGTAATAAGGCACTTTTCCTACCTGTAATAGGTTTAACTTTTCTGCTAACTCTTGGTGGAGTATCTTAGCGGCTGAGTCGTATCGTTCCTTATACTCGGTTGCGGCAAACGCTTGGCATCCCCCAGTTATGTGCTGAATTGTCTCCGATGTTCGACAGCCATATCTGCATTGGTCATTTTCTATTGACGGATCTCTAATGATGAACTTCCGATAGTTCTTCGTCGGAATAAACTGGTCTTGGATAGCTAACAAGAAGCCCTCCGTTTCCGGAAACATCTGTCCTGAAATCAACCAGTAGTTCGACGCTGAGTTGTCGACATTGTACTGATTGACCTCATTTGGATGCCGTCCATGAAGTGGCTTCTGAAGCCAGGTTTGTAACTTCTCTTGGTCTGTTTGGTGGTGAGAAGTAATATCTTGTTCCTTCAACTGTAGCGGCGTTGAAACGTCCGCCTCGCATATTGCTCGATGTAGTGTGGAAGAGTCCGCTAACCTGTGGAAATATGAACGTAAGTTTATTATTTGTTGATTGAGCTGCTTACCAATATCCACCAATCCTCTTCTTCCTTGGTGCCTTGGAAGCATTGTACGTTCAATGGCACTCCGAGGGTGATGTTTTTGTGCTTGTTAGGAGTGTCTTTATTTTTCTTTGCAGGTTTTGTATGTCCGTCCTGCTCCATTTTACAATTCCAAAATAGTAGTTTAGCGCAGAGCAAGCATACGCCTTGAGCGCCTTAAACAAATTTCTACTATTTAAGTTAGTTCGTAATACCCGCCTTACCCTCCTGACAAATTCGGTTGTCAATTCGGCCTTCATAGTGTCATGGTCAATTCTTTTAGCCTGTTTCATACTTAGATATTTGTATGTTTGGTCTGCTTCCATTGCAGCTATAGTTTCACCGTTCTGCATTTCAAAAGCCCCCGGTTGTATTTTCCCTTTAACGATGTTCAAAATACGGCACTTGTCAAGTTCAAATTACATTCCGATATCCCCGGAGAACTCCTCTACAATTTTAAGCATTTGTTCCAGCTGGTTTCTGGTAGCAGCCATCAGTTTAAGATCATCCATGTATAGAAGATGATTCACTCTGATTACCTTTTCGTTGTTATTTTTAACACTAAAGCCGTGCTTGGTGGAGTTCAAACGGCGTGATAGTGGGTTCATTGCAAAGCAGAACCACAATGGGCTAAGTGAATCGCCTTGAAATATTCCTCTACGTATGGAAATTGTGTTAGTTTCGATGGTGTCGCTGGATGGCACTTGCAATAGGATTCTGGTTCTCTAGGTTGACATGATGCGTTCTAAAAAGGAAACAAAATTATTATCGACCCTGTACATTCTCAATATAGTTTTGAGCCACCCATGTGGTACTGAGTCGAAGGCCTTCTTATAATCCACGTAGGCAGCAAAGCGGTTTCTTCGGTTGGTACAGGCTTGGTTACATATGACAGAGTCAACAATCAATTGTTCCTTGCATCCCATTGCTCCCCTCGTGCATCCTTTCTGTTGAGTTGCAATGATGTTATTTTGCTCACAATGTGCATAGATACGTTGGGTCAAGCAGGAGGTGATCACCTTATACAGTGTGGGTAGGCAGGTGATCGGCCTATACTTAGCTGGGTCATGTGTGTTATGTTGGTCCTTTGGTAGGAGGTACGTAATACCTTCGGTCAAGAACAATGGCATTTTTGCTGGGTTAAGGAAAACATCATTAATAAGATTAGCCAGCTGACGGTGACTACACCAGAACTTTTTGAGCCAGTAGTTCTGGATCCCGTCGAGACCTGGAGCTTTCCAGTTATGGGATTCCTTGATTATTCTTGAAATTTCCTCGGTGGTAAATGGTTCAAACTGCATCTGGCTGTAATCTTGGCAGATTTGGTGTTCTTCATTGATCCAACCAGCTGCGATGTTACAATCGGCTGGTGTGTAAAGTTGGTTTCCCCAGAACTCTTCTACCTGCTCTCTATTGGGGTATCTATTATCTGCTATATTAGGTGGAGAGTTTAGCTTACGGTAGCAAGTCTTTTCTGATCGTTGGAAGAGCCCATTGTCTCGTTTTCGGTTATTGCTGGGCTTGTACCTCTTTAGCCGCCCTGCAATAACAGAGAGCTTCTGTTTCAGCGAATCAAGGCATTGCTGAACAGTAACATTCACTGGATCTTGTTGCGAATGATATCGGACACGATTCATGATTTCTTCAACTCGTCTTTGCAGTCGAGTTCTTGTACCCCTGATGTACTCCGTCAGCTGTCCTATATCTATTCGAAGATTTTCAATTTTCTTATTTAGACGTCTTTCCCACGGTGGTGTGTTGGGTTCTGTTCTTGCTGGTCGGCGCTCTGTTGTAACTTTAATTTCTAGAGGTCTAGCTATAGCAGTCGCGGCACACGGAGACTACTATATAATTACTATTATCATTCTGAAGGTTTCTACGTAGTCAGAAGTCTACTAACAATACATTTTTTCCAGATGCTAATTTCGCTGACCTATAATGGTAGTCTCAAGATCCACTTATAAATAATAAATTATTTCTACTTAAAAAATTACATTAAAAAGTAAAAATAAGTTTACAAGTGTTTTTTATATTGTGACTAATTAATTAATCATAGATTTACTTATTTATTTGGTACTTTTTTTAAATATGTTGTGTAATAATTGAAGAAGTGATTTTTACATTAATTCTCTGTGGATTGGTGTTTTTTTTTTTCATTTCATTATTATATTGTTTTTTTTTTAAATTAGTCAACCATTTAAGTTTTTATAAACGACTACTAGGTAGCGCTTTTAAGATAAAATCATTAGTATTTTCGTAAAATGGGACATTTGTTTACGGTGAGCCTTTAAAAAAAGTAATTTTGTAAAAAAAAATCGAAACATCACTTGAAGGTTTTCATTGAACGTTTTTTCCGATTTTAGTAAAAACCTACCTCAACAATAATGTATCGAATGGCTTCATTCAACCCTTGATAATCGAACACTATTAGAAAAAACTGTGTAGAATTAATTTGCAGAATTTTTTCGTGGACTTAGATTGTAGATTGCTAGATAAGATCTCTTGTACATTATCTTGATTTAATATAAGTCCAGGATATTTAGACTGTTCATGGTCCATTATTTTTCTGAGAGGTAGGTGCTTTATTTCTTCATGCTTCAGGGTAACACCTCCTAGAAATTTAAGTCTTTTGCGGAACAGTATCATACATTCACATAGCATGTGTTCTACTGTTTCGGCTGCCGATGACAAAAACGCCAAATATAACTCCCAGCTCTGTATTTTTGCGTTCTTTGGCGATGGATTTATAAATTTTTTCGCTTATCTGAGACCAGGCTTCTTATTTCACCTTAATTTTCTCAATTTTTGTTCCCAGTTTCGGAGCTCGTCCTTTATGTGGCTTTTTGGTAGTCCCCATAAAGATTCCACGTCAAGAAAAGGAGTTTTTGTCCTTTCTGTTGCAAGGCTGTCCGCTTCTTCGTTTCCCTTGTGCCCTGGCATCCACATCAGGGTTCCTTGTCAATTGCTTTAGGGCTTACCTTCAGTCTCAAATTAACTTAGACTCGTAGGTGTTAGACCTAAGAGCTTTCAGTACTGCTTGACTATCTGACAATATGTATATTTTGGCCTTATTGTTTCTAGTGATACACTCGTCTGGGCAGATTCAGATTGATGCTGTCTCCTAGAGATTCGACAGGCCCTAAACTTAGGCTCAATATTCCCACTTCAACCTCTTCTTTCATCTTGGAACGTCAGTAAACCATACCATTAAAGCCTTCTATAATGGATATAATCCGTCTTCGTTCACTTGGTAGTAGTTAGTCAGTTACTACTTCATATTTTATATCAAAATCGTACGTCTATTACTGATTAAACATCGATGTTCTGCGAAAACTTAAAAGTTAATCCATCTAAATCTCATCTTATGCTCTTCTTCAAAAAAATTATTTCAGAAGTCATATATTAATACCATTAAAAATATATAATAATAAGTGCCACATGAGTGACTCACAACTATATTGAGGATGTATAGGGTCGATAATCATTTTATTTCTTTTTTAGAACGCATCATGTGTACCTGGAGAACTAGGATCCAATTGCAAGTGCCATCCAGTGATACTACCGAAACTAACACAATTCCGATACGAAGGGGAATATTTCAGGATTCACTTAGCCCATTGTGGTTCTGCATGCAATGAACCCACTATCACGCCGTTTGAATTCCACCAGATACGGATTTAATATTAGGAAAAACAACGAAGTGGTAGTAAGAGTAAAACATCTTCTATACATGGATGATATTAAACTGAAGGCTGCTACCAGAAACCAGCTGGAACGAATGCTTAAAATTGTAGAGCAAAACTCCGAGGATATTGGAATACAATTTGGACTTGACAATGCAACAGTTGCATAAGTAAGTCTGACGAAGCTACACTGTCTAGCGTAATGCGTCACTACCTTTGTAAATTATAATATTATAGAAATTTCGACAAATAAGGTAATTTTGTCCATCATCACTAGTTTGTAAAGGATTTCTACCAAGTAAAGGTCTCCACTGTAAATTATATAAGTACTGTTTGTAATTGTAATTTGATGTTTTTTTGATACATAAATGTATTTCTTGTGCACTCTACTATTTGGGCGTGCGCCTGTTATGTACTTAGATAAGAAATGAATAAATAAAATTTTGCTTTTTTATGCTTTTTAAGGATTATTATTTTATCTGCACTTTTTTTTTTAAATTTTAAAGAGCTCTAGGAAAAATTATAAATAACTTTTTATAGTTTGTACCATTAAGAAATAATTATTTGAAGTGTTTGCAGATAAACCTCACTGTGTTATATTTAATGTTCTTTTCCGTTAAGAAAGGAGCCCTAATTCTGCATCTTTGAGTTTTGTAATCATTTTTTTCTTTTCAATAAATCTATTTATTATTATTATTTCACTGATATTTTCACTTACCTAAGAAAGTAAGACTATAATTTCTGTTTTTGGTTATCACACATGTAATTGTTTTGAAGGACTTCTGTCATTGTTATGTGTTTTTGCCTTTTGATATTTGATGATTAGAAGCAACTTGTGAATAATTTTGTTTGGAGCTGTTAGTTTAGGGTCAATTTTAACACTGAGTGTCGAAACCAACGTTTTCGGAATATTTTACTTTTTAACCGACTTCTAAAAGAAGGAGGTTCTCAATTCGTCGAGTATGTAGGTTTTTTTTTACGTATGTACACCGATTACTCCGGAACGGCGGTACCGATTTGAATGAAATTTTTTACGTTATATTCAAGAAATTGCTGCGGTGGTCCCATATTTTTTTGGACGAAACTGATGCAGTAAAATCCAAAATGACGCCAACAATATGGCGGCCAAAAAAATTTTGTCCGACTTTTTCCAAAACTGGTATGGGGGAATTTTCGGGATCGTACACAACAAATCTGAAATTAGATTTAAAAAATTCAATAAGGCGGATCCAATGTGACGGGCAGTAAAATTATTTGGGTCCGATCTTCTCCAAAATTGGTATGGGGGAGTTTTTGGGATCGCACTGAATTTAAAATATTTTTAAAAAAATTCGATATGGCGGATCGAATATGGCGGGCAAAAGAATTAATTTTGTCAGATTTTCTTCAAAATTGGCATGAGGGAGTTTTCGGGATCGCACATAACGAATCTAAAATTATTTTTAAAAAATTTAATATGGCGGATCCAATATGGTGAACCAAAAAATCAATTATGTCCGATTTTCTCCAAAATTGGTATGGGGGAGTTTTTGGAGTCCCACATAACAAATCCGAAATTGTTTCAAAAAAATGCAATATGGTGGAATCAATATGGCTGACAAAAAAATTATTTTTGCCGATTTTTTCCAAAATTGACATGGGGGAGTTTTTGGGATCGCACATTACAAATCTGAAACTATTTAAAAAAAAGTAAATATTCAAGATTTTACATCTCTCGATTTTGTCAAAAAATCAGTATTAGGGGATTTTTTATTAGTATTAACTACGAATTTAAATTTATTTTTGAAAAACTCAATCTGGCGGATCTAATATGGAGTACTAAAAATTTTACATCTTTTGATTTTCTCAAAACCTAATATGGGGAGTTTTTGAGGGTGTAAATTATTTTTTCAGGATTTATTATGACGAATCCAATATAGCGGACTAAAAATTTTACATTTTTTAATTTTGTTCAAAGATTGATCCTGCTTGTGGATGTAAATAGCAAATATAAAATTATTTTAGGAAAATATAAGATGTTAGATGCAATATGAAAGTCTAAAAATTTGAAATTTCTGGATTTCATTCAAAACTGGTACTAAGGGGTTTAGGATTAGATTAGATTATGACGTTAAAATTATTTTTTGAAATTCAGTATTTTTTCAAATTTGCTATTAGGGGGTTTTCGAAGTCGTATATTAGGAATATAAAGTTAATTTTTTACAACTTAATTGTGCAGGTACAATATGAGGGAGTGAAAATTTTACATTTTTCCGAATTTATCTAAATCACTACATAGTATAAAACAAAGTCGCTTTCTCTGTCCCTTTGTATGCTTAAATCTTTAAAACTACGCACCGGATTTTGATGCGGTTTTTTTCAATAGATAGAGTGATTCAAGAGGAAGGTTTATATGTATAATAACATCCATTAAATAGTGGAGAAATACTGTTATTTTTGAGGTTTCTAATGTGATGTCGCTAATTATCATATTTTTTTCCGCTTACATTGCAAACGCAGGCTGAACCCTACGAGATTTATCAAAATAATGTACTAATTATTTGTACACATTGAAAAGGTCTACAGAAAACTCCGCGATGGTATATGTCTATCTCTCATGGATATCCCACAATAACATTTTTTTGTCATTTACTTTTTACGACAAATAATGGCAAATTTTGAAGCGATTTTAACCAATACAGCATTAATCCTTATCCAATTAAATAGCTTAAATACATTGTTGATTTAATATAGATCTATATGGTCGTTTACAGCACAAGATTTAAATGAATATTTTCGAAGATATTACAGATTTAAAATTGCGGGAAGTAGCGCTTGCGGCGGTACTGGCCGACCGGGGCGGCGGCAGCGTGCCTATAAATAGCGCGTCGGAGGCCGATGTAATAATTGTTGTAAAAATAAAATAAATAGTCACAGTTTTTCTGTAGTGTATTTAGTATCAGCATTGCACCCGTGCGAAGCCGGGGCGGGTCGCTAGTTTACAATAAAACACTAAAAATATGCCCAAAAATTTAAAATTATATTTTGTGCTTTTCTATTACCTTGTTCTTGTTCTTGTTTTCGAACATATTCCAGTTAAAGTTTCTACTCTTTATATGTATAATGGTTTATTAACAGTAATATTGTAATTAATGAATTTAGCTCTATTGTTTACTCAAAGTCTTGCTTTATCTTAAAGAAAGCTTATCGAAATTTCCTGCAGTAATATTTACAAAAGAAACACCTTTTCTTTGACTGTTATTTTATTCTTGAATATATTTAGCAAGAACACCATCGATTTTTACATGCTCACCAACGTCAATCAAATTTTCTATTACCAACAGCTAAATGTAAAATGACTTTTCTGCAAAAATATTTCCATTCAAGAAAATAATTATTCCCAGGCTTGCTAGAGCCAACATCCGGTACACTCTGGGCAATAATCGAACATAACACGCATTCCTTCTAAAGTTCATTGTGTAGTAACACGGGTCGTAAAAGCAACGGTGCCAAATGCTGTGGAAAGTATTGCGTCTCCTTAAAAATAGGTATATGCAAATTTATTATATAATAAAACAACTTTTTATATAACCAGCGTTAAGTTTAAGATTTTTTGTGTTTAATTTTCAGGATAACTTACAAATGCTGAATACATGTTATTGTGTGTGTGTGTGTGTATGTTTGTTTGCCATAAGTAGTTCTTTCACGCATAACAATGTTTTTATTTCTTAAAAAAATTTTACTCCATTCACTGATACTAGAAAAACATTTTGAAATAAGTCGTGTAAAGTATGTTTCAAGATCATCGTTTGGCAATTGGCTTCAATAATGAGGGTCGCTACCTAGGGCATTAAAACCATTTTGTGGTATGGAGTGCGGTGCCAAATTTAAATGTAGACAACACGCTAGGAGTATTTTTTAACCGACCTCTAAAAGAAGGAGGTTCTCATTTCGTCGACTATGTATTTTTTATGTATGTCCAATATGGCCGAAAAAAAATCAATTTGTCTGGTTTTCTCCAAAATTGGTATAGAGGAGTTCTGTTGGCCGATAATGCAGAGGATCTGCAAACACTAATAGACCACGTAGTGGAAGCCTGTGAAAGATACGGCATGAAATTAAACTGTAAAAAGACAAAAATCCTTATAGTAAGCAAAAATGACGAAATACACCACCAATTTAGAGCAAATAATGAAACTTTGGAAACTGTTGACAAAGTTACGTATCTAGGATGCAGTCTGAACAGAGAATGGGACCACTCACAGAAGATTAGATGCCGCATAGAGAAGGCGAGAGCTGTCTTCAACCGCCTCAGAAAGATCTTGTGCAATATGCACCTGAACATTGATATAAGAACACGAGTCTTGAGATGTTATGTATTTTCAACTCTTCTATATGGAGTGGAAGCCTGGACTTTGACAGAAACAACGTCTAAACGACTGGAAGCCTTCGAAATGTGCTGTTACCGCCGCATGCTCAGAATTTCATACATCCATCATGTCACAAATAACACCGTGATGCAACGTATGAAAAAAGACCCAGAAATTATGCGCAATGTGAAAATCAGAAAGATATCATACTTAGGGCATGTAATGCGCAATGAGAAATATCAACTAATTCAGTTAATTTTGCAAGGTAAGATAGAGGGTAAAAGAATTCAGGGTCGCCGAAGAACATCATGGCTGAGGAATATCAGACAATGGACAGGAATGACGACGGTACATTTATTTAGAACAGCTGTCAATAAGGTCATATGGGCCAATGTGATTGCCAACATCCACAGAGGATAGGCACCAACAGAAGAAGAAGAAGATTATGAAATGGAAATTTATGATAGAGAAAGAAAACAAATTACTTAAAAACTATAAGTCCAACTCAGTTTCACTGTCGCTGTTTTCACCCAACTTCATGATTAGAGGGTCTACAATGTCATGTAAAGGTAAATAAGAATTTTCAATCTTAATAACGTGTTCAATTGAATTTAATTGCCTAAATTATGATTAAGCATATATTAGTCAAACAAAACCGTATTTAAAAAATAGTACCTAAAATGGTAAATATCAATGTCATAATAAAAACAATACTAGAGCACTAGCAAAAAATGCAATTGAAAATCTACATAACCCTGATTTTAATAATGTCGAAATAATAGACACAAAAAGTAATTACAAAAAACATTCCATAAAAGAAATGATTCATATAAAAAAAAGAACACCCAATTCCATGAATATCAAAACTGATAATAATGATCTCCAGATTAAATTAGAGCAGCCACCCATGACCAACTAACTTGGAGATGTGCAAATGTTTGGAAGTTCAGGATCAAAATTTTGAACATTTACTAAAATAAATTATTTCCCTATGTGGGTAAGCCGTTTAGCATTTTTATAGTAAAGGGTGTTTTTTATAGAGGTATAGAACTTTTAAATGGAATAAAACAAAGATGAATTTTTTAAATTGACATGAAATTTACTTTATTCGAAAGATAATCTATAATTATAATTTAAATATGACTTCTGGCATACGACGTAGTCTAATCTGGAGGTCCAATTTTCGACGACTTTTTCCAACATTTGTGGCCGTATATCGCCAATAACGCGGCAAATGTTGTCCTCCAAGTGATCAATTGTTTCGGGCTTATCTGCGTAGACTAGCGACTTCACATATCCCCACAGAAAATAGTCTAGCGGCGTTAAGTCGCACGATCTTGGAGGCCAATTCACGGGATCGAAACGTGAAACTATGCGATTACCAGACGTTTCCTTCAATAAATCAATTGTGGCATGAGCTGTGTGACATGTTGCGCCGTCTTGTTGAAACCACAGCTCCTGCATATCATGGTTGTTCAATTGATGAACTAAAAAGTCAGTAATCATGGCTCTATAGCGGTCACCATTGACTGTAACGTTCTGACTAGCATCGTTTTTAAAGAAGTACGGACCAATGATTCCACCAGCTCATAAAGCACACCAAACAGTCAGTTTTTCTGGATGTAACGGTGTCTCAACATACACTTGAGGATTATCATCACTCCAAATACGGCAGTTTTGTTTATTGACGTATCCATTCAAACAAAAGTGAGCTTCATCGCTAAACAAAATTCGCTTATGAAAATCGGGATCAACGGCAATCTTGTTTTGGGCCCATTTACCGAATCTACGCCTTGCTAGGTGATCGTGTGGCTTCAATTCTTGCACGAGTTGGATTTTGTAAGCACGCAAACCACGATCTTTCCGCAAAATCTTCCATAAAGTGAATGGACACATATCCAATTCCTGTGCACGATGGCGGATAGACTGATTCTTCTGTACGCACTGTACGACATCTCTGTGGATGCGTATTATCTTTTAGAGTAAACGTGTTGTGAAAACGTTCCATAGTTAATCGAATTAATTGCTCTGATGGACGATTATGTTGACCGTAAAATGGACGTAGTGCGCGATACGTATTTGGAACAGAACCATGATTTTCAAAATAAATTTGCACAATTTGGAAGCGTTGTTCAGGCGTCAGTCTATTCATGTTGAAATGCCAAACCAAACTAAACATAAATCACTTGACAGGTGATAAAATGGCCGCCAGTTAAAAAAGTGTTGCCAACTTATAGTTTTATACCTCTATAAAAAATACCCTTTACAAAAATGCTAAATTGCACATATTTCAAAAACTGCAAATTTTCGAAATAGACAACCTTATGTAAAGTCACCTTTATTTTGAATGCTAAATAAGATAATATTTTAAAAATAGGGAGTTTACATTTAAAAAGTTGATTTGACGATTTTTTCAAGTTAATATTTATTGTTAGTTTTTGATCACCCTGTATTTATTTATTATAAAAATATCAACATAGCCTATTAAAGTAGATCTCCTTCTAGAAGAAAATCAACCCCAATAAATAATTATATATATATATATATATATATATATATATATATATATATATATATATATATATATATATATATATATATAATCTAGGAACATTGGTATAATTTTTAAATTTTATCGAAGTTTCATTTCGTCGCTCAATTAAAGTTATAGAACTCTAAGGATTTCTATCTGTTGGCAACATAGGTCAGATTGTTGGTACTCTTGTACTCAAACCATCAGCGACGTTCCTAAGAATTTTTATACCTCTTTGGGTAAAATTCTCAGAAAATGCTTGGAATTCGACCTAAGGATTTAAGATACTTTAGAATTTCAGAGAAATATCTTTAAAAATAGGTATTTAAAAAGCGACTAGGAATTTTAAGCGTTTACATCCTGCCTGGGTGATTTTCTCTTTGTATGTTTTTAAGGAGATGAATACGCTACAAAAAATTTCGAATATAAACAAGGTTATATATATTTTTAGCTCGCAATTCATAAATCAAAATACTTTTGGTACCAACTCACTAAAACAAATCACCATCACTACATAGTATAAAACAAAGTCGCTTTCTCTGTCCCTATGTCCCTTTGTATGCTTAAATCTTTAAAACTACGCACCGGATTTTGATGCGGTTTTTTTCAATAGATAGAGTGATTCAAGAGGAAGGTTTATATGTATAATATCATCCATTAAATAGTGGAGAAATACTGTTATTTTTGAGGTTTCTAATGTGATGTCGTTAATTATCATATTTTTTTCCGCTTACATTGCAAACGCAGGCTGAACCCTACGAGATTTATCAAAATAATGTACTAATTATTTGTACACATTGAAAAGGTCTACAGAAAACTCCGCAATGGTATATGTCTATCTCTCATGGATATCCCACAATAACATTTTTTTGTCATTTACTTTTTACGACAAATAATGGCAAATTTTGAAGCGATTTTAACCAATACAGCATTAATCCTTATCCAATTAAATAGCTTAAATACATTGTTGATTTAATATAGATCTATATGGTCCTTTACAGCACAAGATTTAAATGAATATTTTCGAAGATATTACAGATTTAAAATTGCGGGAAGTAGCGCTTGCGGCGGTACTGGCCGACCGGGGCGGCGGCAGCGTGCCTATAAATAGCGCGTCGGAGGCCGATGTAATAATTGTTGTAAAAATAAAATAAATAGTCACAGTTTTTCTGTAGTGTATTTAGTATCAGCATTGCACCCGTGCGAAGCCGGGGTCGCTAGTATACAATAAATGTAAGTAAAGAATACACTAAATAGTAACTATCATTTTTTCAACTTTAGCACCGAAACACACAGCTAAACTTAAGTTAATAGTTAAATATTTTTAAAGCGATTTTGATTATATTCTAACGAAAATATAATTGTAGCTAACATATGTTCATCACAGAACCTTTCACGTCCACTGCTCCCCGCCATGCAAGTTCTGTTGGTCTATCGCAGCTGTTATCAGTTTGTCTGACAACGTGATGGGCCTAGTGCCAGTTCAGCATCCTTTCCGCTGCATTCTACATTCGAATTGTTCTGCGTATTGTCTGTCGCCTTCAGTATTCTATCTATAAGTGATAGATAAATTTCTTTATAAGAGTTAAGGTGTCAACAGGTTTTTTTTGTCGGCCAAAGCGAATACTTGTAGCAACTAACCTGGTCAAGAATAATGCTCTCTCTCTCTCTCTCTATATATATATATATATATATATATATATATATATATATATATATATATATATATATATATATATATATATATATATATATATATAGAGACACCTTTGGTACACTTTCTACATCTGCATACTCATATTTAAACCTTTCTGCGTCGGAAACTAAAGGGTGTTTTTTATAGAGGTACAGAATTTTTTAAATTGACATGAAATTTACTTTATTCGAAAGATAACCTTCTGGCATTATAATTTAAATATGACTTCTGGCATATGACCTCCACGGCTGGCTCGGACGTAGTCTAATCTGGAGGTCCAATTTTCGATGACTTTTTCCAACATTTGTGGCCGAATATCGGCAATAACGCGGCGAATGTTGTCCTCCAAGTGATCAATCGTTTCGGGCTTATCGGCGTAGACTATCGACTTCACATATCCCCACAGAAAATAGTTTAGCGGCGTTAAGCCGCACGATCTTGGAGGCTAATTCACGGGTCCGAAACGTGAAACTATGCGGTTACCAAACGTTTCCTTCAATAAATCAATTGTGGCACGAGCTGTGTGACATGTTGCGCCGTCTTGTTGAAACCACAGCTCCTGCACATCATGGTTGTTCAATTGATGAACGAAAAAGTCAGTAATCATGGCTCTATAGCGGTCACCATTGACTGTAACGTTCTGACCAGCATCGTTTTTAAAGAAGTGCGGACCAATGATTCCACCAGCCCATAAAGCACACCAAACAGTCAGTTTTTCTGGATGTTACGGTGTCTCATCATACACTTGAGGATTATCATCACTCCAAATACGGCAGTTTTGCTTATTGACGTATCCATTCAAACAAAAGTGAGCTTCATCGCTAAACAAAATTCGCTTATGAAAATCGGGATCAACGACAATCTTGTTTTGGGCCCATTCACCGAATCTACGCCTTGCTAGGTGTGGCTTCAATTCTTGCACGAGTTGGATTTTGTAAGTACGCAAACCAAGATCTTTCCGCAAAATCTTCCATAAAGTGAATGGACACATATCCAATTCCTGTGCACGATGGCGGATAGACTGATTCGGGTCCTCCTCTACGCTACGCTCTACAGCAACAATGACTTCTTCTGTACGCACTGTACGACGTCTCTGTGGATGCGTATTATCATTTAGAGTAAACGTGGTGCGAAAACGTTCCATAGTTAATCGAATTAATTGTTCTGATGGACGATTATGTTGACCGTAAAATGGACGTAGTGCGCGATACGTATTTCGAACAGAACCATGATTTTCAAAATAAATTTGCACAATTTGGAAGCGTTGTTCAGACGTCAGTCTATTCATGTTGAAATGCCAAACCAAACTAAACATAAATCACTTGACAGCTGACAAAATGGCCGCCAGTTAAAAAAGTGTTGCCAACTTAAAATTTTATACCTATATAAAAAAACACCCTTTATAAACCAGATTCTGAGTGTACCGCCTTCTGCGACAATATATATACATATAAGAGTACCCTTTAAAATTAATCCAAGCTTTCGAAAATCTTTATTATCATTTTCATCTTCAGGGGGACTACAATAGTTACAAAAAAAAGGGAAATCACTGAAATGACTTTCCCCAATAATTTTAAATAACTTGCATCTTTATTTGTGGTTGTTCACTAAGATGATAAATGGTTTTATGACAATGCACATTCGTAAAAGAGACTAAAAACTAGGGTTACAGACCAATTTATAGCAACTTAATACATAAAATTGACTTAAAAATTTAAAATAAAAAAATATAAAACAGGAGGAACTATTTTATTAGTTCCTTCCCGAGTCACACGTAATTGTAAAATGAATTTAAATTATGAGGTTAGGAAAATGTCAGCTGTCAGTAGGGCTACCAACTTTACTCAATTATTTTTAAGTTTTGTTAGGATGAAACTGCATTTAAGAGTAATTATGCAGTAAATGGTCAGCCATGCTAAAATTATTAAGATAGGAAAATTGTCAGGTATCCGCAGGGCTATCCACTTTTAGTAATTATTTGATTGAGTTTTATTAGGGTGAGATTGTAATTAAAGGTAATTATGCAGTAACTGGTCAGTCATACTGATTATATTATTTAGTTATTATCTAAGGAATACTGTAATCATTATTGTTAGTAATATTTGTAGATGCAGATAAAGAATTATTTAATGATAAAAGACTGGCTGACTATTTACTGCATAATTATCCTTAAATGCAGTTTCATCCTAGGCTATATTCTTTTGAGTAATTATCAATTGATCAAAGTGAACAAAGTGAAACTGATAACTTCATGTTCTTTTGAATATGCATTTACTTGTCATTGGGCTGAAGTGATCATGATTACTTCAAGTGATCGAAGTGAAAGTGATAATGACTCAAAAGAATAGCCCTCTAATAAAACCTAAAAACAATTGGGTAAAGTTGGCAGCCCTACAGACAGCTGACATTTTCCTAACCTCATAATTCAAATTCATTTTACAATTTCATGTGTCTCGGGAAGGAACTAACAAAATGGTTCCTCCTGTTTTATATTTGTTTATTTTAAAATGTTAAGTCAATTTTATGTATTAAATTGTTGTAAATTGGTCTGTGACCCTAGTTTTTAGTCTCTTTTACGAATGTACATTGACATAAAACCATTTAACATCTTAATGAACAACCTCAAATAAAGATGTAAGTTACTTAGAATTATTGGGGAAAGTTATCTCAGTGATTTCCCTTTTTTTTGTAACTATTGTAGTCTCCCTGAAGATCAAAATGATAATAAAGATTTTCGAAAGCTTGGATTAACTTTAAAGAGTACTCTTTCACTTGCTGTACACTCCAATATTAACTAGTTTATCCTAACTAGTCAGCAACGACTACCCTCTCTCTCTCTCTCTCTCTCTCTCTATATATATATATATATATATATATATATATATATATATATATATATATATATATATATATGCCATAATTGAACAAGTCATGAACTTTAAATACCTAGGCATTGACACAACAAGCTGTCGTAACTTTACTGGAGAAGTACTGTCACAAAATACAAGAGCCCTACAAGTGGCAGGATGCTTAAGAGATGTTATATTTCGAAACAGATACATGAGAATAGAGGGAAAAACAAAAATATATAAGACCATGATACGACCAATTCTAACTTATGCCACGGAAACAAGAGCAGACACTAAGAAGACAAAGCAGAAAGTGAGAATCACCGAAATGAAAGTACTGAGATCAATGCTGAACGTGTCAATCAGAGATAGGCTGACAAATACCTTAATCAGAGAAAAATGTAATGTGCAGGACGTGGTCAAATGGACAAAAGAAAGAAAAAGAGGTTGGAAAGAACACGTTGAGAGAATGAGTGAAGAGAGACTAGCCAAAGTTTGTATGTATGGACGACCAAGAGGAAAAAAATTACCAGGACGATCACCAAAGAGATGGACCCAGAGCTGGTTCTCTTCATCAGCAGAATAATGCGGGTGTAGATAGAATGACAAACAAGGATATCCCTAGTCAACGTAGAAGAAGAAGATATATATATATATATATATATATATATATATATATATATATATATATATATACATATATATATATATATATATATATATATATATATATATATATATATATATATATATGTATATATTGTACCGTAGTTTTTTACGGATGGGAATATGTGAGTCCGAGAATACCCCCGTTCGTTCATTTCTTTTCTTGTAGAAATTTGCAGACGTTTCACCAAACTCCCATTCGATACCTTCTGTACTTGTTGGTTGTAGTTTCACTGGCAGGCACATACAAAGTCAGCAGTGTCACGAAAACGTTTCCATTTTCAAATGTGTTCGTTGATTGCCAGATATCGGTGGTTGACGATGTCAAAAGCATTCTCCAAGTAAAGAATAACTTTTAGGAGATCGTTTGTACCGTACCCAGCTCTAAAATCTGCCTGTTCCCTTGACTGATATAAGTGTAACATAAATGTAATTCGGGGTAATTATTCGCTTGAAAAGTGGTAATGGACGGAAAGCTTTTTATCTTTGGTACTGTATTTTAGGTTCGTCTGTATTTAATTGCGTTTTAGAAATTTCTGCTTTATCCGTTATGATCTTTCTAGTATTATTTTTGAGTATAAAAGTGTGCTTCGTACCTTTCGACATGGTCTTTATTGCTTTGATGTCCTCGTTTTCTTAAATTATTTTAGATATTTCGTTGCTGTTTCTAATTTTTCTAGCTATATTTTACGCTTATGAAACATCAAAAAGTATATATTCAAAAACTGGTTTAAAAGGAGAACCAGTAGGTTGTCTGGTTTAAAAAATTATGTATGGTGTTACCTTATTTGAAACGTATAAAATCCCTTAAGTTTATGTATCGCCTCGCTTAAAACGCATTAAGATTTTTTTAAGAAAACAATATTGCCTCATCACAAACCTGTTGCAACGTAACGTTTCATAATTTTTGTTTTTACGCGTTTCTGATGAGCAATATTTGTTTTACTTTACATCAAGCCATTATCCGCGGATTCTAACTTTATTTTTAATTAATCTTATCTATATTTTACAAATAGAAGATGCTTTTGTTTTAATTTTACCAAGCCCATTGGCATTATTGTGTGATGTGTAATATTTAAAGGGATAACAAACTTCCCAGAATGAAAAATTAACATTGATAATAGCAAAGCACACCTTTTCGCCATAATTTTTCCAAATAATAGTTTTGCGTCTGAAACAATCGTCTTCTTGATATTTTATGGTACTGACAAGTTTTAAGGTGCCTCACCAGTTTGAAAAATTAAATTTGCTTTATCAGATTTTACAATGAAATTTTTGAGTCCATTTTCAGAAAAAGTAATTTTTAAATGTTATAAATCCTTACTGCCGGATTCACTAACATGGTTTAAATTTCAAACCGCCCTAAACTGACAACAGAGTGCTTAAACTGACAAGAGCAACAATAAGTCAAGCAAGTTTTCAACCCTAAAAAACACAAGAATAAAATAATCATTTTATTTTACTACTGAACCGGCAAAAATGGAGAATTTTATTTATTTTCAGGATACAACTATTTCTTTTACGTATTACGCAAAGCTTAATCGTAAAGTTCTTGTCCTTAATATTCCTATATAAGTGTTTATTTGTTGACATATATAATGTAAATTATGACAATATCATAAGCAAAACAAAACTGGCCGACTATAAGATTTAAATTTCATGGAAACTGGATCGGGTTTAGATCTTAAATTTTCTTAGTGAGTCTGGGTGTTTTATTTGGTGCAACAATTAGTTCCACAAATATGCGTTGACAAAATATAAGTGAGACAGTAGTTTTCCGTCTAAAAAATGAAGCTCAAAGGACTGGGTACACCGCTGTGCAGAGAAAATGTTTTAAGACTTAATAATTTCATTTTTAAGAACACTTTTTTTAGTTTCAATAATAAATTTTATAGTCAAATTTTTGGAACACCCATGGGCTCTCCAATCAATCCAATTTTAGCCACGATCGTTTTGGATTCTTTATTGGACAGCATTACCCTCTTGCCTTTTCGTTTACTCTTTATATACAAATATTTGGATGATCTAATTTGTGCAGTTCCCTAACGTGAATATTGCAAAGTATAATTTGGTTAAAAATACCAATCTTTTTAGAAAAGTTAAGACAGAACACGTCTATTATGTAATAACAATGTTGTCTATGAAATATCTTTGTCAAGGGATGTCAAGGCTGTTACATTGGACAAACCACTCAATGTCTTAAACATCGTATAACACAATATAAAAGCGATTATGTTGTGTAAACCGAACGAAGTAGAAATTTGCAGACGTTTCGCCAAAATCTCATTTGGCATCTTCTGTGCTTGGTGGTTTATACGCAGTCGCAGATGGTAACGGTTGGTTGGCGTTGGCTCCGCCTCCCTCTCGAACGCCACCATTGGTGTCAGTTTAACCGTGGTATGCGTGTCGGTACAATGGTCCCGCTCAAAGAGAGTTTTCCAAGTAGAAGGAAGATTGAATGCATCGTCTCTCTTGTTCAGAGTGCCGTTTTTTTCAATTTCGATGGATTCACGAATCACGCTTGCCTTGTAGTGTTCCTTCGAACATACCCCTGTAGAATTAGCATAACGTCAGAACTAGGGCCTAGTTGTTTGAACGTGGAATAACGTAATAATATTTTTATTTATACTTGAAAAAATGTAACAGTAGATATTTAATTTCTTGGTACACACAAACCGATTTTATGCTATCTTTTTCTAATTGCATTATTTAAACAAGTGTATGATAATCCGTACGTCAATTCTAGAATATGAATTTATGGTTGCCTAAATTATTACTATTGTTATTTTCAATATGTAAACATCTATCAATATTTACCAATAAAAATAGGTTTTTAAATTCTCTTTTTGTTAATATTTATTGCAAACTTCGCATTTAAGGTAATTTATAACACTTAAAAACATTAAAAAGGGTTTTTTTAAATTGAAAGAAAAGATAAGTAAACAAGTTTTTGTCTGTCAAACATCAAAAAAGTCTCTCCCCCACCGACCATAAACAGCCTTCAAACAAATCTATTGTTGTTTATATCTATAGGGTATGATCGAAGTAGTGTTCTATAGGGCTATTCTTTTGAGTCATTATCACTTTCACTTCTATCAGTTGAAGTAATCATGATCACTTCAGCCCAATGACAAGTAAATACATATTCAAAAGAACATGAAGTTATCAGTTTCACTTTGTTCACTTTCATCAATTGATAATTACTCAAAAGAATATAGCCTATATTGTTGGTGTTGAAAAAGCGCCGATGTTGTCTGTTTGTTTCTTATACTGAGTTTATGTTCTTTTAGTCTCGTTGACATTCCTCTGTTGGTCTGGCCTATGTATGTTTTATTGCAGGTGCCACATCCGATTTTATATAGGCCTTGATTTTCTAGATTAATTTTGTCTTTTGGATTTCTTACAGAAGACCCTATTGTTTTATGTGATTTGTAGGCTGTAGAGATGTGTTTCCGGAGTAATCTGCCGATTCTGTCTGTTGTGCCTTTTATGTAGGGAAGTATGGTGATCTATCTATCCTCGGCAGGTGACCTTGTTTCCTGCGTTGGTTTTTGTTGCAATTTTATTTGCCTTATTTATGGTTGGTGTCTTGTAGCTGTTTTGTTGGAGGGCCCTTTTAATGTGTGACAGTTTCTTTTCTTTTCCTTGGTCATCAGTTAGGCGAAGGGATCTTGATATTAGGGTATTGGCTACGTCCTGTATTTGTGAGGGATGATGGTGAGAATCAGCATTCAGGTATCTGTCCATGTATGTTGTTTTTCGATATACTGTGTGTCGCAGATCTTCATCCATTGTTTTGGTTACGAGGACATCTGAAAACGGAAGCTAATTATTTACCTCAAGTTCCAGAGTAAACTGTATCTTTGTGTGGATAGAATTAAGAAACTCATGGAAGCAGTTGAGCTGTTGTTTACCATGAAGCCCTATTACAAATACGTCATCAACGTAGCGACACCAGAGTTTGGGTTTGAGGTGGAATTTTTCAAAAGCTTTCGTTTCAAAATAGGTCACGAATAGTTTTACCACAGCTGGAGATAGTGAAGAACCCATGGCAACGCCATCTATCTACCTGTATACCTGACCATCAAACAGAAAATATGCGTTTTTAGGACAGTGTCTGGTGAGATCCATGATATGAGTTGGGAAGTCCTCTTTTTGAGCGATCTGATCCAGTGCTTCATCCATTGGTATGCTCGGATATAGGATCGACAACCACCAAGCACAGAAGATACCAAATAAGAATTTGGCGAAACGTCTGTAAGCTTCTACAGGAAACCAAACGAACGAACGAATGTATTCCTGGATTAAAACTAAATCATATATATATATATATATATATATATATATATATATATATATATATATATATGTGTAGATAGATAGATAGATAACCTTCGAACATACCCCCGTAGTGTCAGAACTATGGCCCGGTTGTTTGAACGCTGAATAACGTAATAATATTTTTATTTATATTTGAAAACTGTTGATAACCAGTAGATATTTAATTTATTGGTTTACACATACTGATTTTATGCTATCTTTTTCTAATTACATTATTTAAACGAGTATCATATGATAACCGTACATCAATTCTGAATCCATAAAAGTATGAATTTAAAGTTGCTTAAATTATTAGTATTGTTATTTTCAATTTGTAAACAATATCTAACAATATTTACTAATAAAAATATTTTTTTAAATCCTCTTTTGGTAATATTAATTGCAAACTTCGTATTTATAGTAATTTATAACACCGAAAAGAGCCACTACCAGCAATCAAACTGAAAAAAAAGATAGGTAAATATGTTTATGTCTGTCAAACATCAAAAAAGCCTCTTCCCCACCGATCATAAACAGCCTTCAAACAAATCTATTGTTGTTTCAATCTATAGGGTATGATCGAAGTGGAAAACCGACTATTTTTGGTAATATTTCATTATAAAAAAACAAAATAGTTTTTCAAACCCTTGAATTCCTCCGCCAGTGGTTCAATCGTTGGGCTGAGTTTATGAAATACGATAACGTGTCTGCGCCTTTAGGTCCGTTCGTTTATAAAGCACATTCCCACACTATGGAGCAAGATCGTGGGTTGCCTCGGGGGAATTCCTTCGCTTCGAGATTTCAATTATGAATCAGACGGCTTTTTTATTAGATCGGCCGCATACCGGAAGGTTCGGATTAAAAATCCAACTATTCTTAGATTCTGCGGCGACTATTTTAAAAGAACGCAATAGATTTGTTCAGCTGGCTTTTATCAAGTTCATGAATTATGGGTAATTGTGATTTTATGTTGCGAATTAATAAGGTTTTTCAATTACTCGTCGTGGCGCAGTAAATATTCGATTTTTCTCAAATATTTCTTTTCTAATATAAAAATTTTCAATTTGAAAATATGTCTTTAAAAACGCGGTTCCCCATTTCATATGGACATAAAGAAAAACAGAGAGGAAATAAAACGACTTTTCTCCATTTCACTTTAATCTCGCGCAGTACAGAGCTCTGCTGAGGTCAGCGTATAATGACGACACAACATTAATTGTCTAATTGTCTTACCGAGATAATATGGATCATTAAACAACTGGAAATTCAATAATCATGTATATATATATATATATATATATATATATATATATATATATATATATATATATATATATATTGTTGTAATATAAGAGAAAGTCTGGCTTACTACTTATCGACTCGTCTCTCATATGGGTTGTCTTTATTTGTCTCTCTTTCCGGGCTCTTATTGTCCTCATCGGGTATAATTTGGCAGGGAAAACCTAGAAAAGATCTGCCGTGTCTGAATCGGGTCTCTAAAAATGTGGGTGTTTCGTCCCGGTGCCAGTCGTAGGACTCGTCAGTGGGATTCCGACTGACACCTTCCTACGGGTTACTTATTTATGTTTGGATCTCTTATTTGAAGTTAAATCTGACCGGAGGATGGCGGTAAGATGTTGAATAATACGACACTGCCTTCCTTTAGGCCAAACGACAACTTCGTCGTTCTTTGAGATTTTCATAATCATTGATCTCGAATTAACGCCGAACGTTGGATGCCCAGGAACTGCGGGGACTAACACCCCGAATCACGTATTATTCAACGTCGTCTTTGTCACATCTATCATGGACTCAGCATTAGCTCAATGCCTTTCCATGCAGGGATCATATATCTTTTTTTTTTTTTTTTTATATATTCTCGGGTCCGTCCTAAAGCCGGATGCACTGCGACCAGAGTAGGCCTATTGTGCTCACCCTAGACATTATAGCCACTCTGTCAACCTAGCCCCCTGGCTCAATCTGTACAGTCCTGCTAAAGAGTGATTGAGTATTTCTTCCGGTTCCAGTTTTACTGACCCGAAAGTTTGTTGTCTAAATCTCACCAGTGACTCACAGTCACATATGATATGCTTCACCGTTTCCCCGGCTTGTCCACACAGTCTGCAGCCGAGGTTTCCGTTATATAGATTCATTCTATTCAGATGTACTTTGACGGCCATGTGTCCCGTCATTATACCTGTAATAGTCCTTAATTGGTTTCTACTCATTTGTAGTAGTTTCCTTGCCAGTTTCGGGTCCGGATTCCCAATAAATAGCTTGCAGTGGTTTTTATGTTCTCTTTTGATCCATTCTTTGACTGCTTCTCGTGCTGCACACCGCGGCACCCCAAAGGCCGGTTCTGGACCAATGTATTGAGATGCTGACCCTGCTCTAGCTAGTTCGTCAGCTTTTTCATTTCCATGTATGCCTTCGTGTCCTGGTACCCACTTTAACATAACTCTGTTGTCTTTTGTCAGAGTTTCCAGCTCGCTCTGACATTCCCAAACCAGCCTCGATGATACCTTTTGGCCCTTGAGGGCCCTTAGGGCTGCCTGGCTGTCAGAGTAAATGAGGATTTGCTTCCCTTTGTAAGCTCTCCTATTTATCTCATCTGCGCACCGTAAGATTGCGTATATTTCTGCCTGGAACACTGTTGGGTATTTCCCAAGGGGAAGGGTTAGTTCCTTCCTCGGTTGTAACCCGTATATCCCAGCTCCAGTACCCTCACTAGTTTTTGAACCGTCAGTGTACCAGATACTTGCACCCGAGAATGTTTTCGGTCTTTCTCTTTTACTTGCCATTCGATCCTCTATTGTGACTTCAAACGGTATATTATAACGGTAGCTCGAGTTCATATGGTCCGTGTCCATTTCCAACTCAGGGCTCCTGATTTTTTTTCATATGTTTTTATGTCCTGACATCGTCATTTGCGATTTTACTGCTGAGTGATTTAGTCGGTGGAGTCCCATTCTTGCCTCTGCCTGAATCACTATGTGTAGCGGAGGTAGATCCAGAATACACTCCATTGCCGAAGTGGGCGTTGATTTCATGGCCCCAGTAATACATAAACAGGCGACCCTTTGTATTCCACTCAGCTTTGTCATAGTTGCTCTCTGCATTACCTTGGGCCACCAGACCAAGGCTGCGTAAGTGATGGCTGGTCTCACAACACTGGTGTATAACCAATGTACCATTTTCGGTGAGAGACCCCATGTTTTCCCACATAATCTTCTAACAGTCATAAGAGATGTTTCCGATTTTCTGGTTATGTTTTCCACTTGTCTGTTCCAGGTCAGCCTGGAGTCTAAAATCACCCCCAGATATTTTACTTCTCTGGCAAGTGGTATTGTGTTTCCTTGGAGGATGATGGGACCGAGATCCTCTATCCTTCTCCGTTTTGTAAAGGGAATTAGGACAGTCTTTTGGGGACTTATATTGAGTCCCTCCTGCCTTACCCATCTTTCTACAACTTCAAGAGCCCTCTGCATTCTTTCTCTTATCATATATCTTAGACTTCATCAGGGCCGTTGGGCACCCTTCATCCCTATCATTTAAGTTACTTTTCGGATATCCTATCAGGGCCGTCAGGAAATGCTTCACCCCTATCATTTAAGTTGCTTCCGTGAATCCCATCAGGGCTGTCCGGGTAATGCGTCACCCCTATCATTTACGTCTCTGCGTATCGAGGCCGATCCGCATCCCCTTTCCCCCATCACACAGTGAAACCGAGAGTCTTATCAAGGCCGATCCACACTTTCATCCCCCCTCTCCATCACACAGTGATACCGAAAGTACTTATCAAGGCCGATCCGGTAGTACCGTCCCCCCATCACACGAATATCGAGACTCTATCTATGACCCGCTGCAATCGTCCTCTACAGGGATGCCATGTTGTAATATAGGAGAAAGTCTGGCAAAAGTCTGGCTTACTACTTATCGACTTTCCCTTGTATACTCCTATATTACAAGCACATTCGGTTTTCTTTCTTCGTCTCTCATATGGGTTGTTTTTATTTGTCTCTCTTTCATGGTTCTTATTGTCGTCATCGAGTATAATTTGGCAGGGAAAACCTAGAAAAGACTTGCCGTGTCTCAACCGGGTCTCTAAACATGTGGATGTTTCGTCCCGGTGCCAGTCGTAGGACTCGTCAGTAGGATTCCGACTGGCACCTTCCCAGACACCCGTCGTCGTACTTATTTATGTTTGGATCTCTTATTTGAAGTTAAATCTGACCGGAGGATGGCGGTAAGATGTTGAATAATACGACAATATATATATATATATATATATATATATATATATATATATATATATATATATTGTTGTAGAAACGGACATATCGGTACATCTCACCGGTATGTTCCGATCGAAAATAAGTACTTATATTAGTTTCAAACCTATAGAAAGTAGACACAGGGGTGTCAAGGATGTCTGGGTAAGGCGTCGACGGACGTCTGGGTAAGGCGTCGACGGACCCACTGATGAATCCTACCGTCGACGTCGAGGACGAAACATCCTATTTTAGTGGCATTATTAGAGCGTATTTCGCGGTATTCGTATATATATATATATATATATATATATATATATATATATATATATATATATATATATATATATATGTATAGATATATGTACACCGACAAAATCACCAAACTAACTTAAACTAGAATTAAACCAAACCACTGGGCCCCGAATCGTAGCATATGCAGGGTATTCCTAAATAACTGCGAAAAATGCAGGGTGTTAAATTTTATTATTATTTGTAGTTTTTTGAATTTATATAATTTCTTTTTAAATATAATTAAGTCAAATTTGGAACACTTTTTACAGTTCTTATAAAAAAATTATTATTATGTGAAATAATATACAGAGTGATACTTTTTTCTAGGTATCTCTTATCTCTTAAATTTTCGTCTAAAAGTCAATAGTTTTTCTACAAAAAAAGAAAATACATAAGTAAAAAATCATAATGTAATTTGTTTTAATCAATTTTCATTCATATTTGAATAATTTGACCAACAGTAAAAAATATTAATAACAGAAATTATAACAAATTTTGAAAATGACCACCCTCAGCCATAAAGCAAGAATCCGCAAGAAAGTATTCGTTGAATCATCCTGTATTTTCTATCCTTTCGCAAGACGCGATAATGCGATGTCTCAAATCTTCAACAGGAGATGCATAAACCAAAGATTTAAGGAAGCCCCAGATGCAAAAATCCAAAGAATTTAGATTCGGAGATCGGACAGGTCAGTGTTGAGTGTCTCCACGACCTATCTAACGATTTGGATACACTGCCTCTAAGTGACGGCGTATATTCATACTGAAATGTGCTGGAGCGACATTATGCATAAACCACAATTCTTGCCTAACTTGAAGAGGAACCTCTTCAAGAAGGGCAGGTAACTCTTTCTCGAGAAAATGACAGTATTGGTCGCCATTTAATCTTATTGGAAGGAAACATGGGCCAATAAGATAATCGCCTATAACACCAATCCATACACTTAATGAAAACTGATGTTGATAATTGACTTCAAGAAATGCATGCGGATTTTCTTCAGTTCAGATGTGATTATTGTGAAAACTTCTTATGGATTCTCTTGAAAACTTTGTCTCATCAGAAACCAAAATACGAGATAAGAAAAAAGGGGAGATTGGGCGATTATTTGAAGTATCCACTGGCCAAAAATTATAGGCGGCAAAAAGACTCGAGGTAAAAGCGCCTGCTGGATATGGTGGGGATACAATTGGTGTTTTTTTTTTTAAATTTGAAGTACTATAGAATTGCTTATATTTAATATATTTTTCTCGTACTTCAGGAGTTCGTTTCAGAAATGTACCATTTTCTCATAAACACCGATGAATACGAGCAAATATGTTATGATGAGGTAACCTACGATAAAATCTAAGTGCGAAGCAGATTTAGATGAAACCCAATTCGGATTTAGAAACGCCCTAGGTACTAGAGAGGCTTTATTCGCTCTAAATATACTTCTGCAAAAATGCCGGGACCAACACAAGGATGTATTCGTATGTTTTGTCGATTACGAGAAGGCCTTCGACAGAGTACAGCACAGAAAACTCATAGACATTTTAAGTAACGTAGGGGTAGGCAGCAGAGACGTAAGAATTATTAAAAATCTATATTGGCGGCAGAAAGCAACAGTAAGGCTAAATGGAAAACTCACAGAAGAAAGTAAAATTCTGCGAGGCATCAGACAGGGCTGCATACTATCTCCACTGCTTTTTAATATATATTCAGTTAAAATCTTTAAACGGGCTACTCAAGGACAACGAATGGAAGTACAAATCAATGGAGAATATATAAATACAATACGATATGCTGATGACACTGTTATCCTAAGCGATAAACTACAAGACCTGCAACATCTATTAGACTGTGTTAACACTGAGGGTCAAGAAATGGGACTCAACATATATATCAAAAAGACAAAATTTATGGTTTTTAGTAGACAACGTCATCTTAACGCTTCAATACAAATAGAAGGAAAAAGTATAGACTCATTTTAAATATCTTGGATGTTATATCACCGAAAATCTAAACCCAGATAAAGAGATAAGGTGTAAAATAGAGACTGCTAGAGCAACTTTTAAAAAAATGAAACCACTTTTCTGTAATGATAACCTCAACCTAAAACTACGACAGAGAATGATAAGATCATACCTCTGGCTAGTGTTACTATATGGGGCAGAGATCTGGACAATTAAGGCTGCCACGATTAATCGGTTGGAGGCTCTCGAAATGTGGTTACACCGGCGAATGCTGACAGCTAGGTAGATCAACGAAATGGTACTCAATAGGGCCGACACAACTCGTCTACTATTAAACACTGTGAAGTGTAGAAAAATCTCATATCTTGGACATATATTCAGAGGGGAGCGATATAGAATTATTCAATTAATCATGATGGGTAAAGTAGAGGGACGTAGAAGGGTAGGAAGGAGACAGGCTTCCTGTATGAGGAATATTCGTGAATGGACAGGTATACGTAGCGCGGGGGAACTGTTCCAGCTAGCGCAAGACCGTGAAAGATTTGCCAATGTAATTGCCAACGTCAGGGGGACCTGATATGGCACTTGAAGAAGAACCTACGATGTGGATATAATTCAGCATAAATCCGTTGAGCTTTTAATACATTTCCATTATCACGACTGTAAACAAAATACATATCTGACATTTCGGCATTTGTAAACTCTGCCGTTTTACTAATTTTTTTAATTACTATACATTAAAAGTACATAAAATCAGTCACACTTATTCACAGAACTTATAACACATTACAACAAAAAAACAAAATGACAAATTAGGCGTGAACTTATTTGACAACAGCCTACTATATCTTTTCGTCACTTAATAAACCACCCTTACAGAACTTAATTGGAGATGCCATCTGAACATATTTAATTTTTTTGTGGGAAAACTATTGAATTTTAGACAAAAAAGTTTTACAATAAGATGGAAAAGCTAACTGAATAATCAAATCGAGTCAGTGGCGTCCGAAAAAAAAGTTCGAGTGGGTAAAATTTTTCAGACCCGGAAAAAGTACCACTCTGTATATTATTTCATATAATAATAATTTTTTATGAGACCTATAAAAAGTGCCGTGTGTTCTAAATTTGACTCAATTATCTTTAAAAAGAAATGATATAAATTTAAAAAACTAAAAATAATAATAAAATTTAACACCCTGTATCTTAAAAATTAAGCATTATCGGACATATGTTTATATGAACTTTCATGCTTAAAATTAGCTCAAGAGTAACTTTTTAAAATTTTTCGCACTCAGTTGGAAACGCCCAGTATACAAATTTCAAATGTGTATTAAGCGATAATCATGGTGGTCGAGTAGACAAGGTGTGTTTGCCTTGCGAGAGTCCGCAAGTATGAGCCTTTAAGATAACACACAGCGGACACCTGCTGGCAATTACGTTTTTTCATCCCTCTAGGTCTGCTGCACGTGCCTCGATGCACATACATTTCTATAGATAGAATCTAAAAATGTACTGATAAATATATTTAGTGACTAATTTGTACGATAGTAAATTTGTGAATAACCAAAAATTTTAGAAATAAAGTACATGGTATCCCAAATTCCGTAATTTTATGGGGTTTCTCGTTGATTGTTAAAGTTCGCAAGAAACTAATTTAGTACTTTTGAGCTCGAGAGGCTAAACATATCGCAAAACTGGAATGGTTTCTTTTGTTTTGAAGACACAGGGAACTTAGAAATATATTGAATATATATTAAGAACTTTTCTGCATGGTTTAAATAGTTTGCACTACCTCAGACACTTAGTAAATTTTCTAAATTAGTTGGATGCACTCAGTGCACCCCCACACTTTGCATTAAATATTGGTAATAATTTAAACAGGAATTTTTAAAAGCGGCAGAGGAAATCATGCCCTGCAAATTGATCACTCCTCTCACCGGATTTAACATCTATTGGTTATTTTTTATGGGAAACTCTTAAGCAGATAATATAGTATGTAGACCTGTAAACATCGAAGAATTGTGAGAACGAATACAAATTTCAGTAAACACTTTATGCTTGGATGCAGAGATGATGGAAAAGGTGCAGTTCCACTTTTTCCGTGTGCATGAACTAACCTGAACATTTATTTAAAGTTTAAGTAAAAAATTAAATAATATAAAATATAAAGAACGAAAGCCGTCACGGCTTTGGTCAAGTTGAAAATCATGATTCTTGGGTTTAGACCGTGTCAAATTGGAATTATTATACGACGTTTCGCCTACGATTGCACGAGGTATCTTAAAACACTGAATGATTATCGAGGAGCAACAGCCCGATATTTATATCCGACTGGTCCTCAGCGAATGTGATCCAGCGTTACAATCGATTTCCAGGTATGATGTAGACTGTAACCTGCATCTCTATTAATATTATTTGGATATTTACAACTTTCGATTGATTCTCTAATTTAACATTTAAAGAAACCATACACTGATGCTTGCACCTTAGTTTCTTTTACATTAAAAACGTGACCTGAGCGATGCTGGTGTTCAGCCACTGCAGATCGTACAATTGGTTTCTTTTTTATACATCTTTCATGTTCCTTTAGCCTAGAGGATGTAGACCGTCCTGTTTCACCTACATACACTTTACCACAAGAGCAAGGTATCTTGTAAGCACCTTCTGTTTGAAATGGAATTGCGTCCTTTGGAGACTTCACACATTGTCCAACTTTCTTACATCTTGTCGGTGGTTCCGTGTATGTAAGGTAAGACAACACTGTCCATAGGAGGTTTATTTATGACATTTTGTTGAGGAGTTGTGTTTTTATATTTATTAATAGAACGTCTTATATCTTCAGCGTAATATCCGTTGCCTCTCAGAGCATTAGTCAGTTTTTCTGTTTCTGATTTCAGTGATTGTTCGTCACATATTGAGAGTGCTCTATGTACCAAAGAGTTTATGACTGATTGTTTTTGAGAAGGATGATGATGTGATGTTACATTGAGATATCGCTTTGTATGTGTTGGTTTTCTGTACACAGAATGTCCTAATTTGCCATTCTCTTTCCTTTGTCCCATGTTCCATAATATCGGACATATTACGAAATTACAACATGGACTCCACCCTACTAGAATTAATTAACGCACGTCTGGTTTCCACTTATTTTTCTTTTCAAGGTATTTTCTACGAGTAGACTTCAGGGGCGGCCATGGAATCTCCGCTATCACCTGTGGTAGCTAACATCTTCATGGCAGCTTTCGAAGAAAACGCTTTGTCTTCTACTCCTCTAAAACCAAAATTTTGGTGCAGATATGTAGATGATAAATTCGTAATTTGGCCACATGGTGCAGATAACCTCCATAACTTCCTGGATCATCTATATCAACAACACCCTAACATAAAATTCACTATGGAAACTGAATCAAATGGTGCCCTTCCCTTTCTTGATGTACCAGTACAAAGGAAAGAGAATAGCAAATTAGGACATTCTGTGTACAGAAAAACAACATATACAAATCGATATCTCAATGCAACGCAACATCATCATCCTTCTCAAAAACAATGTCATAAATGTACCTCCTATGAACAGTGTTGTCTTACCTTACATACACGGAATCACCGACAAGATTGCCAGATTGCTCCGAACATCAAACATTCGGACAATTTTCAACACTTTTAAGAAAGTTGGACAATGTTTGAAGTCTCCAAAGGACGCAATTCCATTTCAAACAGAAGACGTTTACAAGATACTTTGCTCTTGTGGTAAAGTGTATGTAGGTCTATACAGGGGCGGATCCAGCCTCTCTCTTTGGGGGGGGGGGGCGGTGATATCACAAAAGTACAGTATGGCAAGAAAAACAAGTTGTCAACGGGGGGGGGGGGATGCAAGCAGTATACTCATTCCTAATATAAAAGGCAGAATGGGTTCTATTTTCCTGAACTCAAAGCTTTTGGGAGGTGGGGGGGGCGATCGCAAGCATACAGACTCCTATACTCTATTCAAGAACTAGAGAGAGTAATAAAACTGTTACCGAAACCTCTAACGTACCTGCTCCAGTGCCGCAGGTAACTGAGAACTGCCGTAAATCTAATTATATTTCATTATCTTTAAATATATTTTATAAATTTACTGCAACATAGAATTTCTGATAGTTTAATTTAATTTCTGTCAGTGAGCAAAGTGCAACTTACAGTTTTTTCTTAGTGATTTATCTTGTTTGCGCTTGTTTTTATATATTATTTGAGATTAATGAGATACCCATATTTATTCCAAAATCGTTAAACCAGGCATTTTTTCCTTAACGAAAAACTTATTACTTATTATGAATGTTTATGCTACTTTAAGATATCAATATCTAGAGAATAATGTTAAAAGCTCTGTTGAGCTGTGTTCCAACATGACAGGAGTTAAAAAATCTACTGTGTACCGAATACTGAAGGAGAAAAAACGACTGGAATTGTTAGTACTCCCAAGCCACATTCGATCACAGGCAAACGAAAAACCTCGTTGGAAGAAGAGATGAAAACTGCAATTAAAGGGGTTGTATATACATTTTATTATGAGAAGCAGATCCCAACCATCTACAAAATTCTAACTAAAATCATTGAAGATCGCGATTTACCTGAAATTAAAAGAACGGATCTCTGGAAATTGTTCAGAGAACTTAATTTTTGCAGGGAAAAACCACATAGAAAATCTGTTCATATAAATCGTCCGGAAACTGTCCGTTGGAGACGTAAATATCTCTCTCAAGTAAAAGGTAGAGTTGCTAGAAATAACACAATTAATAAAATTGGTAATCTACCTAAACTTTTGAAAGATTTTTTTTAATAAAGTTACTGCGGAAAATTGGGAAAAATCCATATAATAAAAGAATAAAACAAAATGTGAGAACTCGATCTCATAATCGGTGAGATAGAGGAACCAATTATAATTAATTTTAGCGAAGATAGTTTCACTGACTTTGATTAGGAATTAGATACGTATTTATTTATTGTTTAATGTTTTTTATATGTTTTTTTAATTTTATATATATTTAATTCTAATTAGCCGTAAATTTTTCATTCTTTTATTATTGTGTTTGTGTCTTTTTCTTAAGAGTGTAGAATTAACATGTTTATCTTATTTTGTTGGGGCTATCGTATTTCCATATATAAAAGTAAATTAAATTAATATATAAGTACAATAGAAATAATAATAAGTAGATCTAATTTTAATTACAACATAAAAAAAAGTAATTACATTTGAATCCGTTTTTAGTGTTTAATTGTAATTCTGCAGATGGTTAAATAAATAAATAAACTGAAACGTCAAATACCCTAAAAATGTTTTTAATTAATAATAAAATGATCGATAGCCCCAAAAATATTTGATTTTTATATGGACGAATTTATTTTTTTATATATGTTTAACTTTTTGTATTTTTGACAATGGATATTTTGTAAGTATTTAAATTATAACTTAGAATTTTTTGAGAGAATAATCCTACGTTTTAGTCTATTATTATAGACCGGTATTTTTGATTATAAAATTTCTAACCCATTCCTATGAAAAATATATGTGTCTAACAAATTTTGCTAAAAACACCGAACTAAAGAACACAGGTAGTCTGCGAAGAGAAAAAGAGTAAAAAATGATTTATTACTCTCTCTAGTTCTTGAATAAACTATAGTATAAGAGGAAAAAATCGGGTCCATTTTCCTAAACTCAAAGCTCTTGGGGGGGGGGCGATCGCCCTCACCCCCCCCCTTGGATCCGCGCCTGGGTCTATATCCACTAGGAGTAAAGAGCCCTGAAGATGCCTCGTGCAATCGTAGGCGAAACGTCGGATAACAATTTCAATTTGACACAGTCTAAACCCAAGAACCTTGATTTTAAAATAAAATATTTTTGTTTTGATTTGTTATTGACTCTGAGTGTTATTCTTATTGTTTTTGCCAATTCAGTTTTATATTATTATAATTGTTAGCTCATTGCTATGTATATTTTTACTGTTGTTGACCCGTTGGCTCTTGGTACAGTTTAATACTGATTAACGTGTGAAGTGGAACTACGACGAGTCTTGGTACTCAATAAAACATGTAAATTCGGTTATTTCAGAAACTGCTGCTCGTAGCGAGACTTATTAGATATAATTTTTTTAGATGAAGGATGTCAAGGAATAAGATTTTTTAATTAAAAATTTAATATATTGAGGCACAAAAAAGTTATGAAACTCTAGATGTAAGCGAAATGTTGCTGGTGGAGTCCTCTACAATGTACTTTGAAGCTGTAATCAGATATTGATTTCTCATCCAACTCCCAAATATCAAATCTAGTGCAAACCAAACTACTATTAAGATAAATATTTACAAAAGTGATTTTAAAAAAATATTATATTTTTTACTCTGTATTCTGAAAACTATCAACTTTTGGACTACGGTAAATTGAACTAGGCCCTCATATTTTCGCCTCAGTAATTTGCTCGAGCGTTTTATACAGGCCTTTTAGAGGCACCCTGTATATTAAAAGTTTTCACTAGGATAGTTTCTAAGGAAAAATTGTAGGGGTCAGAGGAAAATATCGGACGGTTCTTCAAGATGAAATCAAAACTTCTATTTCAGACTCCGAAATTGAAAAGAACGACAAATTTAACTTCACTATTAAGTTATCTGCCTCTTACCCCTACAATTTTTCACCGTGATATTTTTTTAAATACTTTCTTAAAGAGGTAAATAAATGAACACCCGGTATATGACCTTAATGTATTTGGATCTATAAACCAGATTTATCTTTAACAGTCAAAACAAACAGAAAACATCTTCTTAATTGCTAAATTAAATTCAATGTTCCACTTAAGCCCAAAATAAATATTTTCGCTTTTAAGCAATTATAGGCTTTTTGCAAACAAAAATATTTATTTCTTGGCGGCAATGTTGAACTGTTATTGCACTAACAAACTCGTAAATTTTATACGAAAAAAACATACACGAAAATGTGCTCTAAAAAATTATCTTGATTTATTTCATTACTTTTATTAGATTTTTGAATTGAATAGAAACTGTATTTGCTGATACAATTCTCACCCTGAAAAAATGTTTGCTTCTTCCGTAACCTTTCATACTTCCTGTTTTGTGCTGATGTTATCCATTCTTTGCCAGCCACCTGTTTTATGGGGTTGCAGCATCTTGAGATTTTCAAAAAAAACACGATTTTTTTTGGCTTTTAGGAATATTTTCAGTATTTAGCCATTCTAAAATTCAAATTATTTCCGAGGTTATTGCAATTAGGAGTGAATGGGGCAAAGCATCGTCCTATGACTAGTATTACACAGGCCTACAATAATTTTGGTGCCGCTAAAACTAAAGCAGATTTTAAGTATATTCGCTACCCTAACTCTAGCAATATACTCATTTTTTTAATGCTACGTGAAGTTTTCGAGAAATCGGAGGTGTAAAGTAAAACGAAAATAAACGATTTTCAAATATTTTATTCAATAATTCTACAAGTTAGAATTATTTTATTAAATTATTCTACAAATTAGAAGCATTTTATTTAATTATTCTGCAAATTAGAAACATTTTATTCAATTATTTTATAGATTAGAAACATTTTATTAAATTAATCTACAGGTTAGAAACTCCTTTTTTTAAATTTTCTACTATGAAGGTCTTTGGGGCACTCCCGTGTGATACTCCAACAGTAATCTACCATCATATGTTCATCCCAGCGACCTTGATATCTATCTTCCATCACTTTTAAGTCTTGACGTTCTCCTTATTCTTCGCTATATGGCCCAACATTTTCAGGAAACTTGTCTAAATGACTGTGCAAATAGTGCACCTTTATGCTCATATTACATCCAAGATTTTTATAGCTAGTTAAACGGTTTTGAACTAATTTCTCGTAATTTTCGTCCTTTTGATTTCCTAAGAAATTTTTGACAATGGCCACAAAAGATTCCCAAGCCGTTGCTTCTATTTCATTCATTGCATGAATGAAATCGCTGTCTTTCATTAAAAGTCTTATTTGAGGGCCATCAAAAAGACCAGCTTTTAGTTTTTCAGAACTCAAACCTGGAAATTTTCACGAAAGAAAGGCAAAATATGGACCAGTTTATCTAATGCCTTCACAAACTGCTTCATAAGTCCCAATTTGATGTGTAATGGAGGCCAGATGATCTTATTTCTAGAAACCAAAGGCTGGTTTATAACGTTTTGTTTCCCAACCGTCATTTTTTTTTCTCAGAGGCCAGTCTTTTTGATCCAATGATCATGTTTTGCTCTGCTCTCCCATAAATAGATGAAACATGAAATTTAGTGTACCAATTTTGTTGACCTAACAAAAAGTTAACCATTTTTAAATCCACGCATATAACCCATTAGTGATCCGAGTACTTAAGTTTTTTCAAAAGTAGGTCTACATTTTGATACTCCTCCTTTAATTTCGTAGAATGAGCAATAGGCACAGCTGCATGCTTATTTCGAATATCTAGTAAAACACATTTCAAATTTCGCTTTGAGCTGTCTATAAACAATCTACATTCATCAGCTTTGTAGCTTGAGAGTCCCATGTTCGTTAATAAACCACCAATGTTATTACAAAAAACTACATCATCTTCTGAGCTAAAGAATTGAAGAAATTCTTTTTCGCGATCGCGGTAAAATGAAATTTTTGTACCTTGAGAGAAAAGATTTTTTCCTTTGAGTCTAGATGTTAGTAGCTCAGATCTCTCTTTCGAAAGGTCAAAGTCTCTTACTAAATCACTTAAGGCGTCTTGGGAAAAAAGTGACGGCATCGTTAACACTTCAAAATTACTGTAATGTCTATCCGAAAAACCTTCCACCATCTCTGTGTCCGACAAATCTGATAGATCTTGACTCATAGGAGATGGTACGTCGTCTGAGTACAGTTGAGGCCTTTTAGCAGACAGTAAATCAGGATATGTCCACTGTCCGCTTACCCACTGTCTTAAATGTTCACTACATAGTTTACACACAATGTTTGGAACCCACGGCTTGTTTAGGGCCTTCATCTCTATCTTAAAATAATCAATATACGTCTTTCTCGCAAAGTCTGTAATAGGTTTTCTAAATTTCACCACATATTCACCACAAATGTAACAAAATGTATACAGGATCATTTACACAACACCTCCTGGACGACAACATATCGGAATTACTAAGTAAAAAAAATCAATTGAATATGATGACATTAAATATGTCGAAATACATTTTTTTGGTAATTATCTATAGATATAAACTTAAACGTAGCTTCAATATTTTGACGATTCTGTACGGCCTCTTGAGGCCCAGTTAACCGAATTATAACCTAGAATTGTCGGCACCAAACAAAAAATTTTTTCTGTAGACCTGTGTTATCTGAAAAGTAATAAAAAAAATAAAAGCATACTTATGAATTATGAATCTGATGCTAAATTGTAAAACAGTCAAAACTGTGAATTTTAGATGCATAAATTTTGCAAAACTCTGCAAAAACAAAAATATATTTTCGAGGCTACCAAAACCAAATCAGAATTAAAAATTTTAAAATATTGAAAATTACAGATTTTAAAAAATGAAATTTTTGCTAAATTATGTAAAAACTATTTAATAAAAATAAAAACTCGTGTTCATATGTTCACGTAGTAGTACAAGCGGTAAAAATTTAATCCAATGTATTTCAGACATTTTTGAATAAGAGAGAACCGATTATTGGAGGGTAGAAAGGATTGAATACAAGACTGGCCATGACAGATGGCGACAGTTGATTCTATTCAATAATTAATCACTATACTCTATTCAAGAACTAGAGGGAGAGTAATAAAACTGTCACCGAAACCTTCGACGTACCTGCTCCAGTGCCGCAGGTTACTAATGACTGCCATAAATCTAATTATATTTAATTATATTTAAATATGATAAGCTTTTATAAATTTACAGCAACAATAAAATTTTTCATAGTTCAGTTCAATTTCTGTCAGTGAGCAAAGTACACCTTACAGTGTGTCCTTAGTGATTTATCTTGTTCGCACTTGTTTTTATATATTATTTGAGATTAGTGAGATATCCAAAAGATATGGCTTTTACCTCTATATTTATTCCAAAATTGTTAAACCAGGGAATTTTTTCTTCAACGAAAAACTTATTACGATGAATGATTATAATGCCTTAAGACATCAATATACAGATAATAATATTAAAAGCTCTGTTGAGGTATGTTTTCAAGTAACAGGAGTTGGAAAATCCACTATTTACCGAATGCTCAAGGAGAAAAAGACGACTGGAATTGTTAGTTCTTCCAAGCCACATACGGTAACAGGAAGACGAAAAACTACGTTAGAAGAAGAGATGAAAACTGCAATAAGAAAAGTTGTACATATATGTTATTATGAGAAGCAGATCTCAACCGTCGACAAAATTTTAATAAACATTAATGAAGATCAGGATTTACCTGAAATTAAAAGAACTGAGCTCTGAAAATTGCTCAGAGAACTTAATTTTTACTGAGAAAAACCAGATAGGAAATCTGTTCTTATAGATCGTCCGGAAACTGTTCGTTGGTGAAGTAAATATCTCCGAGCAATTAAGCACCATCGCAATATGGGCTCAAGCAAAAGGTAGAGTTTCTAGAAATAATAAAAGTAGTGATTTAACTGAACTATTGGAATATTTTTTTTGAATAAAGTTACTGCGGAAAATTGGAAAAAATGTGTGGATCATATAATAAAAGAATAAAACAAAATGTGGAAACTCGATCACATGATCGGTGAAATAGCGGAACCAATTATAATTAATTTGAGCATAGATAGCTCCACTGACTTTGATTGCGAATTAGATACCTAATGTTTGCCAGTGTAATCACAACTTATTGTTTAAATTTTTGTTTTTGTTGTATTTAATTGTTTAATATTGTTTATATATATTTTTATTTTTTTACATATTTTGATTTTAGTGTGTCTCAATCTTTAATTTTATATATATTTAAGTCCAATTAGCCGTAATTTTTTTATTATTTTATTATTGTATTTGTCTTTTTTTTTAAGCGTGTAGAATTAACACGTTTGTTTTATTTTTTTGGGCCTATCGGATTTCCATATAATAAAGAAATTTAAATTAAGATGTCAGTGAAATAGAAATAAGTAACTCTAATTTTAACTATAACATATAAAAATTAATTACATTTGAATCCGATTTTAGTGTTTACTTGTAATTATGCAGATGGTTTACGAAATAAATAAACTAAAACGTCAAATGTCCTAAAAGTATTTTTAATTAATAATAAAATGACCGAGAGCCCCAAAAAAATTTTAGTATAATAAGGACGAATTTATTTTTTTTATATATGTTTAACTTCTTATATTTATGATAATTGGTATTTTATAAGTATTTAAATTATAACTTAAAATTTTTTGAGATAGTCATACTACGTTTTAGTCGGGATGTGCCTAAAACGGTTTCTGTGCCAAAACTAAAATAATAAAAATGCAGTTGTGATTTGTATTAAATATGGCAAAATTATCTCTATTTTGTAATGTATGTGAATATTAAGAAATCATTTGAAATAAAATAATATTATTAAAACAACTTAATTCTATTTTGAACTTATGACCGATATAATATTCTATGCCATAAATACTTAATGATAAAATAAACCTCCTTTCGACGCCTATGACAATAATTAAAATCCTTTTTAACACTTCCCACTTCCGAATATTTATTGTTATCGAACCCAACTAGTCCAGGCCGGTATTTTTGATTATAAAATTTCTAACCCATTCCAATAAAAAATGTATGTGTCTAATAGATTTTGCTAAAGCCACCGAACTAAAGAACACAGGTAGTTTGAGAAGAAAAAAAGGGTCAAAAATGATTTATTACTCTCTCTAGTTCTTGAATAGACTATAGTATTTGATGACGTTAAAAGATGTTTTTTTTTTTAATTTTAGAAGCTCAGGTGTTGATTATAGACAAAAAAGTTTAAATAATAAAACGTAGATAGTGACCAAACCTATTATTTGAGCTATGGCGTGATTCATGTTGTTAATTAGTTACTGCAAAAAAAAAAGAAAAAACCGTTAAACTCAGGGCTTTTATTTGTTTATGCAAAATTATAGGAAAAATAGCTTCTTAATTTGTTTATGCAGTGATTTTTTTTTCATTAAGTTATTCTGAGAAAATGACGCATTTTTTAGACCTAAACCAAACTGCGTGTTAATCCTAAAACTTTAGAATTTCTTGGAATATTCTTGGTAAGTCGATTTTTTTATAAAAACATACCGTTTTTAATGTAAAAAAGGGAATTTTTTTTATAAACAAGTACAACTATCGCTTGTGTAAGATAGAGACAATAGAAAAGGAGGAAGCTAACACCAGTACATCAACTAAAAAATTGAAGATCGGTGAAAGCATTGATTATAGCACTGTTTTACAAGGATGCACTCAAAATAATAATGACAGTCAAAACGCTGTCATTTGGTCTATGGCTTCAAAAATGCATTGCAATAGCGCCAAAGTTATTGCGATTGCGTCTTATATTGCAGCTAGTATATTTAGTGATGAGTATACTAGTGTATCACAAATGATGCAATTGTGAAACCTTACACCTGACCAAAGAGAAGTTGGATTCTCAGCGAGTTTCTATAACCAACGTGAGAGTCCAACATGAGACTAAAGAGGCAAGGAAATTGGAAAGATCTGCCCGAAAGGAGTCGGTGGCAATCTCGGCCTCAATGAAAGACCTCATGTATTGTCCAAGATTCGCAGAAAGAAAGTAATTTTAAAAAATGTTGAGACGCTGAGGCGTTATATTTTTTCTTTTCTGTTTTTCTCGAAACCTAGTTTTTCAAACCAGTAGACAAGATATTTTAAGATCTACTTAACCAATTTCGACAAAATTTAAACCACATATTCTCTATAATGTTACCTAATAAGTAACCTAGGATATTTGTGATTAGAAATCGCTTTCTTTTTTTTTATACATTTTTAAATCTTAAAATTAATTAATTTTAAGGACGAATTTATTTTTTATATATGTTTAACTTCTTATATTTATGATAATTGGTATTTTATAAGTATTTAAATTATAACTTAAAATTTTTTGAGACAGTCATACTAGGTTTTAATCTGAATGTGCCTAAAACGGTTTCTGTGCTAAAACTAAAAATAATAAAAATACAGTTGTGATTTGTATTAAATATGTCAAAATTATCTCTATTTTGTAATGTATGTGAATTATTAAGAAATCATTAAAAATAAAATACTACTTAGTTCTATTTTGAGCTTACGACCGAAATAATATTCTGTGCCATAAATGCTTAGCGATAAAATAAACCTCCTTCCGACGCCTATGACAATGAATAAAATCTTTTCTAACACTCCACACTTCCGAATATTTATTGTTATCCAACCCAAATAACTCAATATTAGAGACCGGTATTTTTGATTATGAAATTGCTAACCTTTTCCTATAAAAAATGTATATGTCTAACAGATTTTGCTAAAGACACCGGACTAAAGAACACAGGTAGTTTGAGAGGAAAAAAAGGGTCAGAAATGATTTATTACTCTCTCTAGTTCTTGAATACACTATAGTATTTGATGACGTTAAAAGATGTTTTATTTTTTTTTTTAATTTTAGAAGCTCAGGTGTTGATTATAGACAAAAAAGATTAAATAATAAAACGTGGATAGTGACCAAACCTATTATTTGAGCTATGGCGTGATTCATTTTATTAATTAGTTACTGCAACAAAAAGAAAAAATCGTTAAAATTTGGGGTTTTTTTTATTTATGCAAAATTCTAGGAAAAATAGTTTCTTAATTTGTTTATGCAGTGATCTTTTTTCAATAAGTTATTCTGAGAAAATGACGCATTTTTAGACCTAAGCCAAATTGCGTGTTAATCCTAAAACGTTAGAATTTCTTGGAATATTCTTGATAAGTCGATTTTTTTATAAAAAACATACCGTTTTTAATGTAAAAAAGGGAATTTTTTTTATAAACAAGTACAGCTAGCACTTGTGTAAGATAGAGACAACAGAAAGGGAGGAAGCTAACACCAGTACATCAACTAAAGAATTGAAGATGGTGAAAGCATTGATTATAGCACTGTTTTACAAGGATGCACTCAAAATAATAATGACAGTCAAAACGCTGTCATTTGGTCTATGGCTTCAAAAATGCATTGCAATGGCGCAAAGTTATTGAGATTGCCTCTTATACTGCAGCTAGTAGTAGAGTCCAACATGAGACTAAAGAGGCAAGGAAATTGGAAAGATCTGCCCAAAAGGAGTCGGTGGCTATCTCGGCCTCAATGGTTGACCTCATGTATTGTCCAAGATTCGCAGAAATAAAGTAATTTTAAAAAATGTTGAGACGCTGATGCGTTACATTTTTTCTTTTCTGTTTTTCTCGAAACCTAGTTTTTCAAACCAGTAGACAAGATCTACTTAACCAATTTCGACAAAATTTAAGCCACGTATTCTCTATAATGTTACCTAATAGGTAACCTAGGATATTTGTGATTAGAAATCGCTTTCTTTTTTTTTACACATTTTTAAATCTCAAAATTCCGATAAAAATCTGATTTTTTTTCCAAACAGCTGTCATTTTTATAAAAAAATATTTTAAATTTTTTTCTTTATTATACACCTTAGCTATTACCTTTCTTAATAAGAAAACAAATTGTTTTTATTTTTCAGCCGATGCCTGACTGAGAAAAAAAGTCCACCATCAACAAGAATTATGAAAACAGGGTCCTATTAGACGATTCATATCTACGCAATTTTTTAATATTATCGTTTAATTTTTTTCAAATTATTCATAAAAGTATTAAATATGTATGTAAAATAAAAATTTATTTATATATTTAATAGCCGTGTTTTTTTTTATACAGTAAAAATTGAATACTTCGCCCAAGCGGTCCAACTTTGCCCGATGGTGCATTAAAAAATTTATTTTAAGGCCTTTTCTCATTTTGGGTGTCCATCCCGAGTCCCGGGATTTACCAGTGACCATAGAAGAATAAGTATAGCTCCTTTATGCCGTGACACATCACCTCATTCCAAGGTTTTTTTACTAGGGTTTTAATTTCTCGTAATTTTTTGTTTTGTACTTTTGATATTGATATGAGCGAGGTTAATTGCAAGATCAGGCCATACAAAACAAAAAATTACTAGAAATTAAAAAGTGAAAAACCCCAGAAATCCGCTGATGAGCTACATCATATACGAGGTATACTTCTTCTTCTGTGGTCACTGGTAAAACCCGGAGTGGGCACCCATAAATGAGGAAAGACCTTTAGTAAAAGTGGCAACCTTAGATTATTTCTATGGGCTGCATTTTTGTTGGCAATATTGTATTGGCGTGCCTTTTCCATAGAAGCCAGTTTATAAAGTATCTTAAACTGTTTTAAACAGATCGAGTGAGAGGATACTGCGTCATTAGTCTACGAACACATCAAAGACAGTTTGTGGGGAATATTTTGAAAAACAATCATAAATATTGGTTTTGGTTTGTTATTTCCGAAATATAAACGGCCCCTCGTATTATACGTATATTGATATCGATATGCAAATACACTATTTAACAACTGTTAAAAAATGTATATGAAAGTTGAGCCTAGTGTTCAACTGTTTCAGGTCCAATTGTTATTTAAATTTCCTCTGTATAGAACAAAGCACAAAAGGTAATTTACATAGTTTTGGACACCATTGTTTTCGAAAAATAATAACAGGAATGTTTTATGGTCAAAGCTGTTTTACGTATGAACTTACGTAAATACAAAACAATGTTCCCTGTGACTAAGACGAGACGTCTCAAATGAGTATATTTTGATTTTTAATAAGCCAATTTTTTAGAGTTAAGGCTTTTTTTAACGGCCCGGTAACATTAAATAGAATAAATTTAAATAAAGTTATTTTTTACCTAATTGAGAGGTTCGGTTTACTCGAGACGTCGTCAACCTCTGTTCCGAATTGGTGAGCATTTTTTTTTATTTTAGTTCGTTTTGGTTTGAACATAGATTTTCCTCTACGTGTTGAGCTATGAGTTATAGAAAAGATGGATATACATATCTATTAACTCTTGTTGTAATTTCAGTCATTATTAAAACAATCTTATAGATTATTGACAGATCATTTCATAATATTTAGTTCTTGAGATATTTCTTCCCTTTCCTTTCTTTTTCATCGTGTTCCCATAATTTAGAATATACCACCTTATCAAATACTTCTTATTATTCCATTAACTGAATTAATATTTTAAGGACAGAGAAAAACCTTAATGTGGTCTTAGGTTTATTTGATTTACACCTTTTTCTTGGAATCAGTCGATATATGACTGTGATGTGTATAAAAACCCCCAAATTACCTGGGAAGTTCTCAAAAGATTTATTATTGAAAAAAAGAAGTGCCATAAAGGAAATGAATTTTTGAGAAGATAGTTTGTGATCACACAAAATATCGAATAATATCTGTTTTGCCTCCGGCTTTTGCAGGAGAAAATCTACAGCCCCTAATATGTTCCCTTTTACTCAAACAAAAGTAAGTGTGTTTCAGATTGACTCCGTTTACACAGACTTCAGCAAAGCCTTTGATACTTTCAACCATCGGGTCTTGGCTAGGAAGCTGCTTTAATGCTAGCTTATAAAATATTATTAAACTGTTTAGTGTCATATTAGCATTATATATATATATATATATATATATATATATATATATATATATATATATATATATATATATATATATATATATATATATTTCATGGAGGTGAGACTGTTTGGTGTCATATTAGCATTATATATATTGTCGCAATTAGCAATGCCCCTGGTGGTAAGGACATGTAGCTAGCGATCTATTTTCGACCACCGTAGTAAATGTATGGACGTTTCGTCCAGATACTGGTGGTAGACTCATCAGTGGGATCCACCGGTATCTTTCCCAGACATTCTTGTACTTTCCACAAACTTGGACCTCTATTTAAGTCCAGTTTTTGCCAGAAAGCGGTGGTAAGATGTTAGGTTCCACAACATGCCCCCCCTAAGGCAGTTGCTTTCCGGCTTTAACTGTCGGACAGTCCAAGCCGTTAGAAAGCACAGGCCTGAAAAGGAAGTGGAACGGACATCCTAGGTGGTCTTCCAATGGCCGGGTCAGGCTTAATCAAAGCCAAAGGCGGTTAAGACCCTCGTCTGCCGCCGTCCTTGCTCGAGCGCCATGTCGCAATGCCCCTGGTGGTAAGGACATGTAGCTAGCGATCTCTTTTCGACCACCGTAGTAAATGTATGGATGTTTCGTCTCGATACCGGTGGTGGACTCATCAATGGGATCCACGGATATCTTTCCCAGGCATCCTTGTACTTTCCACAAACTTGGACCTCTATTTAAGTCCAGTTTTTGCCGGAAAGCGGTGGTAAGATGTTAGGCTCCACAACAATATATATATATATATATATATATATATATATATATATATATATATATATATATATATATATATATCTCACGGAGGTGATGTGTAATCGAAGGTGGTTTTCGAGTATTCCGTGTGTGTCCTTCAGGACTCTAGAGCAGCTGACGTTTCGGTGAAATCTTCATTCGCCATTTTCTAAGCTCACTCTACGGCATCTGTGGGCGAACTGACGCTTACATCTCGGGCGCTATCGATCCCTTGTGTACCTGAGGTGTGTTTGTGGCTGGTGGTCAGTTAGGTTGAGAACCCTGCCGAGTATCATCGGCCCTGTTGCCAATTTTCTGGGTCGTGTTGCCGAGTTATGTTCCATTTCTTTAGAGAGTTAAAGTTATAAGGAAAACTATCTAAATTGCAAAGACGCCCAACAACTTAAAATGCAGAGATGACAGTCAGCGATTGCCTAATACTTGGAAAAATCTGCTTACGAAACATCAACCAATAGTAGGTAGTAAAGCTTCTCGTCTTCGTGTAGTTGTCCTTGTTTAATAGTAAAATATGCTTAGAAATTTAGCATGTTGATTTTACTTTAGTCGGCTTCTCAGACAGTGATGGCAATTTATTAATAGTCAAATTATTAAATTCCATAGCAACAAAGTCATTAGAAAAATTATTGTTACGCGTAGATTTTATTATTACAGTTAAATGGTGCATGCATGTAATTGATAATATTTATTTTCCTTGCAAAATGGCTCATCCAATGAAAATGTTTCAGGAAGTAAAAAAGCTTCCAAATACATGCGATTACCTGATAGAAATATCTAGGTTGTCATAACATTGAAGCGATGCTTATAAGTGATCAAAGATGCTACGTAAGCACCGAAGATGCTAAATAAGATTTTGATGGAATATCTGCAACTTTCTATAGGAAAGCGAACTAACAAACGTATATTACGCCGAATTAATACATAATCATATATTCCTACCCCTGGAAAACTATGGCTATGGTTTTAAAAAGTACCTTTCGGTTATTAACGTCCATTCTCTTCTATTCTTTCATTCTGGTGGTTGTAGGTTTTGTTCGGACATGGCTTTTTGAACTCTTCTCGTTCATTTCACTGTTCTGTGTCTTCTCCCTGTTGGTTTTGCTTTGCTTGGAAATCATTTATCCTCTCAACTTGTCCTTACCAGACTAGCTATGTCCGTTGATTCTCTTTTATTACATCTATTTTAGCATTTATCCTTTTTTTCGTTGATTTTCTTGCTGCACTACGCAAGAAGTCCATTTCGGGAGGTTTGCTCTTAATTCTCACGGTTCGCATCCAGTTAGTTCAATACTCTTAAATACAAGACAGTGTTTACGCATCCTATCACTTTTTCCCTTTTACAATTCTCTCGTCTATTCCCATACTGTATGGCCACTAGTATCAATCTTTGTTCCCAAATATGTGTATTCGGTGCATACCTCTATAGTTTTATCACCGTATTACCGACGCACAGATATTTTGTATATAATCAGTTCATAGATATTTTGTATTCAATCGGTTAACGTAAGTAAAACGCTTTGTATTACAAACATCTATGTATCGTAAGGTGTTTTACAAGGTAGTCAATATTTGCTTGACATTTTTATAAATGCTCTTGGTTAGGAAATCTTATTTTCACAGCTGTTGTTTCACGTCAATGATTTAAAAATTGCAATTTGATAGAGTGTTTTGACTAGTGTATTCTAAATAAAATGGAATTTAAATAAATGCGAGATTATAATATTTTATTGGAAAAATATCCACTTTATTTTGGGTACAACAGGCTTAACAATCACATTTTGGAACTAGTTTTTAGTACATGTGATTTTGGTTAGCATTTAGAAATAAAGTTGAATTTTAATTTGTAGTATGGGCATAGGCATTGTTAACAAATCATTATTTTTTATATGCTTATATAGTTTCATAAATTTTAATAGTTTGTACCATGCTGCTATTCTGCATTGTAGAAAATATCTTGCGTGTGGTCATTTTTTTTTGTGTTCATAACCAGAATATTGAAGGAGTTCACAGGAAGTTTGCAAGGCATATAAAATATGACTCTTCTTCAAGTGCCCGTTAAAAATTCAAGGGACTACTCTCTATGCATAGGATTATCATATATGCAATTTTAATATGCAAATAGAATAATCAATGCCTTTTTAACTGTTTCTTTAATTCCTAGAGCTGTGATTGTTATTAGAATAAAAATTGTTAAATTAATTAAGTTTAATGTAACGTGATTCGCCTAGAACTGTGACTATTATTAGAATGTATTATATGAGAAGTCTAAGTTAGCCTTAATACAGGTATACTAAGATAAAATGAAACACTGAAGTTGTCTCTAACTTCTTAATATTGGTTTAAAAAATTGTGTCGATGTATAGACGCGCCATCTAGTGCATAACACTACCTCAAACATTTCATTAAAATATTTATAATACCAAAGTTGTATGCCGTCGTGTTTCAAGTACGTATTTGTATAAATTAAATATTTGGAAACTCCGACTAAATAGTAGGTTGTGTTATGTTTAATTTGTAAAAAAATACAAACAACACTATTTAATTAAATATTAATTCTATATTTTGGAGTATTTTGAACACCCTGTATACATTACCGTGAATTTGATAACTGTTTTCGAAATCCAAAGACAAGCAAAAATTTTTATTAAGAATGATCTTTTCTCGAAAACTAAAAAATATATTGAAATTTAATAAAGTGCGGTACCTTTTTCCTCAAACACACTGTATATATAATGTAGATGAATTAGTCTTATCTTTAGACTAACAACCAGGCACAATATTTTCTACTAAGGGTCGCAAGCAAGTCACTCTAATTTTAAGGGTAGAAAGGAGACAACATATAAACACAGTTTCTTGTATGAGCTCAGCTGGTAGTTACATTTCCGAGAACAAAAACTAGAAAAAAAGGACTTGAGAGGTGAAGCGTTATTGATAACCCTTGAAATAGCACAGGAAATGGGTTAGATGACAAGTGAAGTATTCCTGAAATGGATGCAACATTTTAAAGAATATTCTAATCCTTTCCACGACAATAAAATTTTTCTCCTTATCGATGGACATGCCAGGCATAAAAATATTGAAGTGCTAACTTTTGCTAAATAGCACGGTACGATGATATTATGTTTTTCACCCCACTTTTTCCATCGGCTATAGCCGCTAAAAATAAGCTTTTTTGGTCGGTTAAAAATATACTATGAGAAGTAACAAAATGGTTGAAGAATCACCAGGGCCGAATTGTTTCTTCATATCAAGTTGGAAGCAACGTACGGAAAGGCAGCTACACATCAAGATAATATTTATGGACTTTTAAATAATGGAATTTGTTAACTCTTTAGCTGTAAAAAATATATAAAAACGTGTCCATCGAAACTACATTAGAAGAAGATAATAAAATAATTTGTTCAGAAAATAAAGTTTCTTTACTTCTAGAGGAGAACTGAGTATAGTAGTTAGCCTCTTCTATGGTATCGACCCAAAATTTCTTCTGTTCCGTCTATTTTAGGTATCTAATCAAAGTATAAAAAATTAAAAGCCGCGAGGTAATACAACTTCTTACAAGGACGTCCAATTTAGAGAGACAAAAAGCAAAAGATATTGAGAAGCGTGCAACAGATATTCCACAAGCAATGCAACTTGACAGCACTGAAAATAATTATGACATAGTTGTCTCTAATGATAATTAATGGAAAGAACCTCAAATGTTTATATTGCAATGGTTTGTACTTCCACCAAAGTTCCAAAAATTCTGGATCAGGTGTCAAAAGTTCTCAAAATGTGCACATGTTGATTGTACTCTCTGAGGACATAGTGAACAGTTTCATCCTCCTCTAGACACCATCTGCTCGTCGGGTCGTCTACGACTCCAATCTTGTGAAGATTGTATCTCAGGTGACAATATCATGTTAACAGTGCCACCACAATTCGCAGCTCTTAACTTCCTAGTATGTCATGCTCTAGATCCACTTATATGTTCTTTGACACACCTCATTCCAGGAGTTCCTCTTCACGATTCAATAAATTTACAGTTTTAGTGTTCTTTTGCCAACGGCAATTGGAACAAATAAAGTTATATACCCGAGTGGCTAGGGACCCACACGAGTCCCTGTACTCAGATGCTAGTCGCAAAGTTATGACACTGAACTTCAATACCATTTTCGCAGTTTTACTGTCTGAACATATGTTTATGACCTTATTACTGCTTATGTTCCTCTCACAGAGATGGCCATACTGTGAAATAGCATAAATTTCCACTGTAAAGATCGTCACACGTTGTCTGAGAGAGTAGAACTGTCTAACTCCCATACCCCTGCCGAGAACTCCGGCTCCAGATCTTTTATCTGGTCGATATCCATCTCTAAACCTCCAGGATCCATTTCTCGGAGTTCAAAATTTTCCCCTACTTGGAAAAAATATCTCAAAAGAGTGGTTGGGTTTCAATAACGGAGTCATGTTATCTGTGTACATGGGGAGTGATTTATATCTCTCCATCACGCTGCCTAGGCAACTGAGATGGTATGTAGCCTTCAAGGCCTTGTTCTCTATGTATAAATGAAGAGGGAGTAGGTTCATCAGGACCCCCAAAGTCCTAGTGGGGGCAGTCGTCATCGCACTTATTATTCCCACATAAGCTACTCTTTGAACTTTGTCAAGTCAAAGACGGTGTTTGTGCTTTGTTGTACTAGACGACCATAAGATAGCGGCACACGTGATCATCGATCGGATCACCATAGTGTATATCCAAAATAACACTTTCGATGTTAGCCCTCATGGGCACCCAAAGGCTCGTTTACAAGCCAAAAAGCACGTATAGCCTTCTTGGGTAGAACCTTAATGTGATTATTCCAGCTCAGTCGTGCGTTTAGAATTAATTCCAGGTATTTAACTTTTCCCTTGTATTGAAGGATCATTGTAGTTGTGGGAAATCTCCTAGTTTTTTTTCTTTTTTTGTAAAGAGTACCACTTGAGCCTTATCAAGATTTATTCCGAGTTGTCTACCGTGGCACCATCGCTCTGTGATCCGGAGGTCCCTTATCATTGGTCCCCCCAAGTTCAGGATATCGCAACCAGGGCACAAAATGGCCAGATCGTCGGCATAGATCTGGGTGTACCAACCGGTCTCATTCAGCAAGCCGTCCATCACAAGGCTCCACAGCAAGGGCGATAGAACTCGTCTATGTGGGCAGCCCCTTCTTAGGGCTTAAGCATTAATACTGTTAAGCTTAGCATATATTAGTCTATTTGTCAACATTGCTCTGTTCCATACGACTACTGTCGGTTCAGAGCCTCGTCTTTGTAGGGCATTACATATCTAATCGTGAGATGTGTTGACAGTGTTATTTTTTGGTTTCAAACTACTTTATCCGAACTATTTTTTACGGAGTTGTTATATCCAAAAAATAAAGTTATAAAACGAAAAAAAAAATGTCATTTTTTTGGCCAGGTTCCTTTACTTTTAGCAAAGATTATTATAGCTTAGCGTTAGCTATAATAATCTTTGTTTTTAGTAAATTTTAAAATTATTTTTCTTTTATTTGTTTCCAGATTTTAAACGTTAATGGGTTTTTAAAATCAAAAAACTAATGCACGTCTTTCCTGTAATATTATTTAATATTATTATTTTTTTTTAATTCATTGACCGAGGTCACAGAAAATTTAGCGGCATAATGAATGAATTTTTGAGATGATAGCTCACTTGTGATATCAGTTATACTCTGACTGTGGTAGCGAAACAGATATTGTTTTTTTTTCAACTTAATTTATTTATATTTGTGAGAATATGAAAATATTTTTACATTTTTGTCATCTTGAAGTGTAAATAAGATTAGCACGCTCGACCTTACCGACTGGCTCCAGGTTTTATTATTGCTTTTAATAAATACGTTTCTTTGAAGATATCGGGGATTTTATACTATTTATTTCTTCAATTTATTTATCTATAATTAATCTGGATTTTCCACTTAAGTTCTGTGTATGTGTCTACTTAATAAAGCCAGTTAAGACAATGATTATAAATAGAAAATATGCTCATTCATAATACATTAATTGTAGCTCATAAATTATGTTTATAATTTTGTTTATTTATTTTTAAGAACCAAATGAGCAATAATTTTCTTTGAATTGAGACTGTGTCGTTTCAGAATTAGATATTTCTTATAGAATAATCCACCTTCAGTAATCATTGTAACTCGAACCAACAATCATGGTAAATCATAATAGGGATTAGACCATGATGCCTCGAATTTCCTTAGTAATTTGTAAATTTGTTCCATCGGTACCATATTGACAAAAAAAATATTTTTTTTTTAGATTTTGTGAACCACTCTTTTTTCAAGCCAAATTTTGATATTTTCTATTTCTTCTTATACCTAATTTAGCATTAAAATCCAGTTAAATAAGGATTTAACCTAGGAATAATAGTCAAAAAATCACTAAAAACTTGCTAAGAAGTCTCATACAATGTCATATCTCTTTACCTATGAATCAAAAGTCATTAGAGATAATTAAAAAAACAAAATTCTCAACAAATTAGGTTTAATTCATTTTCTTTGTATGATAAACGACCGCAAATATAACGCAGAGTGGGAAGCGTGCTAACGTATATAGAATAATGTTATGTAAAGTGCGGATCTATACTTGGCAAAATTAATTATTTAATAAAAATAATATTTTTATTAATATTCTTAGGAACCTAGTCAAACGGCTTTCGCACTCCTTCCAAGGGAACATTCACTCCTTCTAGTTCAGATGTCATAAAGATGAAGCTCTGTGGAACCCTTTCCATGTTGTCGAGCGTTAGTTGAGTTATAGTCCTCTGCATTTCCCATAAACTTCCGAGTTCGAGCGGTCCCAAGAAGCATTACCTCTTGCATAATCTTATACAGGTGTTCGTAAGGGTCCAATCCCTTGATATTAAATAGAAGACTCTTTGGTACTACGCCGATTATTCACAGAATTATGGAGATCGTCCGTCTGCTATTCATTCCCTTCTGTCTGCGTATCTATACTTCAGATCTTTTCTTTATGCTTGTGTCTTAGATTCTTGTTTTTAGGGATGGCGACTTCTATTAGTACGCCTCGATTGGATATCTTTATTTTATCTACTAAAATGAAGTATCGTCTGTTATGTGCAACTGTATGATTAGTAAGCGCAGTTCAATCTAAGAATAGCTTGAACGCGTTGTTCTCCATTATAGACTTCAGACTTTATTCATAGTACGGCTCTTTCTCTACCTACAGCAGTTTTAACTTCTCTGCCAACTCTCTCAGATATACTCAGATATCATAAGGATTGGAGCGCCTTTTGCATGTTGTTGGGCCCAAGATGATGTTGTAGTTTCAGAAAACATAAGTCCCAACGTCAACCACTAGTTGCACGCTAATTTGTCGATATTTTTCTGGTTGACCTCATTAGGGTGTCCATGAAGATGCTTCTGTAGCCAGGCTTGAAGTTTCTCTTGATCCGGTTGGTGATGACAGTTCATGGTCGCTCAGCGGTGATGAATCGTCTATCTCGCACTGTGCCCTGTGTAGCACAGAAAACTCTGCCTGTAAAATATGAACGTAAGTTTGTTAATTGTTGATCTAATTGCTTACCAGTATCCACCAATCTTCCTTCACCGTGGTATATTGGTAATATTGTCCGCTCGGTGACCTTTCGAGAATGATGTTTGTGTACCTTTATCAGGAGTGTTCTGACTTTCCTCTGCAGATCGTCTATGTCCTTCCTGCTTCATTTCCCATTTCTCAAGTAGAAACTGAGTGCAGAGCATGCGTAGGTGTTGGACGCCTTAAATAGATTTTTACTGTTTAGGTTATGATTATTTCTATTATTTATCGAAAATTCTTGTGATTATTGATCTTAGTTCTAATGCAACATGCCGATTGGATTGAAATTATCGGATGGAGAATTTTTTAAACCTAATATATTTTTATCTAAAACTACTCCATCCGATTCACTAATCTTTATTTCAATTCCTTACAATTAAACAGAGTAATGATATTGAAAAAAAGAGATCAAAGCAGTTCTTCTCTCTTTAAAAATGGCAATAACAGTAAATTGTTTCAGGTATGTAGACGTGCCCAGTTATTTTGAAAAAAAGAAAGATAATTGATTCAACTTGCTTTTCTCTTACAAGAGATATTTCTCTTCCTATTTTTTTCTTTTCTTTATGCTTCTGTTTAGGATACTTTCATCAAAATTTATACAATTTTTTTCAAATTACCTGTTCCATAATTTTTTTTTAATTACGATTTGTTTAACTATTACAGTAACTGACAGTAATTCGGCCAAATTTTCTTCCCTCATCCCGCGGTTACAGTCTCTTATTCCGGCAACCCTCGGGAGCGCTTACATGTTTTCCTAGTTTGGGGGATTATTGTGGTTGAAATTCTTGAATAGTCAGATATGTTCCCCGGAAAGTTCCCACTTTATTGATTGATCACATGTGTGACCAATGTTTACACAAAAATACCACTTGTTTGGCAAACAGAAACACAAATTTTAGACCGAATGCAAACTTTTTTGAAATACTGACTTTATGAAATTTCCTCTGGTAGACTCAATTGCGCATTTCTCTCTGTAACCTACCCTTCCGCGCTACGTCATTTTCACAACTATCAAGGCCGCCCATGCTTCCCCAGTTCAAAAGGAAAATGCGACGCGAACAGGGGTTGTAGGAATCATCGCCACTTCCCTTCAATCAACTATTGATGTATCTGTCATATGTCATTTCAGTTCGATTCCATTTTTATTGTGTAAAAACATTTTCATTTAATGACCTAGTTTCTAACGCAGCTTTCTGATCCGATGCACTTATATCCACTTGAAATCCATATAACAAACGGTTTTGTCTGAGGCTTCCGTCGAATGCAACATTTCTTACTATTGTCTGATAGAAACTTCAATTAGAACTTGTTTATTGTGTGTAAAACCGCATCGGGTCGATCCGATCAGATCAGAAGATTGCGTTAGAAACGAGATCAATGTGTGTTGAAATGTTGCATCCGATCGAAACTTTAATTAGAAACCTTAAATACATGAATTTCAAGTGGATTTAACTGCATCAGACCGGTCAAATCGGATTCGAAATTTAAGTTAGAAAGGAGGTCTATGTGGCGAAAAATTAAAAACTATCAAATTAATCCCAGTTCTAATATTGAATTGATAGATACAAGTGTTTCTATAAGAGTAAATTAATATCGTGATATAATTATTCTGATTCAACATAGTAGATCTAACAACATCTTTGACATTGACATATTTCCATTTTCAAGCAATATTCCACGGGAAAACTAAGTTTGTTTCATATACAGTAATTCCCATAAACCCATGCACTTCAAAAGATTGTTCAAATTGCTACAGTAGCGACGATTTTACGGTACTTTTAAATTTCTGAAAATTAAACATGTTAAGAAATACGACCTCGAAAAGATCATTTAAAATGATGACTCTCTCCAGATAAAAAACATATTATTCGTTTCTTCACCTTGATGATTATCATGATTTGGATTATCCTCAGACAATAATTTCTATTTTTATGTTGAAATTCAAAGTATTGTAAATATCTGTATTAAAAATAGGCAGAAGAAACCAAATAAATCGACGTCGCAGTTTTTAAAATTAGAATTGATATACATATGTATGTAACTGGGTTAAAATTAGGAAATGCAATGCTAAATGAATACGAACACGAAGATAATGAAATTTTAAATTAAACTGCACGAATACATTGAAATGAATTTTATCGATAAATATTAATTACTCAGTTTTGCAAATAAGCAATTAGATTGTGTTATCTATTATGTTCACTATTTAAATAGTTTATTTGGAAAAAGTACCTAGTGCAATTTCTTATTAATTTCACATTTTATCGGAAGAATGTATGTTATTCATACACAATGTCATTATACGTTATCAAAATGCATTTTATCAAGAAAAATTTTTGCTTGCAAAACTCTATTTCCTTTTATGGTCATAAACTTTAAATTATAAGCTAAAAATTATATTAGAAAATGCAATGTCGATAATGAAATCTTTTTGTAAGAAAAAATTCAATAGATTAAATTGTAATGTATTAAAAAAAGCGTAATTATGGTGAGGCGGGGATTGGAACAACACACCATTATTTATATTATGAAGTGGCATGAGTTTATAAAAAATCAGTAGCAAACATCAAAATAATTTTTGATGATGAACGTAAAAATTTTATCGCGCTAGAAGTTACAAAAAAAGGAAATGAGAAACTGGAAAAATAAGGATTTATAAACAAATATTTAATTTATTTTTAACGCTGTTAAAAGGTTATTTTTTTTAGTCATAGTTTTTCCCGTAGACCACACTCTATTCATAGGAAAATCTATTAACTGATGTTAAATACACCTCAAAAATTTCAATTGAATATTCTCGAATATATTAGCATAACCTAAAACTTCCGTTTTAGATTATATTTGCGGAACTGGTAACACTGCCGTTGCTAGGTATCATCTGCCATTGTAAAATTTGACATTTTAGACGGTATATGTATTCAGAATATTATGTTGAGCTGTTCACAGTAAATTTGAAAAATGCTATTAACTCATGATCATCTTGGTGGCATTATTTTTTACAACTTTCAGCGTGATTTATCTCAACAGAAATGCAATGGCGATGAAGTACTTACAAAAACCACTGTATATCGCTGATTTAGTGAATAAAATCGTGAGAATCGTTCGCTCTGGAACGAGTTGAGTGATGATCGTCCAAAAAAAGTTGTAATGTAAGAAAACATCGATGATATGTCATAATGCAAAATAGACATTTGACTTACCGTGCAACTGAGACATTAATAATACTAGCATATATAATATGCTTCATAAACAGTTGACCATGAAGAAGTTTTATTTGCGTTGCATCCCATATAAGTTGACAATCGACAATCGCTCAAAACAAAAGCTTATGTCGATTGATGTAAGAAAATGCTCAAAAAATACGATCGTGATGCTTCAAAACACATCGTAGCAGGTTATGAGTCTTGGATGAATCCGAAACTGATCAGCAGTTTTTCGTGATAAGCCAGAAGTATCAAAAGTTGCACTCGCACGAAATCCTTCAAAGCATTTGTTTGAAAGTCATGTACTACGTTTGTTCTAAGGAAAGGAAACTATATATCTCTTGCTGAAGATCCTACATCTACAACTGAAGCAACAATCTATCGCGTTCTTAAGAAACATGAACGATATATTCCTAAGAAGACCCGGATACCACAGCAAATTTCTACATCTCTATGGACTTCCGAAGATACATAAACAAGATATACGGCCTAACGCGAATTCCTGAAACTCTCCGATTTCTGAACTGGACAAGTTCCTTCTTGCAATTGTTCAACCATCGTCCTAGGTCAAGAACTCTCTCAATATTTCGTAGAAATTGAAGTACAATCAGAAGACCTTAACATAGGAAACCTATATCCAACGTTGTAGTTAAGAAGTCACAAAAGAGCATAAGGAAAAAAATTTAAGAATGCCAAATCTTAGCAGAAAGAACGGCTCTACCACCAAACACCATCATGGACTTGCTAAAAGATCGTTTAACTAATTCCAATTTTCAATAAAAGGAAAAATTCTTCATCCAGGACGATGGACTACCAAGAGGATCTTCGCTCCCACAATATTTTCATAGAATAGTTCGACACTCTTGCAATTGAATTTGGAAAGAGAAAAATAAAATTATGGAAAAATGATGCATAAAATTTGTCGGAAAATATGACTACTCGATCGTATAGATATTAGTTAAACAACTTTGAAAAAATCAGCTGATTGGTAATAAAACATGTACACGCAGTTTAATTAATCTTTGTACAGGGTGAGTCAACGATTGGATGAAGTAGGTTTGTGCCTTTTCGGTGAAATTAACAAAGAAACTATATTTATTGTTTGATACAGTTTATTTTTACGCAGATTTTAAAAATATTTAGGACTCTACAGGGTGAGCCAAAAAACTAGGACAGCATAAAGTTGTATTTTTTTAAATAGAACACCCACGAATCGTATTTTCGATTTAGCTTATAATTTTATATCTTTTTTATTAAGGGTTTACTATAACAAAACTTTATAGTTTCTGAGATAATTAAGTTTAAAGAAAAAAAGTCACATTTTCAAGCATCAATTCAATCCTAAATAACGTTTTCAATTTTGTGACAAATATATTCAAATTTGGAGTTTAGCAAGGCCAAGGACAAGTTAACATAATTTTTACCTAATATTTTCAATAAAAGCTACAGGGTGTTGAACACATCGGCTCAAATTTGAACAAGTTTAAATGAATAAATATATTTTTTTTAAATGGTACACCCTGTATATTTTCATGTTATTTAATAGAGTAATAAAAACCCTAAAAGTTTTGTTCAATATATCCTATACCTATTTATAATAGTTTTTGAGATATTTCAGTTTTTATAATTTTCCATTCTTTTTTACAGAAATAGTCTTCATTATCATGGCAAAAACAATGTAAATGAACATTTTTCTGTGTGTCAAATTTATAACCGCAATCGCTTCTTTTGGTTTTTATGTAGTGTAGTTTGGTTTTTTTTTGCATTCATCTTATATTGTAAAATGAATTTTCCAAAGAATAAGTTAATAGATATGATTTATACAATAGGAGAGGCTCAAAAAAATTGCCTTCTTGCTCAAAGAATTTACAAAATGAAGTATCCTGATCGACGCCAGCCTAATACCCATACTTTTCAAAACTTAATGCAAAGATTTGATTCTTCTGGTACTGTTGATTATCCAAAACGTAAAGTGGTCAACAAACCAGTAACTAATGAAGAAAAAGAACTACAAGTATTGTTAAATGTTCAGGAAAATCCTTATATTGGTAGCCGTCAGTTAGCAGCATTATGTGAAACATCACAATCCACCGCTAATCGTACTACCAAGAAATATAGGTATCATCCATATCACATGGAATTACACCAAGAATTGCATGGACAGGATTTTGAAAGTCGTGTAAACTTTTGTCGTACAATAAATGCGGAGATTCAATTAAATCCAAATTTATTATGCAAGGTAATGTTTAGTGATGAAGCTACTTTTAGAAGTAACGGTGTCGTAAATAGACGCAACATGCATTATTATGCCACAGAAAACCCATTTTCGATTAGAGAGGTGCAACATCAAAACCACTGGTCATTAAATGTTTGGTGTGGTATTCATCATAATCGAATTATTGGACCCCACTTTTTTAATGAACCACTAAATGGCCATAGTTACCTGAACTTTCTACAAGAAGAACTACCCCAACTGCTTCAAGGTCTCGATAGGGATGAGCTCGACAGTATGTGGTTCCAGCACGATGGTGCGCCTCTGCATTACCATCGTGAAGTTCGTGCGTTTTTGGACCAGCGATATCCGCAAAAATGGATTGGACGTGGGGGTTTCATTGAGTGACCACCAAGGTCTTGCGACATCACCCCATTAGATATCTTCCTATGGGGTTATATTAAAAATAAGGCGTATGTTAATCCACCAACAACAGTGGAAGATATGCGAAACAGGATTAGGGATACCTGTAGAACAATAACGCCACTAATTTTGTCCAGGGTCCGAGAAAATCTGCAAAAAAGACTAAATTTGTGCATTGCACAAGAGGGTCGTTTATTCGAACACTTATTAAAAAGAAATAATTAATCTCAGTATTTAATAGGTAATTTTTTTTGTTTCAATTTAGTATAAAAGAAAATATGTATTTGCCTTGTCGTTATTGTTGTGTTAATTTTTTCACATTATGTTTAATTAAACTATTGCCGTTGTAATATAACGAATAATGTATTTCATCTTATTTAATCACATTCTGTTTGTTTCTGTAGTTTCTTTTTATTATTTTACATGGCTACTATGATAATGAAGACTATTTCTGTAAAAAAGTATGGAAAATAAGAAAAACTGAAATATCTCAAAAACTATTATAAATAGGTTATAGGATATATTGAACAAAACTTTTAGGGTTTTTATTACTCTATTAAATAACATGAAAATATACAGGGTGTACCATTTAAAAAAGAAGATATTTATTCATTTAAACTTGTTCAAATTTGAGCCGATGTGTTCAACACCCTGTAGCTTTTATTGCAAATATTAGGTAAAAATTATGTTAACTTGTCCTTGGCCTTGCTAAATTCCAAATTTGAATATATTTATCACAAAATTGAAAACGTTATTTAGGATTGAATTGATGCTTGAAAATGTGACTTTTTTTATTTAAACTTAATTATCTCAGAAACTATAAAGTTTTGTTATAGTAAACCCTTAATAAAAAAGATTTAAAATTATAAGCTAAATCGAAAATACGATTCGTATATAGGGTGTTCTATTTAAAAAAATACAACTTTATGCTGTCCTAGTTTTTTGGCTCACCCTGTAGAGTCCTAAATATTTTTAAAATCTGCGTAAAAATAAACTGTATCAAACAATAAATATAGTTTCTTTGTTAATTTCACCGAAAAGGCACAAACCTACTTCATCCAATCGTTGACTCACCCTGTACAATCGAGTGTTCATATTGCCCGACAAATTTTATGTACCACTTCTCCAGCCCGATGTTTGTAAACTGTCAATTTCTCGCATGCGAAAACAGCGTATCCGAGATTTTTCTCAAAGGAAAAAGTTGCCCGACTCGTCAAAATGAAGCCACTCACACAGAATGGTGGTAACCATGTTGAAATAGCTTTTACGTCTTGTTGATCATACATGTCGTCTCGCCATCTCATTGACGGTCTTCCTATGTTTGTGTTTAAAGTACTGTCTTCACTTCTGAATGGCTTCACCTGCTCTCCTGCTACATTTTGTTATATTTATTAGTGGCCAAGATTAATATAATTTCTCTGAGTTTATTTTGCCTTGACTTAAATAACACAGGTTGACACCATCTCACTGATTGGTAACAAAACATGTGTGTTGGCTTCATTTTTCCAGCTAAATGCCAATCTGGTCTCGGAATATGTCCATCACGTGAGATTCTGGATATAAATTGGATAAAATGACCCGAATTAAGCTTTTTCATGGAAGTAAAAGGAATTTTATCGCTTTTTCAACAGAAAATAAATTGTGGAAATTATTTAAAATTGAAGATCTATTTTTAACATAACTTTTCTTGCTGATTATCAATTTATTTTCGAATTTATAATAAAAAGTTAAGTTGTTAAAAAAAATGAATAAAAGGACTCACTTGCCTCTGATTTGGTGGTTAGGACTACAGAATTATTAGTTTCCCCTGTCTCTGGTGTAAAAAACTGGGGTTATTACAGTTCTTGTACTTTCTTGCATCTCGACGTGACATATTTTTAGAATTTGTTCAGGAAAATAGAAGTTTTTAAATTTCTTATTTATTATCGACCAGTGTATCTCGTCTCCCTGATTCGAAAACTTCTTGAGTCATTAGTTTCTGATCTTCTAAAAAGAAAAAGATTTAGAAACATTATTAATGATGGACAGTATGATTTTGGGAAACTCGATCTGCATGTATACCATGACTACATTGTCAGTATCTTGGAGGAAGGGTATGTTGTAGATTCAGTGCACACTGATTTCTCCAAGCCATTTGACAATGTGGATCATGGACTTTTATTAAACAAGCTGAGGGTCTTTGGAATTCATGGGGCTCCATTGAAGTAGGTGGGATCATATCTGTATGGTAGGTCTCAGGTTGTTTTATGAGTTAACAAGCACACATCAACTTGTTTATTAATGATCAGTCAGCCTGTTTTATGGATTGTGAATATGAACTGTTTACCAATGACTTAAAGATATTTATGTCTATTAAGACTGATAAATGTACTACCAAGTTTCAAGATGATTTAAATAGATTCCACACATGGTATGAGAATAACAGAATGCATCTTAACGCTAGTAAATAAACTTGGGGCATACCACTTTGAAGGAAGGTTTATTGAGAGGGTTGATTTTATTAGAGATTTGGGGATCCTGTTTGACTGTAAATTGACATTTAAGGAAGATATTTTTTAATATTGAGAGATTTTAGCTATATAAAAATATTACATGTGAGGCCCCTTTTAGAGATTAATGCTGTGATTTGGTCTCCACATTTCCAAATTTATATAAATAAATTTCAATTAGTGCAGAGAAAATTTCTTCGATATGTTTCATTTAAATTTCCCATGACAATATTAATTATATAGAATTAGAGAAACGCCTGAATTTGCAAAATCTACAAATAAGAAGATTTATTGCTGATGCTATCACAGCTCACAAAATTTGCATGCTGACTGCCTCAAACTCCTTCAGAAGTTCAATATCTACAATGTGCCACCTCGTAACTTAACGTGTGATAAGAAAATTTGAAGTTCCAACTCACTGAATTCGTTCGTCAAAGTGCAAACAATATAGAAATAGATTTATTTAATACAAGTGCCTCTCAACTTAAACGATATCTTAAATGTAGATTATAATTTATAATTTGTGATATTTTTGGTTCGTATGTGATATTTTGTTTTAGCATAATATCTCTTTTTCACGTTAATTGTTTTTGCAAATGGCAAGTCCTTTAATTAAATAAAATAAAAATAAAATAAATATTCTATGATGTAAGTGGGTGAAGTAGACGATATAACGTGGACTATGAAAGTCCTTCCGACTAAAATCTTTATATCTCGATTGGGCTAATTGAAAATGTAGAGTTAGTGTTTAGAATCGGGTAAGGTAACAAGTTTATATGAAGAATAACCAAGAAAAATAGCCTAAATTAGTATATTTTGAATATTTCATCTCGTTTATGGTTGAAACTTGGACATAATCAGATGTCAGATTGGACTGACGTTCATTTTCAAACAATCACCATGACCATTTATTTGGCAAACTGTATAATTGGAAAAGTTGCAGTTATTTTTAGTAATGATATTTAATTATTACTGATCTAACGTGATATTCTAAGTAAATCAATAATCATCTCTAAAAATTGCAAATTTGGTCTTTTTAAAGATATTTATTCCGTTTGATATGTCAAGATATTGGAAAGTGGGAAAATTTGTTCTATAATTTTAAGTAATTGTTTTGATACGATACTAATCAGTAATATAAATGATAAGGGCTACTATTAGAATATGTATACACAACGAAAGATTCAAGATGATAAAGAAAAAGAAAACAATATCGTGGATACGCCCGGATCTAAATTCAAAAATTATATCATCGAAATTTTAAAAAACAAGCTGTATTAAGACCGAAAGAAACGAAGTGCAAAACCAAGGCCATATGATATCGAAATCAATTAAAAATAACTTTTTCAACTACTATGTCACCTACTTCAAAAAAGTTCTAAGTAAACAAGTAAATCTATAATTTTATTATCATGTAATTATTAATTACTATATAAAAGTTGTTATTTTTAGTGTCATAGTACCATTTTTTGAAGTCGTATTAATTTATTTCTTCACCAATACTATGATTCAACTCTGCAGGATTGGGGAAAGTTATTAGAAACCAACATAACAACAAAATGATCCCTGTATCGACTCAATCGAATTATTACTAACAACGAATAACAGGAAAAACCGGAAAATTCAGCATTTTTCAAAAATTCATTTTTCAAGTCGTAGCGCAGGCCCTTCGTCAGATAATTGCAATTTATACGTGACAAAACGAGGTATTGACGGTTCACTAGTTTTTGCACAATTGCGAATTGAAATTTTTAGTGAAAATTGCTAGCAAATATCATCGAAAAGGGCAGAGCGCGTGATAATAGAAGAGTAGTGGGAGTAGTGCAGCTGACAAGGAAAATTATGTCGTACGATCCATTTGTTTATTTTTCCTCGTATCTTTCAATTTTTACGATTTTGACGAAACGTCAACACAGGTAGCTATTTCTCTATTTTTGATCGTTACACCGCCTCCGAAATATGAATCTATTTCCGCACAGTTTTATTATAACCGAAGTAATGTGCCCCGTATTCTATTTAATTTTGTAGTTCGTTCAACTAGGTTTTTTATTAGAATTATTTAATTTTCAAGTATTTGTGTAAATTCGATATTTAACACAAATCATGGTGTTATTGGTGAGGTCCCGCCAAACCTCCCAAGGATGCTAGAAACCATAGTCTCACCTTTCTTCTCGCTCACCGGGATTAGAAGGGATTGAGTGAGGTTCATGATTTAAAAGAAAATTTACTTAATTTTATCTCATTTCAAAACGTTTCTAGGGAATGAGCTAAACTGCGTATTTAGAAACGTTTCTCGAAGTAACACACTTAATTTTTTATCGACTTTATAATCAGACTATTAGTCGCTATGTCAAGTCCGAGATTTCAACTCGCCACTATCTTACTTTCAGGATTGTTTTGTCTCTTTCGGGATTCTCTCTGCTTAATTACGTTCGGTAAGTCTGGCATTTAAAATTTTCCTAATTAAATTTTTTGCATAATTTTGACTAATACTTCTTTTTTATTAAATTAGGACGAGGTTTTACGGGATCAATTAAACTCTTCTGGACCTTCAAGAAACAGTTTTGTTTTAACTCTTTACCGAGTAGAAAAACTCGGTTCGTAGACTTTCTCTCGAACGAACGCCGCTAGATTTAATGTCCGTTGTCCGAATTTTTCAATTTTCCCGCGAATGTAAGGTAATTCGACGCGTCACTAACTCTCGCCGTTTTTATCGACGGATAAGGTTTAGTAAAAATCGCATGCGATCGTTTAGTCCTGGAAATATTACGTTGCCTGAACTTTGAGAACCACTCCTTATCTCAATGAGCAATCTCGTGGTCCCTGAGAGCTACGGTTTAATCAAACAAGGACAAGTTGTCTTCAACAGAACCACCTCCAATATCCTAAATTTGCTGGCTAAGGTTTTTCTTTTATTTCGTAGATGGCGTCATGCCCCAAAGTCATGTGATGTTCTAAATTTGCCGCCGTTTGTTGTGTGATTTTTGCCGATTTAAAAATATGGAGTTCTTATGTTTTTTGGCGTTGTAGTGATGTTTTTTGACTTATTTACGGAGTTTGAAGCTGTAGTTTAATATTTTCTCGTAAAGCAAGCGTGCATTTACAACAATCATATATCTATATTCATAGGACTCTCCATGATTTTTGAAAAAACGCTGAATTTTACGGATTTTTTTTCCTTTCCTAATGATCCAATTGACTCGATCAAGGGCTCATTTAGTTGGTATTTTAATTCTCTATAATTCATCTGTTACACCATCAATTACTTAAGTGGTTTTGATTTTGTAAGCGAAAAACGCAAAAATTCTCAATTTTTAAGTATAATTGTTTATAATAAATTAACGGGTCATGATAGAGAGCAGAAAACATAACAAAATATTCCTAAAGATTGTTTTTAGTTTGACGGCACAGTCGATATTCTGATAGTATTTTTATCACAAATTCACTTATATTTTTCTGTATTAGTATGCCACTGTATTAAATGATAAAAAAAAATTACACTGTTAAGTTATTATTTTTATAATTTTCTTAATATCTTACTATCTAAATAGATATAAACAAAGTTATAAATTTATGACTGCATATTGCGACTATATAAATGAGTATAAAGAAAAGATAAAACATCGTATTTTAAAAATTAGAACAAAACATCAAGAGATTATAAATTTTTAAGAATTTCTTATTTTTGAGAGTCTTATCGCACATCTATCATCTTCAAGAATTGTTTTGGAAAAAAAAAACACCATTATGAAGCAACGTCAAGGTCTACTATTATATGTTTTAATCTTAATTGAGGTTGATGGAAAATAACAACCCACTCACCTAATTTTTTTTTTCTACTTTAAACCTGGGAAAAACAGTACAATTGTCATTGTATTATAATAATCTACATATATTTTCCTTCTTCATTACTTCCTCGCAAGATACCAAGATTTCCCCATTGAAAAATCATAGTGCGATAACCATAATCTAATATTCATGAATAATCGGTTCTCTAGCCTTTTGAAAGCAGTACCGCGATATATAAGATCTTTTCTATGTGACCCTAATCTGATAAATGCCCGGAATATCGTCTTTCTGCCAAATTTGTTGGTTCCCCAGAAAATAGGTTCCCTGTTTCATCAAATCTTAAAGTAACATCTCCCCGAAATTTTAGTCTTTTGTAAAAAAGTACCGCACACTTATAAAAAAGAAGTTTCGCTGTTTTGCTGTGTTGTGGCCAGTGGTGTAGCTGAAAACTCTGGGGGGGGACCAGCGAAATCCCAATGGGGCCCTCTTTTTAATTTAGCAATATAATTTAGTTGAAATGATAAATAAACCGTAATGCAGGTTGTTTTTGACATTCATTAATCATAATATCTACGTTTAGATATCAAGCTGGAAGCTTGATATGTCTCTTGACAGTAATTCTGCCGATGCATCAATGTGAGCTATGTGAGCTAAGTGACCTACATTACCTATATCACACTCCTGAGGATGACACTAGTCGCAACCTGGGTAGTCCGAAACGAACAAATCAGATGGGAAAGGCACTAGACACCACTCAGATGAGCAGGTAACCAATAAACTTTCGATTAATATGCATAAAATATCTTAAGGGCACCTAAAGAGCATATAAAATATTTTAAAGCCCACATTGTAAGCAAAATGTAGGAAGAGTGCGAAGCAATAGGTGCAACCAACACCTAGAGTAACTACACTGAGTGAAGACTTTATCGCAATTTATTAATTTCTGAAATGCACACGCTACTGGAATTGATTCCCCTGACGACGCACAACTCCAGATACTCTATATGTGATTGATGAGGCACTGACAGAAATTATGGACCTTAGGTATAAAAGATTTTAGACTGTTCAACCATGCAACTATCAGGTTCTAATAGTCTGATTGTAACGAGAAGATGATGATCCAAAATTTACAACTTCAACTGAAGGATTTCATTTTTACTTTCAAATCGAATTAGGTGTTTCTTATTTCGATTTGGATCTTCTTAAGATGAAGGCACAATTTTTGGGATTTTTCAATAACGGCACCTTTTGAAACATGTAGTAGAAATGTCAACACAGAAAATGAGAAACTCTACATTTGTATTATGTTGTGTATAGTCATGGTTTTCCTGACATAGTAACCAAACAAACGTTCAATTCTGCGACCTAATAGATCTAATATGTTCACCTTCCGCTGCCAAGTCGTTAGGGATATCTCGCCGACTAGAGCAGATCGGTTTCCCTTAGGCACCTTAGGATGTTGGGTGGTTTTAAAGTGAGTAACTCCCCTTCCTCTATTTGGTATGTTTCCAAGAACCGCATTCTAGAATTTTTAAAACACTGCGCTCTAAAAGAATGTGAATAGAAGTTTCGTCCTCTTCCTCACAGAATCTGCACTCTGCTCTTTCTTGAGATGTTCCTTCAAGTGACAATGCTCCGTCAGGATTCTTGTCAGAACTGTACGTTGGTTTTTGCTTAAACTTATGCATTCCTTGAATCTCTTCCAGTCGTAGTTCCCAAGAAGTATCTTCGCTCATCTCATTCCTTGCAGATCCGTCCAGTAATTGGATCTCTTATTCCCTTTCTCTCTATAAAAAAAAGTTTAAAGTCGTTTTGTCCAGTATATAATACGAAATCATAACTCCAAAATATACAGACTCATACCAAGTCAAGTTGACCTAAATGATTTAAAAGATATCCCAAATCATTTCACACTTTATATAATTCTCCAACGATCTCAATCAATAACAATTAAAAACTGATAACACTGCGACATCGTGGAAACAGTAAACCACGCAGCCGAAACCTACATAACCAAAACGACTAGTGTAAATAAACTTTCAAAAATATACTGATAACAAAACAGAAAAGAAGAACCGTAGAATCTATCGAATTAAATAGAAAAGTAAAACAAGAAATTGTAATAGTCGAAAATCAAAGGGATAACCATATCCGTGATAGAGAAGGTGTTATTATAGCAATAGAGGACTTCTTTAAAGATCTTAAGGTGGCAGTAACATATTCAGTTTGTGAAATAAGCCTGCATGTCATGTCTTATCGAACACACATGCAAAGAATGTAGTAGTAGAGTGAATCTCTCGCTGAACCCAAACTGTTAGTAAGGAATAGAATTTTTCTCACTTATTATCGGTTTTAATCTAAAAAGGATTTATTCATACAATTTCAACATGATAGGCAATGCATATATGATTCGTTTCGGGATCATCATTACCTCTGCTACCTTCCACATCTTACGAACATATCATTGTAATTTTATTTTTAACAATATGACGCAGTTCGCTAACACTGTAGTGTTATCAAACATCCTTTGATAAAGCTACAGTATTGGCAGAACACGTCAGATTATTAAAAATAAAATAAAATGTAGTGGAAATTTGACAGAAATAATTGTCTTTTATTACAATGGTTATAATCGATTTCCATCAAGTAGATGCCTCCTCTATACAAGAATTTAAGGACATACTTCAGCTTTAAGGAGACATTAATGAAATTAGCCAGTTTTACGGTTGTTTCTTTTGGGAGTTGTTTCAAGACCTTTCTGGACATTACATCCAAACTAAGGTTGATATTCATTCTTGGACTTTTTTTGATGAAGTGGGATTTTATGACTATGTTTTCTTGTATTGGTTCAACCCATTTCTGGAGAGTACCTCCATCATTACTAAATTACCTACAAATGTTAGATTTTAGTATTTCTTCGTACCCAAATTGGCGTGTGCACATTTAAAAGATTCTAAAGAATTGGTCTGTTTAATTATTATGTGACTTTCCGCAGTGCATATCAATCGAGTCATTTTAAATGGGTTGAATCACGCATTTTAATGGCCAAGTTGCGCTATTTAAGCTAGTGAAATATTGTTTACACAAGCTGCTAGCTAAGTATTCCTCACAAATAGTTCAACTTCGTCATATAACTGCTCTTCAGTCCTGAGTGGTATCGAAAAATGTATCAATTCTCAAGTTTAACTTTGAAGTTCTACCAATTTTTTATTTTGTTAATTATCTTCGGAGGATTATGTTATTACTTAATCTAAGAAGTATGAGAGAATGATCTATATCTTAACCCTCTTCTACATGTAAGAAATTTGGTGAAATATTCGTGCATATGAAAAATATAAATATAAAGAGAGGAGTACGCCAGGGCTGTATACTGTCGCCACTTCTATTCAACGTATACTCAGAACATCTCTTTAAAGAAGCACTGGGCAACATAGAAGATGGAATTATTGTAAATGGAGAAGTAATAAACAACCTAAGATACGCGGATGACACCGTTCTTATAGCCGATACTGCAGAGGGACTTCAAAGAATTATCGACCGAATAGTGACAGCTTGCAACAGATATGGTATGAAGATAAACTGCAAGAAGACGCAAACGATTATTGTCAGTAAAAACGACGTCGGCAACATACAGTTTACTGCCAACAACGTAACTCTCACAATGGCCGAGACGATCACATATCTAGGCTGCACGTTGAATAAGGACTGGGACCACTCTCGAGAAATAAGAAGCCGAATCGAGAAAGCAAGAGGTACTTTTAATAAGCTGCGCAACATACTCTGCAACCTATCCCTCAATATACATACGCGGATCAGGATTTTGAAATGCTATGTACTTTCAACTCTCTTATATGGAGCAGAAGCCTGGACCCTTACCGATGCTTCATGTAAACGTATATGCATTTGAGATGTGGTGCTACCGCCGCATGCTTAGGGTTCCTTGGATACACCACGTATCAAACGAAAACATTTTACAACGTATCGGTGGAGAACTGGAATACCTTACAAATGTCAAACGCAGAAAATTGGAGTACTTTGGACATATCATGAGGAATGAGAAATATCGCCTGCTCCAACTTATCCTGCAGGGGAAGATGGAAGGCCAGAGATCAGCGGGACGAAGACGAATATCATGGCTGCGCAACCTACGGACATGGACTGGAATGACATCAACAGGTCTGTTCAGAGCAGCAGTGAATAAAGTAATATGGACCAATGCGATAGCCAACATCCAAAGAGGATAGGCACTTTAAGAAGAGAAGAAGATGAAAAAGTCTATAAGATCAGGAATTTTATTTGTATTAGTATGCCAGTATGTTGGTTTACCAGATGATAATGTACCACAGTTAAGTTGGTTATAGGCAGTTAGAAGGTCTGTTATCAGTCTTGTTCACCCCGACTTTTTATTTTTATTCATGACTATTGAGAAAATCTATGTATTGTTCCTTGTTTATGGTGTGTTTTAATGGATGTGCTACTGCAATTGTTAACGCGTAGATTTTAGTTTTGATGGTGGCACATGTGTCTAGTTTTTTCCAATTTGTTGGTGTATGATGGTATCCTTTAATTGCACATCCGCATTTTGCTGCTCCATCAGGATTGCATAAAAGACAAGGGGAATGAGACTGCTATAATAAGAATCTTGGAAAGGAAAGGTCAAAATATGTTAGCAGAATCTGGCCCCATATATCCTTTAAATTTGACATATATAGGTTATAATATTTCATTGAAACCACATTTTTTACATACCCATTTGGATATTTTCCCAGAAAATTCACGTGCACTTTCCCATTTTCAATACTTTTAGGGGGTATAATCAGTTTTTTTCTAAAAAATTTAGTTTTTGAGATATTATTATGATTTCTTAAATATGTATATTATTTTAGATATTGCTTAAGTATTATTTAAGCTTTTCAAAAATATATAATGTCTTTATTTTATTTTGAAAAACAAGGTCAGAATACAGTAACAGTAGACAATGGCCAATTTATAAGAAACAAAAGGCAGATGTCCAAAACTTCATAATTTTGTCAGATTGTTATTTTTTATGAAATATTTTTGTTACGGAGTTGTTTTTATTTTACTTTTTATTTATTTTACATTTATAATGGCCGTTTATGACAATTATAAAAAGTATGATGTTAGTATGTTTTATACAAAGCAATGAAAATCCCCAAGAAGCTTCTGAATTATATTTCAATAGGTAATGTAAGTAAAGCGTTATCATTAGGATAATTTCTCAAATCTGGCAATTCTTTTTGTTCATATTAGGTATCCAGTTCTTGCATTTAGGTCTCCTAATAACAGTAGCTCTCTGGAGGTCCCTATTTTTGAGATTTCATATGATAGTTGTTCGAAAAATGCTGATTCCTAAGATGTTATGCTTCGTCGTAGACTTTTTCGGATAAGTATAGACACTCCTTGTTGGGCTCTTTTATCCTTTGACATTCCGGAAAAGAGATGATCATATTCGCTTAGGTTTTCTGACCCTTGCTCTTTCTTTTTTGTCTCAATTAATACTAGAATGTCTAGGTTGGTCTTTTTTGTTTCTGAAATTATGTCGTTAATTTTTTTGGAATAGGCCTTGGACGTTCCAAGTGCCAATAATCATAGTCCGTTTTCTAAGCGTAAATCGCCTTCGTTTCTTCATCCGATTCCGAGGCTGGTTACTGAAAGTTTTAACCTTTATTGTCTTTCACGAGTGCCGAGGGGTTAATCCGATGCCTCAACCCCCAACCTAGAGGACCAGAGCTTTGATTTTGGAGTGTCTTTCTTCTAGACGGGTTGCCTTCTCTACGGCTTTAGGAGACCTGTCTTCCCTCTTCGACCGTCATCCTGGCCAAGGAGCCCTCACAGGGTGCTATCAACCGGGCCAACTGAACCCTGTTTTTTTTAAGAGGTTGTTACTCCTCCCCCTCATCCTTTCCCTGGATGAGACCCCAGGCCATGACTCTCTTAGTTTGTAATCTACAGGATGATTCTGAAAGTCTTCGTTTTTCCGTTATGCGTTGATTTATCAAAAAGGTAAAAACTGATTTTTATAAAGTTTTTAAAGTGCAGTTTAGTGGTGTAGTCAGTTTTTTTTTTTATAGAAAATTTAGTTTTTGAGATATTAGTATGATTTCTTAAATATGTATATTATTTTAGATATTGCTTAAGTATTATTTAAGCTTTTCAAAAATATATAATGTCTTTATTTTATTTTGAAAAACCAGGTCAGAATACTATATTTTCAATAATTTACTTTATTTGTAACAATAGACAATGGCCAATTAATAAGAAACAAAAGGCAGATGTCCAAAACTTCATAATTGTGTCAGATTGTTATTGTTTATGAAATATTTTTGTTACGGAGGTGTTTTTATTTTACTTTTTATTTATTTTGCATTTACAATGGCCGTTTTTGACAATTATAAAAAGTATGATGTTAGTATGTTTTATACAAAGCAATGAAAATCCCCAAGAAGCTTCTGAATTATATTTCAATAGGTAATGTAAGTAAAGCGTTATCATTAGGATAACTTCCCACATCTGGCAATTCTTTTTGTTCATATTAGGTATCCAGAAAGGAGGCAACCCTTTCCAGACATATTTGCTTGTTTAAAAATAAATGTACTTGAACACGAATCTTTTATTCAACCGCGTCCCAAAACATACTTCAAAGAAGACGGAGAGAAAAGAAACAAATGTGTTATTTTACGCAGCAGCAACAACTTCATCATCTTGTAGAAAAATAGAGGAAGAAGTTGATGTAGGCAAATCTGACGCTGAAAGAATTTCGATAAAGTATAAGTACCATCCATATAAATTTAAAATAGTGCAACATTTACACCCCGGAGATAATGAGCGCCGAGTAACGTTTTGTCAATATTTTGGCTGATTTGTCGTCTGGTCTGACGAATGTTATTTTTCAAGTGTGGCGATTTTTAATCGTCACAACACCAGGCATTGATCTGCAGAAAATCACCATTTAATTTTCGAAAGGGCACAACAAGGGCGCTACGGGGTTGGTGTCTCGTATTTTATTTTGGGCCGACACATAGCCTACAGGATGTATAAAGGGGGTCTCACAGCACGTAGAAACCTAGAAATCCTTGAGGAAATTATTCCAAAATTGCTTGAAAATGTTTCATTAGTCCATTTCAATTCCATTTATCTTCAACAAGACGGTGCTCCGAGCCACAAATCTGAGCTGTTAAGGCCATTTCTGGACAATAACTTTCCTCAAAGATGGATAGGTATTAATGAACCAGTGAGATGGCCCCACGATTTCCCGATCTTTCCTATTTGGATTTTTTGTGAGGTTTTATGCAAACTCAAGTGTATAAGACACAACATGAATTTATAGAGGAAATTCGTGAGACAATTGGTTTGATCTTTCAAACTCTTCATAATAGACATATGATTCTTCTAAATGCAATTGGAAAAAAAAACAAAATTGGGTCGATATTGCATTAGGGAAAACGGCCCCCATTTTGAAAACCATTTTCAAAAAACCCTTGGTCGTTTTTAGTTTCAGTGTTTCTTTTTGTTTTTGTTACTTTAGTTTTATGAAATAATATTATTCGTGTTTCTTTGCAATCAAATTTCAATATTCTGGTTCTTTAAAGTAAAAAAGTAATAATAATTAATTGTTTACAATATGGGCTACAACCGAGGAAGGAATTAACCCTTCCCCTTGGAAAATACCCAACAGTATTCCAGGCAGAAATATACACAATCTTACGGTGCGCAGACGAGATAAACAGGAGAGCTTACAAAGAGGAGCAAGTCCACATTTACTCTGACAGCCCTAAAAGCCCTCAAGGGCCAAAAGGTATCATTGCGGCTGGTTTGGGAATGTCAGAGTGGGCTGAAAATTTTGGCAAAAGACAATAGAGTTATGTTAAAGTGGGTACCAGGACATGAAGGCATACATGGAAATGAAAAAGCTGACGAGCTAGCTAGAGCAGAATCAACATCTCAATACAATGGTCCAGAACCGGCCTTTGGGGTGCCGCGGTGCGTGGCCCGAGAAGGAGTCAAACAATGGATCAAAAAACCACTGGATGACCAAACAGGGTTTAAACCACAGCAAGCTATTTATTGGGAATCTTGACCCGAAAGTGGCAAGGAAATTACTCCAAATGAGTAGGAACCAATTAAGGACTATTACAGGTATAATGACGGGACACATGGCCATCAAAGTACATCTGAATAGAATGAATCTATATAGAGGAAGCCTCGACTACAGACTATGTGGACAAGTCGAGGAAGCATATCATATGTGACTGTGAGTCACTGGAGAGATTTAGACAACAAACATTCGGGTTAGTAAGTCTGGAATCGGGAGATATACTCACTTACTCCTTAACAGGACTATACAGATTGAGCAAGGGGGCTGGGTTGACAGAGTGGCTGTAATATCTAGGGTGAGCACAAGAGGCCTACTCTGGCCGCAGTGCGTCCGTCTTTAGGACGGACCGGGGAGTATAAAAAAAAATGTTTACAATTGAAAATATAGAAAAACATTAAAATTAACTTTTAAAGTGTCTAATCTTTGGTACAATTATTATTGTCAAAATTTTGCATTTGTTTTATTATAAATTGGCCATGGCCTACTGTTGTTACAAATAAAGTTAATTATTGAAAATATCGAATTCTGACCTTAATCTTAAAAATAAATAAAAACATTTTATACTTTTGAAAAGTCTAAATTATACTTAATCAATATCTAAAATAATATACAGGGTGTCTCATTTAAAAAAATCATAAATTTGGTTAATATCTCATAAACTAAACTTTTTGAAAAAAAACACTGTCTGCCCCACTGAAAATTATACGTAAAAAACTGCATAAAAATCAGTTTTATCTTTTTGATAATTTAACGTATAACGGAAATACGAGATGCGTTTAAAAAACGAAGATTTTCAAAATCACCTGGATTTATTAAATTTTGAGTGAGCCATGACAAATTTGACACCAGAATTTTTCGTTTCGTTAAAAAGTAGGAAACTAAAATGAAAACCGCAACACTCTATTTATGATAATAACTCCAATCCCCCTAAAAGTATCAAATATGGGACACCCCAATTGAAAAACGTTACAGAGTAAAACGAGGGGCAAATGTGACGACACATCACTGGACCGTTTTTTTTAATGACCAAAAATCCATAAGTTCCATATTCCTTTTGAAATTGATGAGTGTTACCAATATCAGAATTTATATTTTGTTATTTCAGAACACAAAAGTATCAAAAACTGTTCCACATAGAAGAATTAAATTTACCTATAGAGCAAAGCTATTTTTTATTCTTATATTTTTTCTAATATACCTAAATACTCCAAACGCATGACTAACGTAACATTTAATTCTAATAATTTCTCTATTCCCACGCCCATGTTATAAATTACGTGCAATCAAATGGTAATCTTAATTTCCACCTACCACATTCATTTCAACCCACTCTCGGTTTACCTTTCTACCACGCACAATATGTTTAAACTATTACATATTATTACATTATTTTTGTTATATTGATAAGAGCTACATTTATGCTGAGCATGTTCGGCGAAACAATTTATCTTATCCATAAATTATATTTATATTGACCACCCAACATATTTCTGAATATTATATTTTTCAATCAATAAATGTTTTGAAAATGTTAATCCAGAATGTATTATTATTTTTAAGGTTTTTATCTATGTATATATATATATATATATATATATATATATATATATATATGAAGTAAAATGAGAATTCTAAATGCAAACTTGGTTCCATCATATCCTTTCCATGTTAGAGGTTGCACAGTTTGAATAGATTGCTACAGAACACAATCCATCCAATTCCACCACCATCGAGATGATGGCCGACCTGTACCACCACACCGAGAAGAAAATTAAAACTTACCCTCCCCGCCACAGTAATACGGCAGAGGCACGTGTTTCGTCTCTACTAGACTCATCAGGGTACCGACATGCACCTGGCTGTGCAAAGGACAGATCGGAAGGAAGCATGCAAATACTGAACGCGGTCTCGCCGACCTCCCGCCGGATGGCGTACACATGTTTATGCGGCTTTCACGGATGCCCCCGTGTGAGTTGCAATCTATTCAAACTGTGCAACCTCTAACACGGAAAGGATATGATGGAACGAAGTTTGCATTTACTGTTCGCATTTTACTTCACTTATACACAGAGTTGCATATAGTTGTACGTTTGCTGAATGTGAATTCAGCACTACAACGGCATAATGTGGATGTATCCACTGCTATTGCAACTCACACGGAGGAATCCGTGAAAGCCGCATATATATATATATATATATATATATATATATATATATATATATATATATATATATATATATATATATATATTGTTCCGGATGGCCGATGGCCGATCTTCGAACACACACTGTATTATTGAACACACTATTATTTCAGAATATTTTTATTGTCAACCTTACTTTTGACACTTATCAAACAATTTCAAGTTGCGTCGAAGAACTCTCAAATTAAACTGACTACGAAAGTCGATCTGGACCCTTTACATACCCTTTTGGTCGATACCGGAAGATTCCCTAATTCTCTAGAAGGATTTCCATACTACATGGGGTAATCAAAATAAGAAAAATGAATAATCCGGCGACATCTAGACCTTCTATCATAGGCGTTCCATCTTAAAAATAAGGAAACAGAATTCTTTAAAAAGTTCTAGACCCCAAGTATAAATTGAATGATGATGATTGATAACGATTGGAGATACAACCTAATCGAAACGTCGTAAAAATAAATAAAAAAAAGACAATGCAAGTCCGACAACCACATTTTAATCAATCTTCAACATTGTCTACAACCTTCAAACAAACATTAGAAAATATACCTAAATCCCTACAAACTACAAACATAAACTAATACCATGAAATGTGAAACGCTACAAAATTCGTTACATTAGAAAATACACTTAAAACCCTACAAACTACAAAAACAAACTAATGCTAGTAAATATACTACGCTATAAAGTTCGTAACAATATATATATATATATATATATATATATATATATATATATATATATATATATAACTTTCTTAATAAGATGCCGCAACAACAATCTAGAACCAACTTGCACCAAACTCTCGTACCATTTAAAGACAAGAAGAACTATTTCAATCCTTAAGACCGCTGGAAAAGCTCTTCTTCGAGAACAAATCCGAGAAAAACGAAGAATTCTATCAAGGACTGAAACAGAACTCTACAATCTCCACTTAGCTTTAACCCACAAAATCCATCACCTTCTGTGGAATGACATACAAAAAGTATCCTTTTGGAGAACGGAATCAGACACCCACCTTAAGGCAAAAAAACAACAGAAGAAATTTGAGGCACTACAAAAACGCAATACTGTCCACACACAGCAAACACTAGACTGCAACAAAGTTGTCCATAACATCTCCAACCACCAGTTAACAGAATCCGAGAAATTAGTTCTGTCTAAAGGTTTTAATTTTGCCGTAACGCCAAAAACAGTCCCCTTAGAAGAGATAATTTCGAATATAGAAGCTGCCCTAGAAAACATCCCTGAAGAAAATACCGAACAAGCCAGACAAGACAACAAATTTTGAAATCAAGCCGGCCTCCCAACTCAAACTTAACGCGAGCTGAACATCAAGCCCTCTCATCCTTAAAAAAGAATAAGGAAATAACAATATTACCAGCAGATAAGGGAAATGTCACGGTTGTAATGAACACTAACGAATACATGCAAAAAATGTCAGAAATTCTCGAAGACGCCTCTTACAAACAAACCAACAGAGATCCAACGACGTACCTTGAAAAAACTACGAAAGCCAAGATTAAAGCCTCAAAACTAGACCCAGAAATTGAAAAATCCATAATACCAAGAGAAAAATCAAGCAGATGTCCAAAACTATATGGCTTACCAAAAATACACAAAACAAATGCACCACTCAGACCAATAGTGAGCGCCGTGGGATCTCCTACACAAAAACTGGAAAAATACCTAGCAAGTATCATGCAACCAAGAGTCGAACTGGCTGATTCTTTTGTGAAAAACTCCGAGCATCTGACTAAAATGATCAAAAACATTCACCTCGAAGAAAGTGACATCTTAGCAAGCCTCGACATAAAATCGCTATATCCAAGCATACCATTGGATGAGGCTTTGGACAAAATCGCCATGAACGAGGATTTTCCAGACTACACAATTGAACTTGCAGCACACTGCCTAAAGAACACATATTTCATGTTCAATAACCATATATACAAACAAACAGATGGCGCACCTATGGGGTCCTCGCTTTCACCAGTCATAGCCAACCTTTTCATGATATATTTCGAACAAGAGGCACTGCAAAAGGCACCTTTAAAACCGAAATTTTGGAAACGCTATGTCGATGATATTTTTATAATATGGCCACATGGAAAAGAACACCTGGACGATTTCCTCATATATCTGAACAATATCCACCACAGAATCCAATTCACGCTAGAAATCGAACAAGAAAAGAAACTTCCTTTTTTGGACCTGCTATTAACTAGGAAAGTCAACAACACCTTGGGCTTTAGCGTATATCGGAAACCCACATATACTGACCGATATCTCAATGCAGCGTCACATCATCATCCCTCTCAAAAGCAGGCAGTAGTCAACATATTAGTATCAAGGTCACTCCGCCTAACAGAACCTGACACAAAACAAGACGAAATAAAACACATTTCAACAGCTCTAGAACGGAATGGTTTCTCACAAGCAGATATAAAGAAAGCCATAAAAAGACAAGAAGAGACTACAACAAAGACCAAAGACCAAGATCAAACAAGGAACAAAGCCATAATACCATACATTAAAGGAATAACAGACAGAATCGGAAGAATCTTAAGAAAACACAACATACAGCCCATATTTAAACCACAAAAAACAATAGCCAACATCCTGGGAAACCCCAAAGACAAGACCAACCTTGAAAATCATGGCGTTTACAGCATTCCATGTGCAGATTGTCATCAAACTTATATAGGACAAACAAATAGGCGTATATCAGCCAGAATCCAAGAACATAAAAATAGCCTCAAAAACAAACAGACAACCTCAGCCCTATTTCAACATCACCAAACAACCGGACATACCATCGATTTCGAAAAAACAAAAGAAATAGCACCAGTACAGAACTACAAGGTACGCGTCATAAGAGAGGCCCTAGAAATCGAAAAAGCGGGACAGCTAAATAAACGAGACGATGCTATAAATTTTTAATCTACATGGAAAACATTAATAAAAAATCATGAAAGGAAAAAACAAAAATCAACTAGTACACGAAAGACCTGCATACAAGAACAAAATATATCGCACTCGGGAGAGGGGAGAAACCTACGAAGCCGCCCACCCAATCAGGCAGCGAGCCAACTAAACAAAACTCGAAATTGTTCAGAGGCCACCATCAGTTCTCAGCGAGTAACGAGACGAACCGCACTTGAAAATGCCAAATGAGATTTTGGCGAAACGTCGTGAAAACGATTTTTTGAACGAACGGATTGAAACCCGGAATAACCCAACTATTCATATATATATATATATATATATATATATATATATATATATATATATATATATATATATATATATATATATAAACTTCAGCTACCTTACAGTCCTGAGAGGGACTCGGTACGTACACGGCATACCCGAAAACCCCGAATATCCGACATAACATATATATATATATATATATATATATATATATATATATATATATATATATATATATATAGTAGTGGAAAAATGTATGGAAACTTTTAATTATGTTCGTATTAATTAATACTGAACTTATGAAGAGCTTTTTACATTTTGTAAAAATGCAGAAATGCCACTAATATACATAATTATCGCGTTTAACAATCTAAAAGTAAAAGCATGGAATTTATATTTTTGTTTTAAAGTTTTCAGTTTCAGTTCTACAGTGCAAATATCGTCTAAAAATATTAATTTATCATGCCAAAACACCATTATTTTTCATGTGATTTTAAACAAAAAATTGTGGATTTATTTAAAATGGGGAGAAGAAGTTGCAAAATATGTCCAAAAGTGTCGTAACAAAAATAATACAAAAAATATGATAGTCGGGAAGACCTCATAAGACTACTTCTCGAATCGATCAAACAATTTTAAGGATCTCAAAACCAGACCCCAAACAAATAAACGAAGTCTCGGAGTAGATCGGTGTTAAAATGACAAGTAGAAGGGTACGCAATCGTCTACTTGATGGAGGTCTTTATGGAAGAGTTACTGTTAAAAAACCGCTTCTATCAAAGAAGAATAGTTTGGAGTTTGCAGGAGCTCATCTTTCTTGGTCTACAGAAAGATGGAATATGGTGCTTTGGAGTGACGAAAGCAAATTTTCACTATTTGGGTCTGATGGCAGGAAGTATGTAAAAAAGACCGGTTGATGCAAGATTCAAGGTAAAGTACCAAATTCCTACTGTGGAACATGGAGGAGGGAACATAATAGTCTTGGAATGTTTTTCTCGATCTGGGATAGAGCCCATCATTCAAGTACAAAGTAAAACGAACCTATTTCAATATAAAGAAATATTAGAAAATACAATGCTTCCATTTGCAGAAGAAGAAATGCCATTACGGTGGATATTTCAACTGGATAATGATCCGAAACATTCGTCTAAAATAGTAAAACAATGGTTTGGTGAGAAAAATATAACTGTACTGTAGTAACCATCCCAATCCCCAGACTTAAACCCAATTAAACATCTTTGGAACGTCTTAGATCGCCGTATTCGAATGCATTTCGATATCAAAAATTAACAACAACTGTTTAATATCATTAAATCAGAATGGGCGCAGATTCCTCCAGGAACTTTCCAAAAATTAGTTGGCTCGATGCCTAGAAGATGGCAGGCAGTCTTAGAGGCTAAAGGCTATTCTACAAAATACTAAAAACTTTTAGTTATATGTTTACAACAATACTTAATTTTTTAAGTTCCCATACTTATTTCCAACTATCATTAAAAAATTCCTTACAATTTAAAAATGTGAATTTTCTTTAAAAACTAACCAAATATTGCTTTACATTACATTATAATTATGCCTATGCTGCAATAATTTGCAGAAAGAAATTCAACTCGTGATCCTAAAAGTTTACATACTTTTTTCCACCCCTATATATATATATATATATATATATATATATATATATATATATATATATATATATATATATATATACAATAAAATAGAATCAAATATTGGCGAAGCGGTCGTGAAAATTTGCCAATCTACATGATTCTCGTGTTAAAAAGTGCGGAGCACTCCAAAATATGGAAAAACTGCGAGTCCGACAGATGGCGACAGCGCTGCTTCGTCCTAATATGGGACTCGTCAGGCCACCCATTCGGTACAAACCATCATCTCGCCTTTGCATCCTATAAAGCTGAGTTTAAAATCAAAAAACAGCAAACAAGACGACAAAGGCGACATCTCGATGGTCCACTTGATAACACAAGAACCACACAGTGAATTAAAATAGAAATATGTAAAATCGAGTACACAAAACGCGCTGCCCAAAGGATAGGGGTCGCATTTTTCGGTACTGGCTACTACCGCTCATTTCAGCAGCCAAAGCCACGTGTCGCACCAAACGATCCCACCATAAGAGCAACGTTTAGCGTGTTTCAAAGCCAAACATATTTTGAAGTGCTCCGCACTTTTTAATACGAGAATCATGTAGATTGGCAAATTTTCACGTCCGCTTCGCCAATATTTGATTCTATTTTATTTTAAATTACACGGACAAAAACTTATCTATTTATTTATATACTTGTTTGGCTTTGAAACACGCTAAACGTTGCTCTCATGGTGGGATCGTTTGGTGCGACACGTGGCTTTAGCTGCTGAAATGAGCGGTAGGCTTGGTTGCCAGTACCGAAAAATGCGACCCCTATCCTTTGGGCAGCGCGTTTCGCGTATCCGATTTTACATATTTCTGTTTTAATTCACCGTCGCGCCACCATATGGCGGTTTTTTACAAACTTTGTTAATCTGTGTGGTTCTTGTGTTATCAAGTGGACCATTGAGATGTCGCCTTTGTCGTCTTGTTTGCTGTTTTTTGATTTTAAACTCAGCTTTATAGGATGCAAAGGCGAGATGATGGTTTGTACCGAATGCGGTGGCCTGACGAGTCCCATATTAGGACGAAACAGCGCTGTCGCCATCTGTCGGACCCAGAGTTTTTCCATATTTTTAACACGAGAATCATGTAGATTGACAAATTTTCACATCCGCTTCGCCAATATTTGATTCTATTTTATTTTAAATTACACAGACAAAAACTTATCTATTTATATATATATATATATATATATATATATATATATATATATATAAATATTGGTGTAGCTAGGGAGTTTTCCTAGGGGGGGGCAGCCAGTCTGTAAAAAACATTTTTTCGAAGATAAAACAAGGAAAACAGTATATTTCTTCAATATTGTCGATTTTTCTAGGGTGTGCAATCAGTTTTGTAGGATGGGCATGGCGGATATTTATACACACTTTATTGTTTTAATCACCTTTTGTTAAAACTTCAATTCTGACAACTTGTCAAACAATTCAACTTACTTCGACGACTTCTCAAGCCAAACTGTCCACGAAAGTCGGTCTGGACCATTTATATACCCCTTTTCCGGATACCAGAAGATTCCGCATCTTTCTAGAAGGATTTTCATACTACATGGTGTAGTAAAAACAAGAAAACGGAATAATCTAGCGATTTCTAGACCTTCTGTCATAGGCGTTCCATGTTCAAAATAAGGAAGTAGAATTTAGTAAAATGTTCCAGAGCTTCCTTCATCGATGTCTCATGAGGAAATTAACAAATTATAAACTCGTTGAAAATAAAATTAAAATCGTGTAAACTAGAAACACACACCAACACTATGAAGTGTATACTGCTAGAAAGTCCGTTACATTGCCCCCTTCCAAGTATTGGTAGTCCCGATTAATTTTCTTAATCTTGATAATATGCCAATACGCCAAGATCAACAACTTTCATGAGGGCTTTTCTGAATTTGGTACACCAGATCGTTTAGTCAGATCACTACGTTGTACGGACCTTCCCATGACTTCTGAAGCTTTGGTGAACGCCTTTTGGTTCTTTTCGGATTAAGCACCTTTTCACCAACCATGAATCCACCAGTACTGGCTTTAAGGTCATAGCGAGTCTTCATTCATCTATATATGTGTATCAAATTAAAATTCCCCTACTTTTTTTGAGGTCGCTTAAAACAAAAGCAAATTTTTAATTTTAAAAGATTGCTCTCAATCTATATGTGCTTTTCGTTTAGCCACTCAAGATATATTTTATCTGCACTTATTTAAAACAATATTATGTTAAATTTATCTTTACAAATAAGATCATCATGAATAAATTATTTTTGAAATATAAGTTCAAGGTCAGTTTCAAGAACATAATATTACATTGTCGTCGGTTTTATATATGTGTCGGAAGGGAGTTGATCTTGAAATATGCAATCCAAGATCAAAATATTGCATTGTCAAACAGACAGACAGAAAACGAAGTGATGAGAACGTAAAAAAAAACTAAATTCACTAAAAAAAATTGCAGCAAAAAGTGAAAAACAAATTATCAATGAATATACCTTACTGCTTTTTTGAACTCGCTTAAAAATATAGTTCTATCCACTGACTCAGGAATAGAGAATATACAAGGTGTCCCATTTTAAACTGAATACTTTTTACCGAAACGCTTCCCTTTTTATTGCGGAAATGGAGAACTAATAGGTTTTTAACTTATTTTGCGATAATTTGAAGGTTAAATATGTTAAATTTGAGTCTTCCAACTAAGCAGCTTGAACACTAAAATTAACCAAATGAAGGTTGATGATTTTCGAATTTTTGACTTAAAAATGACCTCGACCTTCGATTTTTCAATGTCATTTTGATATCCAGGTTGTTTAATAAATAGAACTCCTGAATTTCGTAGTAGAAATAAGGAAGGTTAAAAAGCTGATTAATTATATTTAGATAGACATTTATATCGTAAGTGAAAATTACCTTCACAGGTAATTAGTATATCCAATAATTTATACAGAATATTTTTCCTCACATAAGGATTTATCTTCATAAGATGAGATCATAGTTTACATTATTACGTAAATCAAAAGTAATTTAAGTATTATTGTAATATACAACATCCTACCGCCGACTCCCGATGCAAAAATAACTTGAAATATGAGTTCCGACGTACAATAAACGCGACAACGGGTGTCTGGAAAGGTACCAGCTGAATCCCACTGAAGAGTCTCTTATAATTGGTACCGGGACGAAACACCCAAACTTTTAATAATTTTCACGACAGTGACGTTTAATTCTCGATTTTGACATATCAGCGTAGGCAGCGCAAGAAATAAGAAGGACATTTCGGTCATATTTTCGATTAATGTATGATTATGATTTAGAAATCTGCCGTAATAATCGCACACAGGGACTTACAAGCGATATTACGAAAGTATAAAAAAAAACTCTCTACACCAGTGCAAACATTTTAGGATGGAGTTTTAGCGCCATCTGGATCCAGCTGATCAAGACAAGACCCTGAATAACCCAGTCAATGAAGGTAAGATAAAAAAGCATATCTGTAGAGGTAATATTCACTTACGATATAAATATATATCTAAAAGTGGAATTACGCGAACTGTGAGTCTAAGGATTTAAAAATAAGGGTTCTCATATAATTAGCACGATGTGATCATCAAATGATTTTGAATGTCAAGGTCAATGTCACTAGGTTTTTAACCTTCCTTTGATGTCAACCTGTGTTATTTCTACTCTAAAATTCAGAAGTTCTATTCGTAACATAATTTTGGTGTTCAAACATACTTATTTGAATAGACTCGGATTTAAATTATTTAACCTTCAAATGACCTCGCAATTTTTCAAACTTTTAATTTCTGCGATAAAAGCGGAAGGTCACTTTCAAGGTCAAATTTAATGTCACCCTTGCCGTTGGCTATTTTTTATGAATACACATCGGTAAAAAAATGTTGAACTGCAACTTTTAAAATGGGACATGCTGTATTTTATTTATTCGAAAATTAGCTTTTTAGTATTTTTTTATTTTGTTGTCACACTTCTTTAGTTTTGGGAATCTTAGTTTTCGTATAATTAGTTTATATTTAATCCAAGAACGCCTTTTCTATGAAATAATATTAATTTCATCTTTAATTTTGAGAATTTTGAATACTAATAAAACCGAATATTTTAACAAGTTTTGGCAATTCTTTTTTCTTGTGCAATATTTATTTTTAAAAACGTCTAAAAGTTCACGAATATTTTTCTAATAAATTTCTAATACAAAAATTTTGATGACTTATAAAATCTGTGCTAACGCATCAACATTAAAATTCTGCTAATATCAGCTAATTTTCTAGAAGAACTTGAGAGTTTACGATTACACAATACAAAAAATCTTGAGAGAGGTCTTATATATTCATTTTTGGAGATATCTGTTCTGGAATTTTCCAACGATGTTATTTTCTTCCAGAAAATCAAACCTAGAATGCTCAAAATATTGAATGATCGGTAAACAAATGAGTCCTATACACGTCTCTAGACATACCCAGACATCAAAGAAAGTCCTAGAAACAAAATTTAAAGTAAATAACAACAATTACTAATCCCTTATTACTGCATATCAAGTATGACGCTAAAAGATAATTTAATTTTGAAGTAATTCTTTATTAAGATTCTGAGAATCTATGATTAGATAAGAAGCATAGCTTTTATCGAAACAAAAGGCGCCAGAATAAGAATTTTATTTTTTATTTATTTGGTATATTATTCTCACCTGAAAACATAATATTATCTAAGGGTAAAGTTTAAGGATAAAAAAAACAATAGGTAATTTCCCAAAATACTTAAATGTGACAGTGTTGCCACAGAAATTTGTTGTGTAAAAGATTTATTAAAAAATCGTAATACATTTATTGCAATGCATAAGTAAAAATGGGTCATTCTTTGTTTAATAGCAATTTTTAAGAAAACTGTTAATAACAAATGCAAATTTGTTGAAACCAGTGACAATTGTGGACATTTCACTAAATATTGTACTATTGTGAGTTAAAATGAATAAGACTTCTCACAAATTTTCAAAAAAGTAACGAACCATGGTGTGGATACTAAAATTTATATATTGATTTTGGATTTTATGAGATTCCAAATGCGATAAAAAATGAGAGTCACTACATTAAAAAAATACGCCACTCTTTTTGGGACACCCTGTATAATCGAAACAATATATATATATATATATATATATATATATATATATATATATATATATATATATATATATACCCACACAGCACTAGATGTCTTATAGACGTCATTTTTATATCCAGATTATGTCTGAACGTCTTAAGACATAAATAAGGCGTCTTATAGACGTTTTAAAGACGTCCATAAGACGTCTATATACAACGTCTTTAAGATATCTTTTAAAAGTCTACATACTACATTTTATATGAAAATAAATACAGTTGTGTATAATTTATTTGATAAAAACTAAAAAGCATTTCCTTCCCTATGGATTTTGTCGCAGTTGGGTAATAAGTTTGCAACGCCGTACAGAGCTCAGCTGAATACAAGTTGAGGTTAAAATTTTTGATTGAACGACAAATTTTTAGTAGCCTTACTACGACCTTGGTTAATAGAACTTTTGCGTGATCTTTTTTATCAATACTTTGGTGATTTTTGTCACAGACTGTTTGATGTACCGATAATAATGACACACAAATATATATATGATGCCAGCGAAACTATAACTTTAAAAAAACCGCCTTTTGTTTCTGTCAACTGTCATTTTTCAGTTTTGTATTTGTGTTTCGTCATGTCGTTATTCATTTTTAATGTTGTTGGGGTGCCGACTGTGAAAATTTAGCTTTTAAAAGAATTTTATTAAAATAATTGATTTATCTATGTGCTTCTGAAAATCTTTTTTATTCGTGTTTATGTAATACTTAAGGTAAGGTCGAGAATCATATGTACTTAGGAAAAACAGTAACGTTATTTATAGGTTGTGTTACAGGAAATTCCCGAATGCTTTACCGCTTATATTTTTGTAGTAACTCTATGTTAGAAGTATAAAATGAAATCTTCAAAAATATTATCTGTGCGAAAAAGGCTTGCACAGTTCATCCAGACCCGGTCCTAAATATTACAAGAAATATTACTAATGAAGTGGAAGGCGAAATGTTTGTTTATGGAGTGCTCCACTAATGAAACCTGTAAGATTTATTTTGTTCCTGATGATTGGTTTATATTTAAAGAACATAGAAAATAGAGTTTTGTTAATTACAAGAAGTAAGTTTGTTCAAGGTTTTAGAAATTTCAAAACTGGGAGTAGGGAGCATTTATGACTTTGTAAAGCAAGCTTGTAAAATTACCATGTACAGTTGATTAGTACGAAAAGGAAAGAGAAAGTTCTACGATTCCAACTTGGCGAGACTTATTATGAGTAAGTTCTTTCATTATACATATTAACCTTGAAATAGCATAAGTCACGATTCTATAGTAGAGGACAATTACAAAAATTGTCAAAAATATCAAAAAATTTACTCCCACAAATGATAAACTTTATCCTATAAAATTAAAAACAGTTTGTTAGTAGAATCTACAGAGACAACAGGACTGGCAAAAAGTCGGAAGAATGAGGAAATTTCAATCCAAACATGGCTGAAAAGGGCATCAGACCAGATTTGTTATTCGACTAAATAAAAATTCTTGTTTTTAAATATATTTAAAGATTTGTGTACTTTTTATTTCAATAAACTTTTATTTTGTTGATAGTCTACCTTTTAGAGTTATTATATCGAAGGGATAAATTAAGGCTTAAATTTGATAGGTCCACTTATAGTTCGAACAGTAGTAGTTCTGAAAATATTTGCTCTTCTACCTCACTTCTTAAATTTCAAATTAGAAAAAATTTACATTATGCTTAAGTTATGTATTTTTTTGTATAAAGAGATTATGTTGAACATATTTTTTAAAGTAAATTATTCATGCGCAACTTGTAGTTATTTAAAATGGTAGTGTATAGTTTGCTCCTGATTTTTTCTTAATTAAAGTTATTTCTTGGACTTTTGAATAATTACGGTTTGACTTTATAAACAAGACAAACAAAAAAATTAAAGGGACCCTTTTTAATGTACATAATTTTATTGGTGGAATATGTTGTTTTAATGTTGGGAAGGGACGTCCATAAGACGTTGTAAGCAAATGTCTTAAAGACGTTACCTTTTGTAACATAAGACGTCTATACAACGTCTTATGGACGTCATTCGTCTTTTATGGACATCCATAAGACGTCCTGAATGTTGAGATCAAACGTTTTATGGACGTCTTTAAGACGTATATATATATATATATATATATATATATATATATATATATATATATATATATATTAAGCCCAGCAGGTTATTCATTAATATAACGATATAGCAGCATTCGAATATCGAGTTCTAAAAGAACACCCTGTATATACAAGTTTTCGCACTATGATAAACAAAATATAATAAAATCAATTAACTGTAAAAATTTAACCAACATCACGTAATTATATTTCAAGAAACGTATGGTACAATTTGTTTTTTATTTAGTTACAGGTAAAAAATATTTCAAAAATTAACGTTCTGACAATGGTCGAGATTATTAAATTTGGCATTTAGCTATAACAAAAATTAATATTTGTCTGTTAAAATTTAGGTCAAGTACCACAATTATAATTATTTGTTGGTATTTAGGAAAATTCAATCGACCTTTGTTTGCCAAAAATTATAATAATAATAATAATAATAATTTTTGAGAACAACCGGTTCAAGTTATATTGGGACAGAACGGTTCTAACGGATCAAAAAGTAGCTCATAATAAACCAGACATTATACTAATAGATAAAATTTCTAGGCGAACTACACTAATCAATATTGCTGTACCTACCAACAACAACCTAAGGCCAAAATACAACGAGAAGATCCCCAAATACAGAGATTTGGAGGTGCAAATCCGAAGACAATGGGCAATGAACAGCGTCCAAACGATTCCCATAATACTGTCAACAATTGGAGTTATACCAAAGAACCTCCTGCAGAACATCAAGGGACTAGGCCTTAGTGAGCATCTATATAAGCCAATGCAGAAATCAATTCTCCTAGCAACAGCGCGAACCGTCCGAAAGTTCTTAGGAAATACAGCAGACCATGTCACCTAGGACCCGATAACATGGAAAGGGTTCCAACAGAGCTTCATACTTTTGGTATCTTTGTATGCCTGGTATGAGTGAATAATCCCTGGAAGGAGTGCGAAGCCGTTTGGCTTGTAAATCATAATAATAATAATAATGTTTATTCATGATATACATACAAAAGTATTTTCACAAGTTAATAAAACAACATATAGTAAAACATTAAGTAGACAAGAACAAATCAGTCTAAAATTTAAAAAATCACAAAACTTTTTAAACAAGTCAAGTTTACAAGTGTGAAACAAGTACAGTGAGGGAATCATCTGTGCTTTTCCTGTCATATTAAATCATTGAAATTATTTAAAAGAAACTCTTCAATACTGTAGAAAGCTTTTTTCTTCAAATAGTTTTTCATTTTGGACATCCCTGGCTCTAGCAGTTCTACTATAAGTTAAAGTAAAACAATTCCTGCCCCTCGTGTTGTAGTTGTGGTAATCACTATTACAGATATACCCATCAGCATTCTTTTTGATGTGCATAAGGCAATTCATGATATAAAGAGACGGCAACGTAAAGATGCCAAGGGAGATAAAACTGGCCCTACAACATTCTCTGAACCCCAAACCAGACATGATCCTTATGCAACGCCGTTGTATTGCAAATACCCTGGAAGCATGCGATGAATGTCCCCAACAAAGGACAGCGTAGCTAAGATGCGAGTGGATATGACCATAGTAAGCATTCATAAGAACATCATTAGACACTATGTTTTTCAGATTATGTATTTTAAATGTATTTCTACTTAGAATACTTATTCGCAGCATGTCGCTCCCATGTCAGTTTAGGGTCAAGATATATGCTCAGTTTAGGGTCAAGATATATGCTCAGGAACTTTACAGCTAATTCACTCAGCTTCAAAGCCCTCAGTGAAAAATTCATTGTTTGGATCTTAGTCTCATTGAGGATTAATTTATTAGCAGTAAACCATTGCTGAATATCTGACCGGGTGCTCTCCGTCTGTCGACTAAGATTTATCAAATCGTCCGCTTTCTCGAGTGCCGTTGTATCATCAGCAAACAAAATAATAGCTGCACCCTCGTTTGAAATACATGAACAAATATCATTCACATATAAAAGAAACAACAACGACCCAAGAACTGATCCTTGGGGCACACCGTGAATGACTGGACTTGGGCTTGATACCTCGCCACCAAATGTTACATAATGGAGACGATTTGATAAGCAAGATTTAATAAGATTGACTGTGCAATCATTAAAGTTATATTTATAAAGTTTTTGAATCAACAAATTATGCGACACGCAGTCAAAAGCTTTTGTTAAATCAAAGAAGGACACCCGGACATACATCCTTCTCTCAAAACAGCCTTGAACGTAAGTAGTTAGATGGTTTATGGCAGCTGTAGTTGACATGTTGCAACGAAAACCAAACTGACATGGACTGAACAGACACTGGTCTTCAAGATAGTCACACATCTGATTTTTTAAAACGCTCTCGAAGATCTTACTAAATAGTGGCACAATTGAAATTGGCCTGTAGTTAGCAACATCATCGCAGGCTCCCTTCTTAAAAACTGGCACCACACGAGCCAATTTCAAACATTCGGGAAAAACAGCTGATTTAATACAATTGTTAATAATTTTAGCTAGCGGGTATATTACAATATTTTTTATTGTCTTAAGTATCCTAATATTTAGTAGCATCTTGACTGGAGCTCGCAATTTTTATTGTCTTCTTAGGACAAAAATCGCCAATTTATATTGCTATTTAATTATGAACTTTATCTCAGTAAAAATTACGTCAATTTAAAATTTTTATCACATTTTGCACGTATTGTCTTTAGTTTAAAATTTGGAGATTACAAATTGCAAAATAATTCAAACGTCTAATCAGCTTATAAAGCGGAAATTACGACATTGGCTTTTTTGATACATTATTTTATGCTAAAAAGTAAGCACTGTTCCAGATGACGAAGTTAAGCTTAAATTTATTACATGATAGAATTTAAAATTAATTTTTATAATTTTATTTGAAAATTAACGAAAATTTGAATTCTTGTTGCAAATTATGATTCCTGATTGTAATTTAGTAAAATAACTAGTAAATAATAGGTAAAAATTCTTAGCTTAGTCGTCAAATTAAAGAAAATTTAATCCAGCAAGAGATAACAACATACTGTACAAAACCTAATGAAAAAATAATAAATATCAATTACTTCTTTCTTTCTGTTTAAATTGTCTACTCATACCTTTTTAAAAATACTTATATACCGATAACATATCAAAGCAATTTTTAAAAATTATACTTCAATTTATTATTAAATATATATTTTTTCCTTTAAACATGGCTATTTTTAATTTAGCTTTAAATTTTAATAAATTAAATTGTGATGAAATATTAAAATTATTATATATTTAGTTTTAACGACTTCCGTGTGAAACTCAATCAATTTATTACTTTGCCCGGTTGGATTATCTTAGTATTCACTTTATTAAGTACAGGGTGAGTCAACGATTGGATGAAGTAGGTTTGTGCCTTTTCGGTGAAATTAACAAAGAAACTATATTTATTGTTTGATACAGTTTATTTTTACGCAGATTTTAAAAATATTTAGGACTCTACAGGGTGAGCCAAAAAACTAGGACAGCATAAAGTTGTATTTTTTTAAATAGAACACCCTATATACGAATCGTATTTTCGATTTAGCTTATAATTTTAAATCTTTTTTCATTAAGGGTTTACTATAACAAAACTTTATAGTTTCTGAGATAATTAAGTTTAAAGAAAAAAAGTCACATTTTCAAGCATCAATTCAATCCTAAATAACGTTTTCAATTTTGTGACAAATATATTCAAATTTGGAATTTAGCAAGGCCAAGGATAAGTAAACATAATTTTTACCTAATATTTGCAATAAAATCTACAGGGTGTTGAACACATCGGCTCAAATTTGAACAAGTTTAAATGAATAAATATCTTTTTTTTAAATGGTACACCCAGTATATTTTCATGTTATTTAATAGAGTAATAAAAACCCTAAAAGTTTTGTTCAATATATCCTATACCTATTTATAATAGTTTTTGAGATATTTCAGTTTTTCTTATTTTCCATACTTTTTTACAGAAATAGTCTTCATTATCATGGTAGCCATGGCAAAAACAATGTAAAAGAACATTTTTCTGTGTGTCAAATTTATAACCGCAATCGCTTCTTTTGGTTTTTATGTAGTGTAGTTTGGTTTTTTTGCATTCATCTTATATTGTAAAATGAATTTTCCAAAGAATGAGTTAATAGATATGATTTATACAATAGGAGAGGCTCAAAAAAATTGCCTGCTAGCTCAAAGAATTTACAAAATGAAGTATCCTGATCGATGCCAGCCTAATACCCATACTTTCCAAAACTTAATGCAAAGATTTGATTCTTTTGGTACTGTTGATTATCCAAAACGTAAAGTGGTCAACAAACCAGTAACTAATGAAGAAAAGAACTACAAGTATTGTTAAATGTTCAGGAAAATCCTTACATTGGTAGCCGTCAGTTAGCAGCATTATGTGAAACATCACAATCCACCGCTAATCGTACTACCAAGAAATATAGGTATCATCCATATCACATGGAATTATACCAAGAATTGCATGGACAGGATTTTGAAAGTCGTGTAAACTTTTGTCGTACAATAAATGCGGAGATTCAATTAAATCCAAATTTATTATGCAAGGTAATGTTTAGTGATGAAGCTACTTTTAAAAGTAACGGTGCCGCAAATAGACGCAACATGCATTATTATGCCACAGAAAACCCATTTTGGATTAGAGAGGTGCAACATCAAAACCATTGGTCATTAAATGTTTGGTGTGATATTCATCATAATCGAATTATTGGACCCCACTTTTTTAATGAACCACTAAATGGCCATAGTTACCTGAACTTTCTACAAGAAGAACTACCCCAACTGCTTCAAGGTCTCGATAGGGATGAGCTCGACAGTATGTGGTTCCAGCACGATGGTGCGCCTCCACATTACCATCGTGAAAGTTCGTGCGTTTTTGGACCAACGATATCCGCAAAAATGGATTGGACGTGGGGTTTTCATTGAGTGGCCACCAAGGTCTTGCGACATCACCCCATTAGATTTCTTCCTATGGGGTTTTATTAAAAATAAGGTGTATGTTAATCCACCAACAACAGTGGAAGATATGCAAAACAGGATTAGGGATACCTGTAGAACAATAACGCCACTAATTTTGTCCAGGGTCCGAGAAAATCTGCAAAAAAGACTAAATTTGTGCATTGCACAAGAGGGTCGTTTATTCGAACACTTATTAAAAAGAAATAATTAATCTCAGTATTTAATAGGTAATTTTTTTGTTTCAATTTAATATAAAAGTAAATATGTATTTGCCTTGTCGTTATTGTTGTGTTAATTTTTTCACATTATGTTTAATTAAACTATTGCCATTGTGATATAACGAATAATGTATTTTATCATATTTGACCACATTGTGTTTGTTTTTGTAGTTTCTTTTTATTATTTAAATGGCTACTATGATAATGAAGACTATTTCTGTAAAAAAGTATGGAAAATAAGAAAAACTGAAATATCTCAAAAACTATTATAAATAGGTATAGGATATATTGAACAAAACTTTTAGGGTTTTTATTACTCTATTAAATAACATGAAAATATATAGGGTGTACCATTTAAAAAAAAAGATATTTATTCATTTAAACTTGTTCAAATTTGAGCCGATGTGTTCAACACCCTGTAGATTTTATTGCAAATATTAGGTAAAAATTATGTTAACTTGTCCTTGGCCTTGCTAAATTCCAAATTTGAATATATTTGTCACAAAATTGAAAACGTTATTTAGGATTGAATTGATGCTTGAAAATGTGACTTTTTTTCTTTAAACTTAATTATCTCAGAAACTATAAAGTTTTGTTATAGTAAACCCTTAATAAAAAAGATTTAAAACTATAAGCTAAATCGAAAATACGATTCGTATATAGGGTGTTCTATTTAAAAAAATACAACTTTATGCTGTCCTAGTTTTTTGGCTCACCCTGTAGAGTCCTAAATATTTTTAAAATCTGCGTAAAAATAAACTGTATCAAACAATAAATATAGTTTCTTTGTTAATTTCACCGAAAAGGCACAAACCTACTTCATCCAATCGTTGACTCACCCTGTACGTTTAACAGTGATAATACTCCTTCCAGGGAATATTGACTTATACCAAGTATACAAAGATGCCAAAAGTATGGCGTTCTGTGGGGACCCTTTCCATGTGATCGGGTCCTAGGTGACGTGGTCTGCTGTATTTCCCATAAACTTTAGGACGGTCCGGGCGGTTACAAGGAGAACCGCCTTCTGAATTGGTTTATACAGATGCTCACCAAGGCCCAGTCCTTTGATCTTCTGCAGGAGGTTCACTCCAGTAGTGTGTCTTTCCTTAAACTCTGATCCAGCAAACGCTTGGCATCATCCAGTTATGTGCTGGATTGTCTCTGATGTTTGACAGTCATATCTGCATTGGTAGTTTTCTATTGAGGGATCTATGATAATGAACTTCCGATAGTTTTTCGTTGGAATAATCTGATCTTGGATAGCTAACCAAAAGCCCTTCGTTGCCGTAGATATCTCTCCTGAAATCAATTAGTAGTTCGACACCGAGTTGTCAACATTGTCTCGATTGACCTCATTTGGATGCCGTCCAGGAAGTGGCTTCTGTAGCCAGGCTTGTAACTTGCCTTGTTCTATTTGGTAGTGAGAAGCAATATCCTATTCCCTCAACTGTAGCGGCGTTGAATCGTCTACCTGACATATTGCTCCATGTAGTGCAGAAGAGTCCGCTAGCCTGTAGGAATATAAACGTAAGTTTATTATTTGTTGATCGAGCTGCTTGCCAATATTCACCAATCCTCTTCCTCCTTGGTGTCTTAGAATCATTATACGTTCAATGGTACTGCGGGAGTGGTATTTGTATGCTTTTGTTAAGAGTGTCCTTATTTTTCTTTGCAGGTTCTCAATGTCCGGCCTGCTCCATTCCACAATTCCAAAAGAGTAGCTAAGTGCAGAGCATGCGTACGTGTTGAGCGCCTTAAACGAATTTCTACTATTTAGACTAGCTCGTAATACCTGTCTTACCCTCCTGACAAATTCAGTTATCAATTCGGCCTTCATAGTGCGATGATCAATTAGTTTAGCCTGTTTCATACCTAGGTATTTATATGTTTGTTCTGCTTCCATTGCAGCTATAGTTTCACTGGTCTACATCTCAAATACTCCCAGTTGTATCTTTCCTTTAACGATGTTCAAAATATGGCACTTGTCAAGTCCAAACTGCAATCCGATATCCCGGACAACACCTCCACAATTTTAAACATTTGTTCCAGCTATTGGAGTAAAAAAGGACTATATAAGATTTGTCAAATATGTTTAACATTAATAATACCCATAAAATATTAGCGAAATAACTTTATTTTAATATTGATTAATTAATAAGGGGGCTGCTCCAGCTCTGTTTGTTTAGAAAAAGAAGTACCACTTTTTTTAAAGGAACAAACGGAGGAGTAAATATTCATTTTTTTATTGAACTCACAATATTAAAATATGTCCTAAGGAAAAAAATAAGCGCTTAAATACGTGAATGGCGTTCAACATTAAGCGCCTCAAAATAAACAAATTAACATTTCTCAGAAACAAATGAATCAATCAACTTTTACAAAAGCTTATTCGATTTAGAAGTAAGAAAGCTTCAATTTAAAGTATTAACGTCATGAATTTCGTCCAAAGACTGGAGTAATGCTTCTTTCAGTCCATACACGAGTCTAGATATAAACCTAAAAACTTGAGTCAATAATATCTCCAGGGATTGTTGACTCATACCAAGTATACAAAGACACCAAAAGTATGAAGCTCTGTGGGGACCCTTTCCATGTTATCGGGTCCTAGGTGGCGTGGTCTTCTGTACTTCCTTCAAACTTTCGGACGTTCCGTGCGGTTGCAAGGAGAACTGCTTTCTGCATCGGTTTATACATATGCTCACTAAGGCCCAGTCGTCTGATGTCCTGCAGGAGGTTCTTTGGTATCACTCCAGTTATTGATAGTATTATGGGAATCGTGTGGATGCTGTTCACTGTCCACTGTTTGCTGATTTTCATCTCTCTGTATTTGGCGATCTTCTCATTGTATTTTGGTCTTAAGTTGTTGTTATTAGGTATAGCAATGTCAATCAGTGTAGTTCGCCTAGAACGTCTAGCCTATTATGAACAACTGTTTGATCTGTTAGAATATAATTTTAACTCGTTCTCAAGAATAGGCTCCAGATTGTATTTGTAGTAAGGCACTTTTACTACCTGCAATAGTTTTAACTTATCTGCTAACTCATGGTGGAGTATCTTAGCGGCTGAGTCGTGTCTTTCCTTATACTCGGTTGCGGCGAACGCTTGGCATCCTCCAGTTATGTGCGGGATTGTCTCTGATCTTCGACAGCTCTATCTACATTGGTTATTTTCTATTGAGGGATCTCTGATGATGAACTTCCGATAGTTCTTCGTCGGAATAACCTGGTCTTGGATAGTCAACCTAGAAACCCTCCGTTTCCGGAAACATCTGTCCTGAAATCAATCAGTAGCTTGACGTTGAGTTATCGACATTGTCCTGGATGACCTAATTTGGATGCCGTTCTCCAGGTAGACATGATGCGTTCTAGAAAAGAAACAAAATGATTATCGACCCTATACACTCCTAATGTAGTTTAGTAAACGAAGGCCTTCTTATAATCCACGTAGGCAGCAAAGAGGTTCCTTCGGTTGGTACAGGCTTGGTTACATATGAAAGGGTCAACAATCAATTGTTCCTTGCTTTCCTAGTGCATTTTCTATGTTGAGTTGCGATGATGTTATTTAGTTCACAATATGCATAGATAATTATCTTTAATATTATAATTATTATTTTTATTGGCTTGAGGTATTGGATGTCTCTGAATAATCAGTTATTACTTATTGAACTATAAAAAGCGCCCAATACGGTAAAAACATAGTCCATCCAAAAATCTCTAAAAACATTATAGACACGCTTACCTTATCAAACAAATTTACAGCAATGCAACGATGAAAATGCAACTGCACGATGTATTAATATTAATGAAAAATGCATAGAGCAATTGAGGTTTAGGGATGAGGGTCATTTTTACCGAAACTAGAGAAGAACTTATACCCCTTATAAAATACATCAACGATGGTATAGGACTGGAAATAAACTTTTAAAAAACTTAATAAAGGGTGTTTTTTATAGAGGTACTAAACTTAAAGTTGGCAACACTTTCTTAACTGGCGGCCATTTTGTCAGCTGTCAAGTGATTTATGTTTAGTTTGGTTTGGCATTTCAACATGAATAGACTGACTCCTGAACAACGCTTCCAAATTGTGCAAATTTATTTTGAAAATCATGGTTCTGTTCGAAATACGTATAGCGCACTACGTCCATTTTACGGTCAACATAATCGTCCATCAGAGCAATTAATTTGATTAACTATGGAACGTTTTCGCACCACGTTTACTCTAAATGATAATACGCATCCACAGAGACGTCGTACAGTGCGTACAGAAGAAGTAATTGCTGCTGTAGTGCGTAGCGTAGAGGAAGACCCGAATCAGTCTATCCGCCATCGTTCACAGGAATTGGATATGTGTCCATTCACTTTATGGAAGATTTTGCGGAAAGATCTTGGTTTGCGTGCTTACAAAATCCAACTCGTGCAAGAATTGAAGCCACACGATCACCTAGCAAGGCGTAGGTTCGGTGAATGAGCCCAAAACAAGATTGCCGTTGATCCCGATTTTCATAAGCGAATTTTGTTTAGCGATGAAGCTCACTTTTGTTTGAATGAATACGTCAATAAACAAAACTGTCGTATTTGGAGTGATGATAATCCTCAAGTGTATGTTGAGACACCGTTACATCCAGAAAAACTGACTGTTTGGTGTGCTTTATGGGCTGGTGGAATCATTGGTCCGTACTTATTTAAAAACGATGCTGGTCAGAACGTTACAGTCAATGGTGACCGCTATAGAGCCATGATTAGTGACTTTTTCGTTCATCAATTGAACAACCATGATGTGCAGGAGCTGTGGTTTCAACAAGACGGCGCAACATGTCACACAGCTCGTGCCACAATTGATTTATTGAAGGAAACGTTTGGTAACCGCATAGTTTCACGTTTCGGACCCGTGAATTGGCCTCCACGATCGTTCGACTTAACGCCACTAGACTATTTTCTGTGGGGATATGTGAAGTCGCTAGTCTACGCCGATAAGCCCGAAACGATTGATCACTTGGAGGACAACATTCGCCGCATTATTGCCGATATACGGCCACAAATGTTGGAAAAAGTCATCGAAAATTGGACCTCCAGATTAGACTACGTCCGAGCCAGCCGTGGCGGTCATATGCCAGAAGTCATATTTAAATTATAATTATAGGTTATCTTTCGAATAAAGTAAATTTCATGTCAATTTAAAAAATTCATCTTTGTTTTATTCCATTTAAAAGTTCTATACCTCTATTAAAAAAACACCCTTTACATGGTCAACCAAGAAGTCCGAGTAGAATGTTTAACAATCGACAACAACAAATGGAAAAAGTCGAAAGGTATAAATATTTGATCAGACTATTACAATGAAACAAGAAAATCAGGAATAAAAAATAAAAAAAAAACAAATAAAAATGATCAGCGAGATCAAATATGAAAAAAATGATGCTGCAAATTGATAAGATGGAGACCGTTCATAAACGGGGCGGCGTAGGTAGACTTTAGATGAGGTAGTCTGATGATTTAAAAAGTCCCCCAAGCTTAAAATGGACCAAAAGACTACAATATCGGGAGAATTTGAAGAGATTAAGGGATAAAAAAAAACGGTTGAAGGAAGAAGAGCCTGTTTTAATACTAGAAGTGATAAAATGATCTTAATTTGTATGAATAGACACCCGTATGTGGCACTGTTTTACGACATTTCTATCAGTAATTTACATTGCACCTACGTTTCCAAATTTTGTTCATGGTTAGGAAATAAGTTGTTATCTGTATGCTCAAATAATTAGATAAAAACAGGAAAATAGGATACTTTCCACGAAAAAAAAAAACAATAAGGTAATGAATTACATCTATGTGGGAGTTCCATTCTGAAATTATAGTGCTAAAACAATATGTAATAAAGCTCAACGCCTACTTACCATATATTTTTTACCTACATAATTCCGTCTGCATGTTTTTTCCACCTACCTGCAGTTTTTAATTAAATGTTTTATGGTATTGCATATATATCAAGTATAGTTAATTGCGGTTCACCGAGAAATCGATATAAATTTAAAAAGGTCGTGTTTGAATTGAAAATTGAAGACATGAGTGGATGAAACTAATATATGACAAAATTCTGATTTCTAAAAAATCGCATCAAAACTAAAGGGTGTTTTTTATAGAGGTATAAAACTTTAAGTTGGCAACACTTTTTTAACTGGCGGCCATTTTGTCACCTGTCAAGTGATTTATGTTTAGTTTGGTTTGGCATTTCAACATGAATAGACTGACGCCTGAACAACACTTCCAAATTGTGCAAATTTATTTTGAAAATCATGGTTCTGTTCGAAATACGTATCGCGCACTACGTCCATTTTACGGTCAACATAATCGTCCATCAGAGCAATTAATTCGATTAACTATGGAATGTTTTCGCACCACGTTTACTCTAAATGATAATACGCATCCACAGAGACGTCGTACAGTGCGTACAGAAGAAGTCATTGCTGCTGTAGAGCGTAGCGTAGAGGAAGACCCGAATCAGTCTATCCGCCATCATGCACAGGAAATGGATATGTGTCCATCCACTTTATGGAAGATTTTGCGGAAAGATCTTGGTTTGCGTGCTTACAAAATCCAACTCGTGCAAGAATTGAAGCCACACGATCACCTAGCAAGGCGTAGATTCGGTGAATGGGCCCAAAACAAGATTGCCGTTGATCCCGATTTTCATAAGCGAATTTTGTTTAGCGATGAAGCTCACTTTTGTTTGAATGGAAACGTTAATAAACAAAACTGATGTATTTGGAGTGATGATAATCCTCAAGTGTATGTTGCATCCAGAAAAACTGACTGTTTGGTGTGATTTATGGGCTGGTGGAATCATTGGTCCGTACTTCTTTAAAAACGATGCTGGTCAGAACGTTACAGTCAATGGTGACCGCTATAGAACCATGATTACTGAGTTTTTCGTTCATAAATTGAACAACCATGATGTGCAGGAGCTGTGGTTTCAACAAGATGGCGCAACATGTCACACAGCTCGTGCCACAATTGATTTATTGAAGGAAACGTTTGGTAACCGCATAGTTTCACGTTTCGGACCCGTGAATTGGCCTCCAAGAGCGTGCGACTTAACGCCGCTAGACTATTTTCTGTGGATATATGTGAAGTCGCTAGTCTATGCCAATAAGCCCGAAACGATTGATCACTTGGAGGACAACATTCGCCGCGTTGTTGCCGATATACAGCCACAAATGTTGGAAAAAGTCATCGAAAATTGGACCTCCAGATTAGACTACGTCCGAGCCAGCCGTGGCGGTCATATGCCAGAAGTCATATTTAAATTATAATGCCAGAAGGTTATCTTTCGAATAAAGTAAATTTCATGTCAATTTAAAAAATTCATCTTTGTTTTATTCCATTTAAAAGTTCTATACCTCTATAAAAAAACACCCTTTATTTTCAGTTATAGAAAGTACTACGCATTAGATATGATATTGGATATTTAATAATACTTGTGTTGTTTATATTTGAATTATGTAGGCTCGATGGAATCATATAAGGAACTTGTTTTGTTGTTTTTCTTTTGAAAAATGAGTAATTAATACATTCATTTACTATACAAACCAGTATTATAAATGAAACAAATCGTGTATGTTTCCAAACAAAATATTATATAAATTTTGTAATGGAAACTAGTTTGCTCACTAGGCAGTATTTGATATCCTTACATTCATATAAAAGGTCATACCTCTAATTTCTATGAAATATTATAAAAAAAAGGGTTGACATATTGAATTTTTGCACTTTTCTTGGTGTTCTTTCTTCTGTTTCTTCTTCTTAGGGTTTGAATGCGATCATTTGTCGTCCATTTAATGGTTACACTACAACTAGAGTGCCCCCTGCACTTGTTTAAATATGGTTGTGACTTTGATATACTATACCTCTTGTGTTTTTTTCGACTTAGCCCCCGTCTGCCTTCAATTCTTCTTTGTATTAGCTTTGGTATGAAGTAGCGAGGTCTTATATATCCTAGATGTGACACTTTTTACAGTATTCATCAACCGTCTTTCTTACGCCAGCTCTTCATAAAACTTCTTATATGAGAAGTCCAGGGAATGCACAGCAGTCCACAAAGTGTCCATAATTCACAAGCTTCGATCCGATTTTGCATCCTACCTTTAAGTGACCAAGCTTCAATACCATACTGTACAGTGAGCCATACATAATATTGAACTACACGTATTTGGGTGTATAGTGATATATTTTTGATGGAGATTCTTAAATTTAAAGAAAACTGTTATTGCACGGCTACTTCTTTATCACATTCCCACTTTTCATCCCTTCCCCCTGATGTCCACCATTATTTTTGTTTTTTAGTATTAATATTGTAGCCTGAACTGTTCACTGCACTCATTAAGTTTTTTTAATATTAACTGGAGATCTGCAAGTTAAGACTGAAATACCTTCTGCATAGTGAATATTGTTTATTAGGATGCCATTGATTTTGATACTCGCATTTCATTTTTTAACGCTATATTACACAGAACAGGTGTCAGAACATATCTTCGTCAGACTTCTTTCAGTATGCTGAAGATCTCCGTTGACCAATCTCTATCACTATAGATTTCAGCCAACCGTGGGCATTATCAAGCTTCTCTAAAGCCGAACTACACTCCCTGCAGATGGTTTTGCCATACCTAGATGAAAATCTGAAAACACAAAAAGTTTTATAACTTGAAAAGAAATGGTCGCAGCGTAAAAATTGTAATGATTTCTTAAAATTCAGGTATAAATCTTCAAGAAATCGTTACATTTATCTCCAAAACCCATAAACATAGGTTTTAAACAATATCATAAAAAATTTTAAAAATTGAAAAAATTTTGATGATATTTGTACTGTTATAATTTCAAGTGCAAATATTGCAGAATACAAAAACCAAGACAGTTTGAAAGAGTATTGCTTCACCTTTAAAATGAGCGGTAGATCGTCCAATTTGGTACATTTGGACCAAAGTTAAACATTTTTGTATGAAAATAAGTTTTTTTTTGAAACGCTTATGTTTAAAAAACTAAACAAAATAGGAAAAAAGTGTAAATAGAAAAAAGACGTGTTTTTGTGCAAAGAATACAGACATATAGTTTTTAAAGAAATCGGAAAAAAAAAATTTTTTCTATTTTTTTATGACACAAAAAAATTCAGAATTGTAAAATTAATGAAAAACATGACACGCTATTTTGTTGAAGTTAAAGAACAACAAATTGCAGAAAAGTCGAATATAAGTTGACGTACTGTTGATTACAACGTTAGAAGATATATTAAGGAAACTGGTTCTATCAATCGTAGACGTAATAGAGAATATCTGAAGAAAACAACTCTTAAAGAAGACAGATATATTGTTCACACTGCTTTACATAATAGATGTTTCAGTGTTTCTGATACAATTGTGCAAATTATTAAAAATTTGGAAATTATAATTAATATATTATGATTTGAAAGTATAAGTACGTAGAAAACTTCATGAAAATATAATTTTTGGATGAGTTGCTTACTAAAAAACCGTTGCTAAGATTCATAAATATATAAAAAAAATAAAATTGGCAACACAACAAAAAAATTGAAGCATTGCTCAGTAGAAAAAAAGTGCTTTTAGCGATGAATCGAAGTTTGCAGATTTTGAATAGAAAAGAAAAGTGTATGTGCTTAGAAAAGCAAATGAAAAGGTTTCGAAAGATTGTTGGCTGAGTGATCTCCATGTGTATCACACATGGAGGTCACTCAGTAATGGCTGGGGGTTGCTTAGCCAGATCCCGTGTTGGTGACCCTGTAAAAGTAGAACGAATCTTGAAAAAGGAAGGCTATAAAAACTTCTACACAACAACATATTGCCGTCTGGTACTCGTCTAGTAGGTACTCCTTTTACTTTCCAACATGATAACGACCCCAAACAACCTGTAAATATCTGCAAAAGTTACTTGGAAAGTCTTGAAAAAAAGAAGAAATTTAAAGTCATGGAGTGGCCACTACAGAGCCCAGATTTAAACCCAATCGAATTATTATAGGATAAATTAAACAGCTGTTCAAAGGCAACGTCCGACATCGGTTTCTTATATATATATATATATATATATATATATATATATATATATATATATATATATATATATATATATGAAATAAAATGCGAAACAGTGAATGCAAACCTCGCTCCATCATATCCTTTCTGTGTTACAGGTTGCACAGTTAGAATAAATTGTAATAAAACACAATTTATCCTATTCCACCACCATCGAGATGGTGGCCTACCTGTACCACCGTACCGAGAAGATAGTCAAAGCTTACCCTCCCCGCCACAGTGATTCTGCAGAGATACATGTTTCGTCTCTCACTAGACTCATCAGAGTACCGACATGCACCTGGCTGTGCAAAGGACAGATCGGAAGGAAGCATGCAACACTGAACGCGGCTTCGCCGACCTCTCGTCGGATGGCTTATATATGTTTTTACGGCTTTCACGGATTCCTCCGTGTGAGGCGGGGAGGGTAAGCTTTGACTTTCTTCTCGGTACGGTGGTACAGGTAGGCCACCATCTCGATGGTGGTGGAATAGGATAAATTGTATTTTATTACAATTTATTCTAACTGTGCAACCTGTAACACAGAAAGGATATGATGGAGCGAGGTTTGCATTCACTGTTTCGCATTTTATTTCACTTACATACGGAGTTGCATATAGTTGTACGTTTGCTGAATGTGATTTCAGCACTACAACAGCATAATGTGGATATAACCACTGCTAATGCATCTCACACGGAGGAATCCGTGAAAGCGGTAAAAACATATATATATATATATATATATATATATATATATATATATATATATATATATATATATATATATATATATATATAACATCAGTTTATAACGTTCTACGCCATCTTCTAATTTCCAGTCTCCATTGATCTCGGTTTGTCCATAGGTTTTCATCCATTCCTCTTGTTCTTATTTATCCACTCCTTCTCTCCAACTTAGTCTGGGTCTACCTCTCTTTCTTCTTCCCTGTGGTTCCCAATTTAAAACTTTTTTTAGAAGTCTAGTATCGTCCATTCGTTGAACATGTCCGTACCATCGGTTTCTTACTTATGGGAAATCTTACAAGACCAGTGGAAAAAAATCAAGGCAGATTCACTCAACAAATTAATCTTGTGAATACCAAGAATCTGCAAGGCTGTAATTAAAAGCAAAGACCACTTTTATGAGAAAAATGTTGAGACGTAACCATTATACTATCGAACTAATTGATATTTACTTATTTCGTTATAATTGTTTGTTAAAATTCTTTGTTTATATTATTTATTGATTTAAATTTTGAATTCTATGCATATTGATATTTAAGAACTACCGCTAATTAGTTAGTAATGACTGATATTTATTTTTGTTTTCATTAAAAGGCTTAGTACCTAGTAAATGTAAATATGAATTAAAATTGTCCCTTTGTTAAATAAAAGTGTTTTTCTTTAACTTCAACAAGGTATCGTGTAATTTTTTTCATTAATTTTACAATTTTGAAATTTTTTATGTCATATAAAATAGAAAAAAAAATTTTTTTCTCCGATCTTTTTTAAACTACATATCTATGTTTTTTGCATAAAAATACATATTTTTTCTATTTACACTTTTTTTCTATTTTGTTTAGTTTTTTAAACATACGCCTTTCCAAAAAAAAACATATTTTTTTACAAAAATGTCTCTAACTTTGGTTCAAATGGACCAAATTGGACGATCTACCGCTCATTTCAAAGGCGAAGCAATATTCTTTCAAACTGTCTTAGTTTTTGTATTTTACAGGGTGAGTCAACGATTGGATGAAGTAGGTTTGTGCCTTTTCAGTGAAATTAACAAAGAAACTATATTTATTGTTTGATACAGTTTATTTTTACGCAGGTTTTAAAAATATTTAGGACTCTACAGGGTGAGCCAAAAAACTAGGACAGAATAAAGTTGTATTTTTTTAAATAGAACACCCTATATACGAATCGTATTCTCGATTTAGCTTATAATTTTAAATCTTTTTTATTAAGGGTTTACTATAACAAAACTTTATAGTTTCTGAGATAATTAAGTTTAAAGAAAAAAAGTAACATTTTCAAGCATAAATTCAATCCGAAATAACGTTTTCAATTTTGTGACAAATATATTCAAATTTGGAATTTAGCAAGGCCAAGGACAAGTTAACATAATTTTTATCTAATATTTGCAATAAAAGCTACAGGGTGTTGAACATATCGGCTCAAATTTGAACAAGTTTAAATGAATAATTATCTTTTTTTTTTAAATGGTACACCCTGTATATTTTCATGTTATTTAATAGAGTAATAAAAACCCTAAAAGTTTTGTTCAATATATCCTATACCTATTTATAATAGTTTTTGAGATATTTCAGTTTTTCTTATTTTCCATACTTTTTTACAGAAATAGTCTTCATTATCATAGTAGCCATGTAAAATAATAAAAAGAAACTACAGAAACAAACATAATGTGGTTAAATATGATGAAACACATTATTTGTTATATTACAACGGCAATAGTTTAATTAAACATAATGTGAAAAAATTAACACAACAATAACGACAAGGCAAATACATATTTACTTTTATATAGTAAATTGAAACAAAAAAATTACCTATTAAATACTGAGATTAATTATTTCTTTTTAATAAGTGTTCGAATAAACGACCCTCTTGTGCAATGCACAAATTTAGTCTTTTTTGCAGATTTTCTCGGACCCTGGACAAAATTAGTGGCGTTATTGTTCTACAGGTATCCCTAATCCTGTTTCGCATATCTTCCACTGTTGTTGGTGGATTAACATACACCTTATTTTTAATGTAACCCCATAGGAAGAAATCTAATGGGGTGATGTCGCAACCACATACTGTCGAGCTCATCCCTATCGAGACCTTGAAGCAGTTGGGGTAGTTCTTCTTGTAGAAAGTTCAGGTAACTATGGCCATTTAGTGGTTCATTAAAAAAGTGGGGTCCAATAATTCGATTATGATGAATACCACACCAAACATTTAATGACCACTGGTTTTGATGTTGCACCTCTCTAATCCAAAATGGGTTTTCTGTGGCATAATAATGCATGTTGCGTCTATTTACGGCACCATTACTTCTAAAAGTAGCTTCATCACTAAACATTACCTTGCATAATAAATTTGGATTTAATTGAATCTCCGCATTTATTGTACGACAAAAGTTTACACGACTTTCAAAATCCTGTCCATGCAATTCTTGGTGTAATTCCATGTGATATGGATGATACCTATATTTCTTGGTAGTACGATTAGCGGTGGATTGTGATGTTTCACATAATGCTGCTAACGGACGGCTACCAATATAAGGATTTTCCTGAACATTTAACAATACTTGTAGTTCTTTTTCTTCATTAGTTACTGGTTTGTTGACCACTTTACGTTTTGGATAATCAACAGTACCAGAAGAATCAAATCTTTGCATTAAGTTTTGAAAAGTATGGGTATTAGACTGGCGTCGATCAGGATACTTCATTTTGTAAATTCTTTGAGCGAGAAGGCAATTTTTTTGAGCCTCTCCTATTGTATAAATCATATCTATTAACTCATTCTTTGGAAAATTCATTTTACAACATAAGATGAATGCAAAAAAAACCAAACTACACTACATAAAAACCAAAAGAAGCGATTGCGGTTATAAATTTGACACACAGAAAAATGTTCTTTTACATTGTTTTTGCCATGGCTACTATGATAATGAAGACTATTTCTGTAAAAAAGTATGGAAAATAAGAAAAACTGAAATATCTCAAAAACTATTATAAATAGGTATAGGATATATTGAACAAAACTTTTAGGGTTTTTATTACTCTATTAAATAACATGAAAATATACAGGGTGTACCATTTAAAAAAAAAAGATATTTATTCATTTAAACTTGTTCAAATTTGAGCCGATGTGTTCAACACCCTGTAGCTTTTATTGCAAATATTAGGTAAGAATTATGTTAGCTTGTCCTTAGCCTTGCTAAATTCCAAATTTGAATATATTTGTCACAAAACTGAAAACGTTATTTAGGATTGAATTGATGCTTGAAAATGTGACTTTTTTTCTTTAAACTTAATTATCTCAGAAACTATAAAGTTTTGTTATAGTAAACCGTTAATAAAAAAGATTTAAAATTATAAGTTAAATCGAAAATACGATTCGTATATAGGGTGTTCTACTTAAAAAAATACAACTTTATGCTGTCCTAGTTTTTTGGCTCACCCTGTAGAGTCCAAAATATTTTTAAAATCTGCGTAAAAATAAACTGTATCAAACAATAAATATAGTTTCTTTGTTAATTTCACCGAAAAGGCACAAACCTACTTCATCCAATCGTTGACTCACCCTGTACAATATTTGCACTTGAAATTATAACAGTACAAATATCACCAAAATTTTTTCAATTTTTTTACTTTTTTATGATATTGTTCAATACCTATGTTTATGGGTTTTGGAGATCAATGTAACGGTTTTTTGAAGATTTATACTTGAATTTTAAGATACCATTGGAATTTTTACGCTGCGACCATTTCTTTTGAAGTTATAAAACATTTTGTGTTATCAGATTTTCATCAAGGTATGGCAAAACATGGGCAGGGGAGTGTATGTGTCCCCACTCATATCTTCATACGTTTTGAATATTTTAGAATGAATTACTCGAAGCCACGTTTTAATCGCGTGGCATCTCAAGCTGATGACGTTGTAGTCTTTGCAATTTTTGTGGTTTGTTATCTTTGGAATGCTAATAAACGTAGAATTTAACTAATTCACTGGAATTATCCTAGTCATATATTACGTTAATGAGATATGTAAATTGTTTAGTATCGACTTGTTTCAAAACTTCTACATTTATTTCGTCATGAACTGGACTTTTATCATTCTTCATATAGTTTTTTGCTTATCTGACTTCAGACTCAAGAAATTTCATTTTCTCGAAAATTATAAAAAGTAGAGTTTATTTAAACCAACATTAATAGTTTTATTGAATCTTTAATATGATATTTTAATAGTTAGAAGTTAGGGAAAGGTAACCCTAAAGACAAATTCCTGATCTGCTAGGTTGGGGATTGAGTTCCAGATTATAAAATCACCTACAAACGAGAACAGTCAAAATTTAAGAACATTTTAAAGGAAAATAAAAATATATGGAAAAGGGAATGTGAGGAAATCGACAACTACAAGATCGTAGAAATTATGAAAATTAATAAAAATCTTAAATATGAAAACTATAAATAGACTAACAATAGTTTATACAGATGAGTTAATGGCGTCAATACTATTTCTAACAGCTGAAAAAGGTAATATCTTGCAGCCTCTCCAAAAACATATCCATAAGTAGAAGTTAACGAAAAAAAAATATGAAATGCAATTGAATAAATGAAAAATAATAACAAAGGGATTAAAATGGATATCTGCCGAACCAATTAAATGTGGAACACAAAACTTAGGAAGGAAAGAAGCCTGATTACTTCTATATACAAAAAAGGAACTAGAGATGATCAGTGTGCCATCATACTAAAAATAACTTGTGGTGATATTTAGTTATGTTTTTTACTTACTACTATGATTCATAAATTTGTTATAAATAATTAAAACCAAAAACTACTTTTTTTTTCGTTTTTTGCTTAAAAAATCAAAACTATTGAAACAATCTCGATAATATAAAAGAGATAAATTGTAGAGAAAATGAGTCCTAGATCGATTCAATTAGATCACTAGTAATGGAGAAAAACGGGAAAAGTCGTATTTTTTTTTTCAGAAATTCATATCTCAGTCATTTCTCAAATTGTAGTTCTGGCTCTTTGCGAAATAGTTGTAATTTATACGTACTTTATGTTTGCCAGGCGCTTTCGGTTCATTAGTTTTTCCACAACTGCCATTTGTGATTTTTAGGGCACTTTCAGCACGTCTAGATACGTCATGATTTTTTTTTTGAGGTGGAAAATCTTGCATAGACACCACCACGAAATGTGGAGGTAGTGCTGAATTTTTATCGGCTAAGCCTCCCCCCCCCCAGGATTGGGAGTCCTACCTTTCTTTGTTCGGGCTTGGCATAGCTAGACTTTACCCATCATGAACTCGCAGTGAGAGTCTTTTGGGTTGCCGAGCCGGTGGGCCTTTATAAACTTCTGGTTTTCGCATCATAGTATTTCTGCTTTAGGTGCCAGTGCATCCATTGCTGCGCACTCTCTTACATTTTGCATGCAATGTATGGTTGGTCTCTTAGTCTAGTATTTCAGTAATATGAAATATCGCTTATCTGCTTACGTGGGGGATACGGGATACCAGCGGAGACTTGGTGGTATCTTGAAGTGTCGATCTTAATTGCTGTTATAGTGTTTCCTGCTCCTTTAATGTTGTTTCCTGGTAATGCTAACTAGAGCCGGTATCTAGGCCTTTTATGTCTCCTGCCGTCCGCTCTAGGGCCGTAGTTGACTAGTTGCCTAATTAGCTCATTATCGTGCTCGTCTTCATTACGTTAGGCTTTGGCGGCATTTTGCCTGAGGATCTTTCTTAATCTGGTTCATTTTATTTCTCTATGAATCCAGCGAACCAAGAGGCATTTAAGACTATTTTATTTCAGGTGCGTGTCCACTATGTATTCCCACGCTATGAGTCTGTAAGTCAGGATCGGTCTTAGCACCGTTTAAATTATCATCAATTTGTTTCTTAAGCCGATCTTGCTCTTCCTGTTAAGTAGAGAGTAGAGATGTTTTCGCACTATTCTGTTTCTAATAATAGTAATCAAGATGTGTTTCTTCTATCTCAGCCGCTTATCGAATATCGCACTCAGGTATTTGGCCTGCTTTGATCATCTTATATCTTCACCGCCTATGATACATCATGGATGGTCCGATCCTAATTTATATAGAATATACGACTCCTATCGGTAGCAACGCTGTTCCCACTACTCTTCTACTTTCAGGCGCTCGGCTGTTTTCGCAAGATGAAAATCCTATACTTCTACTTTAAAAATCTTTTTGCAAAATTAAAATCGTGCCATCCATAACACGTCTAGTTGCACTGAAAGATAGTATACTAAAAACTTCAAATGGCAACTACGCAGAAGCTAATGAACGAACAGCACCTGATTTTGGCACGCATTAAATAAATATAAATTAGTATTATTTTTTGAAGGACAAGCATTAAATTTTCCGGTTTTTTCTGTTTTTCTCCGTTACTAATGATCCGATTGAGTAGATCCAGAACTTATTTTGTTGGTATTTTTATTTCTACAATTCATCTCTTTACACCATCAAGATTGCTTTACTAGTTTTAATTTTATAAGCTCAAAAAAAGAAAAAAAACCTGATCTCTTTTGATTGGCCTAATAATTGATTTATATACATTACAGCACTAATCTATTTGAAAACAAATACGCGAAGAAGAATTGTTATAGTTTTTTTAGTATTATTTTAAAGAACAGGTATCCATTATCTATGTAGTCTAAAAATAGGTTCTTATAGATAGTTAGTATTAGAAAATTGACATTCGACAATTTTGGAAGGGTAAATAACAAAGCTATAATAATATTTTCGGAACAAAAAATAGAACCAATAGGGAAAGTTTCCACAACATAACGCGACGAATTTTATTGAAATCGAAGCAACGATAGGGTGGGCCAATGAGAAATACATTTTATAATAAAACAATATTTACAATTTTAAGTAGAAGATTTATTTTAAAATAAAGATAATTAAAGGAATTTTATGTTCTAAGAATTAAGTCGTCCAGATGCCGCCCGTTGCGGCGACGACACTCTTCCAATCTTTATTGAAAATTATGAAAATCTTTCGTTAGAATTTGCGGAGATTGTTTGGGTTTTTTGACAAAAATTCGCTTTCAACTTGGATGTGTTTCTGGATTATTGGAATAAACTTTGCTCGTTAAGTAGCCCCATAAAAAAAAGTCCTCTGTAGTTAAGCCAGGGCTCCTTGGAGACCAATGTCATCTCTCTTTGAAACCAATTTTGATGGAAGTTACTTGTACGGCAGGTGGTCCCGTCCTGCTGAAACAAAATGTTGTTATTGTACCCACGCGATTCTCGCAGTTTCGGACCCAGAAAATCATTCAACATTGCTATGTAACAGTCTGTATTAAACATAACTATACGACCTCTGCGATATCCAAAAAAAAACCGATGATTCCCCACTTGGCAACTCTAGCTCAAACGGTGACTTTTGGGGAGTGCAACGGTTTTTGATGTTTCAGTGATAGATTCTCTGATCTCCATAGCGACAGTTTTGCCATTTAAAAAACCATTTAGATAAAAATGAGCTTCGTCTAAGAAGATGACGTTATTAAGGTTAAGGAATAGAGAGATTCCATTTCAATTGCAAGATTAGATCTTACAACAAAAACTGAATTTTATAAGAGTGTAGCTTTAGATCAAGATGTAAAGGTGCGTATAAATATGGCGAGACGAGCGCGTGACGCGCCCATGACGAGTATGCAACGAACCCCTTTAAACTTTGCCGGTTCGAACACTTATCTTCGGCATAGCATCTGGATGGTGTAAACCAATAAAAGGTAAAGAAAAAAATATATTTAAGTTTTGGTTGAAGTCCAACACACCACGCAAATTTTTCAAGAACGTTTTAGTAAATAGAAAGTGAGCAAAGAAAGTAAACCTGCCCTGTCATATGTGACGACAAAGAACAAAAGGCAGCTATAGCAATTTTATGCAGTGGGGTTTTATAATCATCAAGTTTGTGAAATAAAAAACGAAAATCTAGACGATATTGGCGTACTGCTTTGTATAAAAAACGGTCAGGATCGGAACTTTTAGGCTATTTAAATTTCCAACATATTAGCGGACAATACAAAAATTTTACCAGAATGTCTCCTACCAATTTTGAATACTTATTAAACAAAATAGGACCAGTTATATCCAAAGAGGAGATATTTTTCCAGCATAAGTTCAATGGATTTTCATTAACGGTGGTATGGTGGTGCTAGAAGCACAACATTTCCATGTTCTTTAGATCATTCGTCTATCACATGTTTCTTAAATTGTCTTTTTTTTTCGTTCGCAATTTTTAAAAGTTCCTTCTTTAGCAAATCGTTTTTAAAGGGAATATGTTTTTTTGATAACCAATCTGTAATATATATCACTTTTTTAAACTATGTTATTGGCAACTTTTCCACCAGTCTAGAATGATAACTGGCGTTATCCAAAACTATAACAGACCCCTCCGGAATGAACTGTATCATTTGAAAAAAATATTTTTTAAGCTATCCGCCGTCATTTATTCATGGTAATCTTCAGTAGATTTCAATTCAAACTGCAGCAAAACTCCTATAAATCCATTAACACTTCTAATATGAGTTATAATGAATTTGCGGCCATTACCGATCAAGGGTTTTAAAGCTGTAGATAACCGTTCTAAGAATGCTTCACGAAAAATTGTCATATTCTTATCTTCATACATTTTTTTTACTACGCGTCCTTCAATGAAACAGATTAGATCCAGATAAAAAATGGTTTTGTCTTCTTTGTGGTATTTTCTAATGTTCCACAAATACTGTCTTCTCTAAAATAGTATTTGTGATACAGAATCACCTCCATTTTGACTAAGAAAAATTCATTTTTGTCAGCACTTTCTACAGATTGGTTTTTCCCATGCCAGACACATTCTCATCTCTTTTCACAACTTTCAAAACTTTATCAAGACTTACTTTTTATCTTCTAAGATATAATTCGTGAACGTGTCTTCTTAGTATGTTTTTGAAGCCTTCGACGGTTTAGGTTCGCACACAGTTCTACTTTTCCTTTCCTAAATTCGCCTTTAAGTTGTAGATTCGCTAACTCCCGTTATTCAGGACATTTCGAAAACAAACTACCCACCCTCATTAGAGTTCTTGGTTGAACAAGTGAATTATGCATATTTGAAAATATTGTCTTGGATTTTAAATCCAAAACACTGAAAGTTGTAAAACAATAACATAGCAAGACCTTACACTTATACACATCTGAATTATACCTAAAAATATCATTACTGTTAATTGCGCTTTGTTTTCCCGTGGAAGACCCCCATGGGTCACAGTTATTGCGTAGAGGAAATAGAGCGAGACAGAAAGTTAATTTCTCATTGGCCAACCCTGTATTTCAAAGTACATCCAAAAAAATTTATATTTTTGGATCGATATGAGAACCTCCGCCTTTTTTAAGTCGGTTCAAAATATGAGACAATGAAATAATCAAATAAACAACAATTATCTCGCGTAAATATTTATATACTTCAGTCAATTTAAAGAAACTACAGTCCCGAACTAGGATCAATCGGTAGTAACATTTCATTTTTGACTAAGAAAATAATTCATGAGGTTAAATGAGGTTAATGAGTATTTAATTTTTCTTGCTTAATTATGATTAAAATAAATATCCCAAAATTTTAGTAATTAAAAGTCAATTTCGAAAGTGGAACGCAGGTATATACCGGAAATCCGTTGATATGTAACAGCAACAAAGAATATTATGAATAATCACAAAAAGGTTAGGTTAAATTATGTTTAATAATTTCTATAATTTCCAACATGTAGCTTGCCGAAAAACCCGATGAATTTTAAAAAAGTAATCTTTGCAGGTCGTTTTAAGGTCAATGACATATTAAGCCTTATTGTGTATAATCATAAAGATTAACAATTTTGAAGTATGCGAAGTGCGTCATATATTAGATTAAACATTCAAGATCAGGATCATATATTTGTTCCACTTCAAATTAAATTTAATTTTATTGGAAGCTAATTTTTCTGGCCACTTCATTTACGTTGGATACGTAGATTTAACTTGCCATAACTTCAAAACCCTTCGAGATATTGAAACCAGTGATTGTTAATATTCAAAGAGATTTTAGATTAAAATGGATACTGACAAGTCTATTCCAGATTATACAATTGTTTAAGGCAAAAAAAATTGACGTGAATACTTGAAAAAAAAACTATCCATTTCATGCGTCTCAACAAGGTTTGGTACTCCACCATGAACCTCTTTTTTAAAAAAAAAAAGATGTGTGTACTCGACACATATGTTTATTTTTGCAAATTACACTAATTCCCCCTGAGGACATCCTCTGGTGGTACAGAGGGCGGTACTGTCTTGTCCTATCTCCCTCTGTGCTATTCTAATAGAGAAAAGTCGCGCCATCTATTTGGACGTCATTCCGTCTACTCCCCTATCATCAAGTGCTCTTTTAACTGCCTCATGTGGAGTGTTGTCAAAAGCCCCTTGTATATCAAAAACGCACAGACTACGGTTGACGTTCAGTGCATCTTGAATCTCATCATTGTTCACAATTTAATTCACTTTGCAATAGCCTTAAATTAGCACTGAAAATTTATTGAAATTAAAACAAAATCACGAGTGAAAGAAAACGAAGAAGTGTCGATTGTCACAAATTACAGCAAAATGACTAAACATAAACAACATTGCCAGGTTGTGCAGGTAATCTAGAGAAGTTATTATACAGGGTGATTCAAAAATCGATCACGAAACTTAAGGGGGTGATTCTACTTGACAAAATAAGGGTAGAGCTTCATATAATTTTTTTTCAAAATGTCATTCGTTTTCGAGTTACAAGCCGTCCAAGTTCAAGTTTTTATTTTTTGTTTTTTGAATTACTCGCTTACAGGAAAACCGATTTGACTAATATTTGAAAGATAGGCTAAGTCTTCTGCGCTTCATCATTTTAGTAACAATTCACATTGATTGTTTGCCGCTAGAGGGCACTTTACCTACATTGAAAATTGTTTTTTGTCATAATTTTTTAGTGTTGACAGCTACAGTAGTTTTTGACATAATTTCTGAAAGACTGATGCCAGGCCTTTAAAAAAGGTGCTCTTTATTTACATCGCTAAACCCAACGGTTTAGACGTAAATCACCCTTAAAAATTAAGTGGTAAATTTACTTTTCTCATTTCATTACCACCAGCTACCAGGTAAATAGCTATCAAAGTATACTAGAGCTGTCAGTTTAACATCAAATAAATTCGCTTTTTAAACTATTTAATTTATAATCTTAAAATAACTAATAATGGCTAATCACCAATATTCAAATATCGAATATTGTGATATCCATTTTTGTTATGGAAAAGCAAATGGTAATGCAGAGTTGGCAAGAAGATATTATATGGAGAGTTATCCGGAAAGAAATATCCCTCATGCTCAAACATTTTCCAGTGTGCACAGGAGGCTTGCGGAATGTGGTTCCTTTAAAAGTTATAATGGAAATAGGGGAAGACCTAGAACTGCTAGAAACGTGCAACAAGAAGAAAGAGTGCTTGAAATTATTGAAGATAATCCAGGTATTAGTACTAGAAGAATTGGGAATGAAGTGCGGCTCTGTCAGGCTAGTTCATGGAGGATACTAAGAGAAGAACAACTCTACCCGTTTCATTCAAAAAAGGTGCAGGCTCTTTATGACGATGATCGGCCGAGACGGTTGGAAATGTGCAATCAGATCCTAGCTAAGTATGAACACGATAATCGATTAATTGGCGTCATATTATTCACTGACGAAGCTGGTTTCACTCGTGATGGCATAACAAATCTACACAACATCCACACATATCCTTACGAGAACCCAAACAATGTGGTAGAAACGAAACATCAGCGTAGATTTTCACTAAATGTGTGGGCAGGGATAATAGGAGATTACCTTATTGGTCCTCATTTCTTTGATGGCCCATTAACTGGTGACGTATACTTAGATTTTATCCAAAATCGTCTCCCATTGTATCTGGAAGATGTGCCATTGGAAGTAAGGGCCAACATGTGGATCCTCCAAGACGGAGCTCCGCCCCACTTTAGTATACGTATCCGACAGTATTTGAATGCAACGTATCCTGAGCGATGGATAGGACGAAGTGGACCATTGGCATGGGCAGCGAGGTCACCAGACCTTAATCCTATGGATTTTTTCTTTTGGGGTCATTTGAAACAATTGGTGTACGATATTCCAGTAATCAACGTCGAGGATCTTCGCTTCAGGATAATCGAAAAGTGCCAAATTATTAAAGAAACACCAGAAATTTTTCATCGAGTTAGGCGACATTTTTTGAAGAGTGTTAGGAAATGTATGGAAGAAAATGGGGGACATTTTGAGAATCTTTTTTAGTTTGTTTAGTACTGTTTCATTAATTTTTATCAATTAAATGTATATCGCAATAATCCATAATATGAATATTTACTGATTAGCCATTATTAGTTATTTTAAGATTATAAAATAAATAGTTTAAAAAGCGAATTTATTTGATGTTAAACTGACAGCTCTAGTATACTTTGATAGCTATTTACCTGGCAGCTGGTGGTAATGAAATGAGAAAAGTAAATTTACCACTTAATTTTTAAGGGTGATTTACGTCTAAACCGTTGGGTTTAGCGATGTAAATAAAGAGCACCTTTTTTAAAGGCCTGGCATCAGTCTTTCAGAAATTATGCCAAAAACTACTGTAGCTGTCAACACTAAAAAATTATGACAAAAAAACAATTTTCAATGTAGGTAAAGTGCCCTCTAGCGGCAAACAATCAATGTGAATTGTTACTAAAATGATGAAGCGGAGAAGACTTAGCCTATCTTTCAAATATTAGTCAAATCGGTTTTCCTGTAAGCGAGTAATTCAAAAAACAAAAAATAAAAACTTGAACTTGGACGGCTTGTAACTCGAAAACGAATGACATTTTGAAAAAAAATTATATGAAGCTCTACCCTTATTTTGTCAAGTAGAATCACCCCCTTAAGTTTCGTGATCGATTTTTGAATCACCCTGTATTACTAATTCTTGCTATTTTTTGTACAAATATTATAGGTAGAAGCCAAGGGCTTTTAGGCAAAATTAATTGTCGAATAGGTCGAAAAATTCTATACATTTCACGTTATTTAATATATTATGATATTAAAATAAATAAAACTTGTTAATAAAAAATAATTTGTTTTCAAATCCTTAGCAATAAGGCGCTACATAAGTACTAGTGAGACCCTTGCCCCCAAATTCACTGGCTTGATCTAACCTTAAAACCGTTCTATATTGTCAGCAGAGTGTTTAAATTGACAATAACAACAAAAAGTCAAACAAGTTTTAAAACCCAAAAATACACGCATAAAAAAAACTGTTTCTTTTATTATTGAACCGGCAAAAATGGAGAATTTGATATATTTTCTAGATACAACTGTTTCTCTTACTTATTTCAGGGCTTTGTTGCTAGGTTTTTATCCTTAATATCTTTATACAATATGACCAGTAAAGTCCGCATGATATGGAATTTTTTTTATTAATAACTTTATTCGATCGAGATGAAAATTAACCAAAAAATAGTCATGTGAATAGCATTATCTGTCAAATTTTAATTTTTTCCAAAAAAAAAAATCAAATTTTCAAAATATCGAAAAAAGTTATTAGAAAAAGTTTTCCCGAATGCAATTTTTCAGTTGTATAAGATAATTTAGATTTTTTGCCCATTTTTTGTAAATTGCACCAAACTTTTTTCGATATTTTGAGATATAACCTCACTTTTGACTTTTTTTTGGAAAAACATTAAAATTTTACAGATAATGTTAATCAAGTGACTATATTTTTTTGGTTAATTTTCATTTCGATCGAAGCAGAAATTGTTGCCATAGTCAAATTTGGAATAAAGCTAATAATAAAAAAATCCCATATGATGTGGACTTTATTCGTCACACTGTATAAATGTTTATTTGTTGGCATATTTAATATAAATTATGACAATATCATATGCAAAACAAAACTGGCCGACTAGAAGATCAGTTTTCCATGGCAACTAGATCGGGTTTAATCACAAAACACGAAATATAAGAAACATTATGTACTTGCTAATTGGTCGAAACGGCTGTGATGTAAAAATCGATGGTGTCGGCCCCAACGGTGGTGCCATAACTAATGCGCACAAGGGAAATTATTTATTTATTTACTATGGGATAATATTTTGACGTTTTTTACTTTTGTCGTATTAAAAAAGTTTGTTAACAGAAATAAATACAACAAAAGCATAAAACCTTAAACCTTGTGTAAATATTTACAAAAATCGAAAATTTTAGACAGGTTTTTTTCTTGTTCTGTCCTTTCTCTATTTTATCGTAAAATCTCTTTGTTATTCTTAGAGGCAAACATATTAATATTTCACAGTTTCGTCACAAAGAAGCTAGCAGTTTTTGCGGCTGTCTCTCATCAACAGACACAAAGAGAAAATTTCTAAAAAGTGTAAAATGTTTTTACTCTTTCTAATGCAACAAAAAATAATATTGTTTTATCTTTATTATATTAGAAAAGAAATAGAAAATCGTGAAAATAGAAATACCTGGAGAAAAGTTACGTTTTACCATTGTGTTTTATCAGACATAAAAACTGAGATTTAAATGCATGACTCGCTTGTTTTAAACGGGATTAAAAATAAATATTACATATCTACAATAACAATTCAAATTATTATACCCCATAAAGATTAAGCAACTTCAAAGAAGATACGTAAACGAATATTCCTCAAAAAATGATAAACAAAATGAAGGCCAAAGTCCATCCTAATCAAATTGTTTTTTAATGCCAGACAATCACATTGATTGAATTCGACTTGTTTACAGTGATGTAATAACTCTGAGTTAATCAAAAATAATTCTAAAAATTACGTTGTAATCTCGAACGTCGTACTATTTTTAATATTTCATTTTAGAATTGTCTTTTAGTGTTTCGCATTTTATGTATCCTACTGAAAATGATCTTTCGTTGGATAAAGTGGTGTTATTTGAGTATATTTTTTGTAATTTACTATGATTTCGTTCAAATCGACGGTTTCGAGCCAGTTTTAAATCGAAACCTCTTCAAATTTTATTTAAAATCCAGGCGTTTATATCAACGACATGAACGAAGACTTGACCTAGATTGTTTGGAAAAGTTTATGTGCTAGCACATTTTCTATACCTAACCTCATGCTTTCTTGTGACATTTTATTTTTTAAAAACTTTTATTTGGGATGGTATGTTTTGTTCTATGCTTAGCCTTTTTGTTATGCATTATTAAGAATCTCTTGCGTTGCTCTCTCTGACTGAGTGACAAATCAACGCACATCTCAAACTATTCAAGATAAAATTATGAAATTTTGAGAAAAGGTTGAAAAACGCCATGTGCACACCGACTAAGAAAATATTTTTTTCAAAATTTACACTCCAAAAGAGCGAAAAGGGATAAATTGTTAAATTTATCGATATCTCTTGATCAAATAGAGATGTAGACTCGATTTTGGTTACAAAAGATATGTATGTATGCATGTAAGGAACATTTCCTTTCTGCTGTCAAGTCGTTAGAAATATCTTGCCGACTAGAGCAAGTCCTCCAGTCCTATTTCTTTTAGAAACTTTAAGATGTTGGACGGCTTTAAAGTGGGTAGCTCCCCTTTCCTCTATTTGATGTGCTCCAAAGAATTCCATTCTAAGGTTTTCTAAAGTGGTGCACTCTGAAAGGATATGGATCGCACTCTTTTCTTTCTACCAATCTGAGTTTCAGATGGCTATGCCCCGTCAGAATTCCTGTCAGTACTCTCAGTTGGTTTTTAATTAGGCTAATGCACTCCTTCAGGCCCTTTTGGTCGTAGTTCCCAAGAAGTATCTTAGCTAGTCTTATACTTTGCAGGTCTGTCCAGTATATTCGATTTTCTGCTCTCTTCCTCTCTTCTTAGTTCTTTCAACATTACACTGATTCCACAGAATGCTTCGGGCCCCGGAAATAATGTCTTAGCTTCTTTTCTCGCGAGCTTGTCTACCATTTCATTTCTTTCTACCTCGGTGTATCCCGGTACCCACAGGAGAGTGATTTTATTATTTTTGCTTACTTCATTTAGTTCCTCTAAGAATTCCCAGCATTTGATGATTATAGCAAGGCTTTTGACTCTGTCAAGCTATGGGCCATATTTCAACCAATGGACAATGCAAGGATTGACTCCAGATACAGAAATCTTCTGAAATATATTTACGATAAGACCACACTGCAAGTAAAAATAACAAAGGATCTAGAAACACAGAAAATAAATACTGATCGAGGGGTGCTACAAGGAGATACTATATCCCCTAAACTCTTTACTTCAACACTGGAAGATGTCTTTAAAGGACTAAACTGGGAACATAAGGGTATTAGCATCGATGGTAGATATCTCAGCCATTTATGTTTCGCGGATGACGTGGTATTCATAAGTAAAGATTTAGACCAGTTACAGGAAATGCTCTCTGAGTTGAAAAATGTTTTAGAGAAAGTTGGATAAAGCATGAACTTAGCAAAAACCAAAATAATGTCTCCAGACAATACGCCACTTTATGTAGCAAACAACGACATACAAAGAGTCGAGGAATATGTGTATTTAGGCCATCTAATTAGACTTGGGAAAGAAAACCAAGAAGCAGAAATAAATAGAAGAATTAGAAGGTCATGGGCAGCCGTCGAAAGATTGGGATGTGCTCTTAAAAACCCCGATATTTAAATTAATTTGAAAAGAAGAATATTTGACTCGTGCGTTCTCCTAGTAATGACATATGAAATAGAGACAACCGCATTAACAGTTAAAGCACCTAATAAACTGCGTACTACACAGCGAGCAATATAAAGAATCATGCATCCAGAGAAGTTCATTATCTACGGTCACGCCCAAATATTTAACTTCTGACTTCCACTCAATAACGTTCCCATCCATTTGGATGGTTTTCAGGTTAGTCCCATCATGTGGCACCATTCTCTAGTGTGTTTAAGTCCTCTATGGACTATATCACAAAGAGTATTTTCGATTTTACCCCTCGCGGTTATGATTACTTAGCCGGTCAAGTCTCACAGGAGTTGAACCACCATTAGGCTCCTCATAAGTGGAAAAGCTACTCTTCCCTGAGGGCATCCTCTGATGATGCAAGGGCGATAGTGTCCTGTCCTATCCCTGTCTCTGCTATTCTAGTGAAAAGAAATCGCTCCATCCATTTGGACATCGTTCCCTCTACTCCCTCTGTCATCAAGTGTTTTTTTGATCATCTCGTGTGGAATATTTTCAAAAGCCCCTTCTGTATCCAAAACGGCACATACTACGGTTTCCTTGTTATTCAGTGTGTGTTGAATCTCATCTGTTAATTGTACCAGTGCAGTTTCGGTAGATCTACCCGCTTGATATGCATGTTGATGAAGGTGCAGCAGCATCTATTCAAGAATTTCTGTTTTGATATAATTATCAACTGTTTTCTCTATCGTTTTTAATTTTTGTAATTTTTCGCTTTAGTAAATAAACCAAGCAGGGCAAGTCCCCTAGCTTGCTCCACCTTGGCTACGCGCATGGTCTCGCCCGTTTACTTTATTATTTCTAAACAATCTGTAGAAGGCACTTAACTTAGTGATGGAGTCCATTGTTTTTGACTCTTTCATTCAGAAATTTAAAAAGCATTATAGAGTCATTTTGAGACAATATTGATGCTTATTTTAAGGCTTATAGAAATTATTTTTATCTGATGAATTAAAGCTATTGTAGGACAGGTGGTGCAAATACTCATCACCAGTAATTGTCGTTGACGCAGATTTTTCTACACATACAATACATTCTTTCTTCTTCAAGCGCTTTATATTCTTAATAAAAACCCTTTAAAACGTCACTGTTGTCATCGATTTAAATACCAGTTTCTTTACATGACTATTTTAAGATACTGGGTAACTACAAATACATCGATTTCAACTAATTTAAATTGAATAAAACGTGATTTTCCTTCTATTAATAAAACAAGTTGCATCGATAGAAATAGCAACAAAAATTGCGATATGATTAATTGTATTTCATACACACATCAGACCTTGTTTGTCAAATTTGCATATTCATTTGTATGTTCTGATTTTTTTTAATAAATTCGATAAATAGAAGAGTTATATTAATTTTCTAGTCTGGTAATTGGTTTCTGTTAATCTTATTTAAAATGCTTCTGTACACTGGTTATGATCGCCTTACAGTCACACGGGTTCGGTTCAAACCAGTCATTTTAATGTACATCTGCAGTCTGCAATATATTATAGACTGTCTGTATAAGTTAATACACGGATTTTTAAAACATGCTATAATAACCAATGATCTGGTTACTGTAAAGTTGAATGAAAAGAACAGAAAACTTTATATTTTAAATATAATATTATAATAATAAATACATGGATATCGATAATCGTTAAAAAGGCGAAAGTACTTTTTTCTCTATGCTTAAGACTTCTTATTAAATACCAATGCAAATAATTTGTAAGTAATATAATATTTATTGATTCACATAAATGAATAAATAATACGACTGTAATAAAAATAATAAAAAGAACTTTTTAATCATTGCCTTCCTTGTTAACAGCTCTTTCTCATTCTCAATACGTACGAATTGTTATCCGAATCCTTACTATGCCAAAAACAGTGTAAGGATCCAGCGACGAGAAAAGTTTTGGAACACATCCTTCATATTTTTTCTCGAGAAGATTTTCGGGCAAAGTCTAGACGATCAACTTGTCCGTTGATTTTTGTGCATCTTTCGATAGTTTACCTATCGGTAATATTGCAAATGCTATGATGTTTGGTCAATAGAGTAAGTAATTTGTGGATTTCTGTTGGCATGTTTTACCAAGAATATCTTTTGATTAACAATCTTGTTGTTTGAAGAGTGTATCCCAAATCTTCTCTATTGCAGTTTAATGTCCGCTTCCAATAGTTTGCAAAATGACGGGAAACCATAGGATCAGTTTTCGCTTTACTCTTGCTATAATAACTAGCTCATCACTGTTCTCGAAGAAACGTCGAGCTGTGTTGCCATCGTTAGTGCTTCCTAACCCTTTCTTTGGCATGTCAACAAGAAGTCTTAATCTGTCTCCTTAAAGGACTGTTGGATAATAGCCTTTGTCTGTGCTTTCACCTCTTTGTCTTTCTGCTTACGGGCTTACCACTTCTGTGTGTCGCGTTGATACGACAAATACAAGCAGCATTCGGAGAATCGAATACATGCGTGTAGAGTTATCAGTCGTAGCTTGAAAAACGCTGTATTTACTGGGATACAGTATCAATGTTGTTGAACTGAGATGTTGTTTGGCAGAGGTAACAACGTTGGACCGACTTTGTTCCAGCCAAAATATTCACTTAGCCGTCTATCATCGTCATAGATACGTTATACTGTACTGAAACTGGGGTGGCAAAGAGAACTCTTTTGTATGGTGCAAGTTCTTTAGTTCGAGTTCATAATTTTCTGTTTTCTTTAAAGACTTTTGTTCGGTTTCCTTAATAAATTTAAATTTCAGAGGCACGCAATTCATAGTAAAGGAGGGTTTGGAACTGTACAACAGAATCTGTTCTTGTTGAGTTTGAATGCTAATACCTGGTAATTGAAGTGGAATAAGAGAGATGAGGAATAAGTTTGTATCAGAAATATTCGGATCAGTGAATTTAATTTTGTACTGGCTCAGACCTGAAGTTCCATCAAAGCCCCATTTTCAAATAAAACTCATATCTACAAATCTAATTTACTGATTTGTTCAAGAGCGTCTAATCCTCTTGTTGTGCTAGGGTGTGGCGTATGCTGCCGCCCGCTCTCACCGCGCCAGCATTGTATTACCCCTCACCCTAGGGCCAAACTGGTAATTTATTAAATTTAAGCACGTATGTCGATGCTTACGACTGTCTCATTCTGATTTGATGAGTAATATAGTATTTTCTTTATCTTACTTAAGTCCAGGTTCCGGTTTGGATTTTCTACACCTGTATATATATGAAGATGTCATCCATTATATGGCCACACGTAATATCCAACCTAAACGTATTTTTAGAATAACTAAACAGCATTCATGACCACATACATATTACATTGGAGATCCAAGAAGCAGCTACCTTTCCTTGACCTTCTAATCACCAGAAAAGACCGCTTAAGCTTGAATTATACGGTCTACAGAAAACCCATACACACAAACAGATACTTAAACTCCGGATCTCACCACCAGCCATCACAGTTAAACTCAGACGCCAACTGACTGATCTCCAGATCGTTGCGACTAACCAAACCCCCGAACCGCCAAGAAGAACTCAAAAACATTACATTACAACTCCAAAACAAAACAACTACAAAGAACACAATATAGGAAACACTAAAAACCTTAACAAGACAGATGATGCACAAAACACCTCAAATACATGGAAAACCGTAATCAAAACCCAATCCAAAACAACACACCAGAGAAACAGGACAGTGTGCCGGGAGGAGGCCCAAACCCAGGGAAGAAAGGAAACCAATCAGGCAAAACCAAGGTATAACCTGCGTAAGCGCCAAATTTAAACAGGCAGACAGAGAATTAACCCGCTCAACATCCGGAGGAAGACGACACACATGAACGAGAGGTGCGTAGAGTGGCTAGAGGAGTCAGAGCCAGAGAATGGCAGGACAACATCCTCCCTGAGCCCTCCTCACCTGCTGAGATAAAAGTAGTCATAAAAAGACTGAAAAATAGGAAGGCACCAGGAGCAGACGGGATAAATAATCGCATGCTGAAACTTCTGCCCAGGAAAGGCATAGCAGCGATTACTAACATCATCAACGCAATGCTAAGACTAAGGCACTTCCCAAATGCCTGGAAAAAAGCATGGGTTGTGATGCTGCCCAAACCGGGCAAAAATCACACATTCCCTCAAAATTACAGGCCTATCAGTCTGCTACCTGCTCTAAGCAAAGTAGCAGAAAGGATAATACTGAAAAGGCTAAAAGAAGCGACAACAACAACCGATATTATCCCACAGAAGCAGTTTGGATTCGTAGATAAACGATCTACAGAACTGCAACTGTTGCGAGTTGTTGAATATGCCACTGAGAGATTCAACAGGAATCAATCAACTGGAGTCATCCTGCTTGATGTGGCCAGAGCGTTTGATAGAGTATGGCATGCGGGCCTAATCTACAAACTCCGGAGCTCTGGTTACCCGGCCTGGATATGCGAAATTGTAGATTCTTATCTACAAAAACGTGAGTTCACGGTCAAGGTTGAGCAGGAAATATCGCAACCTAGAAGACCTGAGGCAGGAGTACCACAGGGGTCCGTACTCTCTCCGCACCTCTATAATATATTCACACACGATATCCCCAAAACCAGGAACACGAATATGGCCCTATTCGCAGATGATACTGCCATCATGGCAAGATCCACCCATCCCATGATGGTCAGCAGATATCTACAGGAAGAAATGAACTTGGTCAACGACTGGTTCATATCCTGGAAAATAGCGGTAAATCCTGATAAAAGTCAAGCAATCCTCCTGACGAAAAGAAGGAGACCACCGGGCGAGATTATAGATATTGATGGCGAAGACGTCGAATGGACGAATCAAGCCAAATATCTTGGAATAACACTAGATAGAGGACTGTGTTGGGAGAAACATACCACAGCCACGATAAAGAAATATAAAATGGCAAGGAAGCTATTATACCCCTTGCTAAACAGAAAAAGCAAAATGAGCCTAAAAAATAAGCTGACGCTCATTAAGACAGTACTCAGGCCAGTGCTGACGTACGGGTCAGTAGCGCGGGGCCACGCTGCTGCAATGTACATCAAAAGGCTAGAAGCTCAGGAAAACATAAGCCTGAGAATGGCCTTAAACGCCCCGTGGTTCGTCAGGAACGAACAAATACGTAGAGAGATGAGATGGACTCCTCTACGAGAAGTCTTAAGACAAAAGACTGCAAAAGCCTTTCAAAAAGCTGAACTCCATGATAATCCACTGATTAGGCAATCAGTGGATTATGACCCGGAAATAGATGCTAGGAAACACAAAAGGCCTAGACTTCAGGTCTAGGTGAAGCAAGCAGATGACTCCAGTGGGAAAAGGAACAGAAGATCAAGAAAAACATCAAGAGAAGAAAGAAGAGAGAAGATCATCGGACAGGTAGGAATTTCAGAGCCCGAGGAATACCCCTCAAGGGCTGCAACATATATTTTTGCAGGGATGAGTGAGATGAATGAATGTAGAGCGAATGGCGTAGAGAGACCAACCTTGCATTATACGCGAAATGCAAGGAAGTGCGAAGCAATAGGAGCACCGGCTCCTGGAGCGGAAACACCAAAGAGTGATGACCGGAGGTTTATAAGGCCAAGGCCCGGAAACCAATGGGACACTCACAGTGCACTTCTGTAGACTATAGCTTCACTATAGGAAACAGAAGATGATCGTGGGGACCCTCAGTCCAGGGGGGGTTTTAGCCGGTAAGAATCCGGCACTACCCGTACACTTCGTGCGGGTGTCTATGCAAGATTTCCCCTCCGCAAAAAAAAAAAAAAAAAATTAACACGCTCATTCTAAGCCGAGCAGCCGTCGAGAAAGTATCACTTGAAAATGCCATATGAGATGTTGGCGAAACGTTGTGAAGATTCTGGAAAAACACCAGTACCCATTCCACCATTCGTGAAAACGACGTTATATATATATATATATATATATATATATATATATATATATATATATATACAGTGAACTCTCTCTTGAATGGACAGCACTTGTGTAGCATAAAGTGTCCTTTGAATGGAGGTGTCCGTTGAATGGAGAAAATAAAATAAACTTCAAATATTTAAACATGTATATTACGTATATGTAGTCAATGTTTAAATGTTAGTTAGCAAAAACACAAGTTTTTAATACTAAATATGTATATAACCTATGTATATGTAATTAAAATATGCACATAAATCATTTGTTATTTAAAAAAAAAACTTTCAAGGGTGGTTTGCTTAAGGCCATTTAATTTATTTTTAACAATTTGGGTTTCTACTGAACTTACAGCTTGGGAGATTTGTTGTGCAATGTTAGAATTTCCCTGTAATACAAAAAATGTTTCAATGTCTTTTAGTTTTTTGTAGGCTTCATTAATGTCTTTTATATTCGAAGTATTCGTTTCTTCGTCGTCACTTTCACTTTCAGATAATGTTTCAACAACCTGATTCACCTGAAACTCACGTACACACTCTTGAATACTTAAATCGGGATTTTCAGTCAACAAAGTTCCATCAATTTCCGTATAACTTAATAAATCAATGGAAAAGTGTTTGTTTTTTTTTCCATAATTCAGAAAGTGGCAGATCGTCCTCGGAATCTTCTTCAGGCTCAACGTTGTCCTGTGTACCGAATCCATCTTTAAGAAAGCAATTGTTGATAGTTTTCGGTTGTATTTCCTTCCATGCAGTTACAGTCCAAATCAAGGCATTGGTAACGTTAATAGACTTCTCAAGTTCCCCTATAGAATCAGACTCTTCTATCGACGATAGCAGTCTTCGGATCAATAACTTTCTGTAGTAGCTTTTGAAACATTTTATAATCCCCTGATCGAGGGGCTGGCATTCAGATGTAGTATTAGGCGGCAGAAATATCAATTTAACATTACATAATACAAGTTGTGGATGAGACGCAGCATTGTCTAGGAACAAAAGTACTTTTCGATTTTCTCTCTGCATTTTTCTGTCAAATTTATTTAGCCAATCTGTCATGATTTCTCTTGTCATCCATGACTTCTTATTGTAATACCATTCGATAGGTAATTTTTCTACATAGGAGTTCTTGAAACAACGAGGATTCTTGCTTTTTCCAATTACCAGTGGCTTTTCTTTGTTTCGAATCATATTGGTGCAAAACAGAATTGTGAGTCTGTCTTTGGAAGCCTTACCTCCAGTGCATTTTTCTCCTCTCAGAGCATATGTTTTGTTAGGCAAGGCACGAAAAAATAGTCCCGTCTCATCTGCGTTAAAAATATCACGAGGAGAGTATTCTTTCATTATAGTGAGCAGTTTTTTCTTCCAGTCAGCAACCACTGATAAATCTACAGCCGCTGCTTCGCCACATATAGATTTGAAGGAAATATTGTGCCGCTTACAAAACTTCTCGAGCCATCCGCTGGAAGCCTTCATGTCAAAATTTAGTTCCGTTGCAACTTCTAATGCTTTTTCTTGAATAATTTTACCAGAAACAGGAATGTTTTTAGAACGCACTTTACAAAACCAATCGAAAACAATTTGATCTAATGCAGCACCCTCAGTTTTCAAAAATTTCCTTTTCTTTTCGGTGTTTCCGCTCTCAGAAAACTGCTTAATTATATCACTCTTACGTTTTAAAATTTCACTAGCTTGACTTTTTCCAATTCCAAACTTTTCTGCTAACTGTCTAACACTTAACTTATTCGTATCCGCATAATGGATTACATCGACTTTTTCTGCCAAACTTAAAAACTTTCTTTTGTTGGTAGCCATGTTATTCGCGTCACAAAACGTTTATGCAACTAAAATGATATTATCCTTTCCGCAGCAGTTTTAACAATACGTACATAATAAAGTAAAATGTGCTTAATAGAATTCACGTGCACCAATAAAATTCCTTGGAAAACCCTAAAACCCTAATTACCTACCAATATACCTGGCTGCCGCCTATTTTGTGGGTATTTACGCAAATAAAATGTGTCTTTAATAAAATTTAAAATTTAGGCAAATATTGAAAGGAAAATAGTAAAATATTTGTCCGTTAGAATTATTTTTTATAAATAATTTACTGTCCGTGTCCGTTGTTGAGAGCGTCCATTGGAGGGAGGTTTAAAAGTACAGACTGGTATATACGAATGGTTTTTGTCTCAAAAATTGCCCATATAGAAGAGGTGTCCATTGAATAGAGGTGTCCGTTAAGAGAGAGTTCACTGTATATATATATATATATATATATATATATATATATATATATATATATATATATATATATATATCTTGTGTCGGATATTATCATGGCTGTGATGTATAATCGAAGGTTTTCGGGTATCAACTAAATGTGCTAAGTCCCACTTAGGACTGTGAGGCAGCTGACTTTTCGGTGAAACTCATTCACCATTTTCAAAACTCACTGTTCGGCGTCTACGAGCACTCGTAGACTAAGATCTGTAGCAATTACATTGCTCATACGGAGTTTTAATTTAACTACCAAATATAAAAAAAAACTGAGAAAAAAATTAATTCCAACTCTACCACTTGAAAATTAATTAAATATTTTTTTCAGTATAAAAGGTAAATATTTTATAAAAAATATATATTTCATTGTGCTGCGTTGGATAAGGAAAAGCTACAAATTATTTTATTCATTTTCTAACCAGAATAAGAAAAATCCCTACAAGGTTAAGCAAACAGGTTAAAAAAAAACTGAATGCAGATAACGCGTTATGCTAATAGGGTCGTGATTCATTGAACACATGATGTGAAGAACAAAAACGTTAAATCTGTTATTCACTCTCATATGTAGAAGCATTGTTATTTTTAGAATTCAAAGAACGTAAACAGAATCCAGAGGTCATTATGATTTAAGAGTTATCAGTATCACACTGAACTGCAGTGTATTAGTTTTAAGTACCAATTGTGTTATTTATTACATGTTGTCTAAAGAAAACAAAATAATATAACGTATTGTTTCGCTTTTAATTCGCACGTATAAAAATGTTATTTAAACCTGCAAGGTAATTAATTCAGCATTTTTAGAAACACCTCATATTACACTTTTTGCGGATCTACACCTACTGATTGGTGAAACCCCCTTTTATTTACTTTGTATTCCAAAATGACGCTTGAATAATTCAATCCCGTAATCCTACATGCGGGGAAACATTTTTGATCACCCTAATTCAATCATTTCAGTTGGTAGCTACTTATTTTCACTCTTATCCATTTCAAACTTCGTTTTTACCTGAAAATCATAGTTCTTGGGTTTAGATCTTGTTAAACACTGAATTTTATTAATTTCATTTATCCAGTCCCCGAAGATGCCTTTTGAAATCGCAGGCGAAACGTCGGATGATAATTTCAATTTGACATAGTCTTAACCCAAAAATCATTATTTTAAACTCAACCAAAGCAGTGAAAGCTTGGGTTCTTTATTCACTTTTACTTTTTTGTATCGTTTTAAAAATTCTATAAAAGATATATAACTACGAAATAATTTAATAATGTTCTCAACAAATGATAACGAAGATAAAAAAAAATAAAAAAAGAAGTAGGAATGACGATAAATAGAAAACAAACAAAATAGAAAAAGAACGTAGTTCAAATAAGTCTAACGTTAACTTCGCGCATTTTCTCAGAGTAGGTTCACACGATAAGAAAAATCTAGGTGTAAGCGTAGCGTAACGTGACAGATGTCAAGTTTCAAGCATTATGATTTGTTAGATTTAAAAAAGACAAAGACCGAAGATTTCCCGCCTAAATCCGCCTTTTCCAAGGTCATTACGCCAAATGATGTTGAACTTTTCAGCGGACTTCTTTAAAAATGGTGGAAACTGTTTATTTTCAATATTTTGTATGAAAACATAACCTATGTTTTTTTTTATATTTTTTATTTTGCGAGTTTCGAAATAATGGATATTTATGACCTATGTTAAATTGTTTTAATTTATTAAAAATGCTTCTTACCGGAGATTATTACTGCTTGGTCTGCAAAAAAAAATTTGTTCATTTTTTTTATCAATTTTATAACAATTGCAATAATACAGTTGTTCGTTATATAAATTAAAGCTTATGAAATAAAGCCCGTTATATAATACAATTTCTACTCAACGACAATTTCTGATATCGAGACGTTAATCCACAGACACGCCCTTAGCTATGGTTGCCAGATCAAATAATGAGATTTCCTGACAATATCCCTGACTTTTCAATAAATATCCGGACGTTTTATCTGAATGTCGTATGTAGTATGTTAGGGCAGTGAGATTTTCAAAATATTTGCAATCGAAGCACCAAATGCGAATATCGAGGGAGTGTTCTCATTATTGGAAGCATAGTGGACTAACAAGAGAAATACGCTGTCTATATTATTATAAGCTTTGCTTTTCGCTGCCACCAATGTTATAACTTTGCTGGTTCTGCTACTGGTTTATCACTGGTTTCGATGAATTCAAATAAATCTTCTAATATTACTTTTAATATTTTATTAAAATGTTCACTAAATCATGAGGTAACAACAGTTTTTCTTCTTACTTACTAATTTAATGCCAGAATTGTTGTTTTTTAATTTTAGTTAATCTCGTCTCCATGTTCATGTTCTAGTTATATTATATTTCTGTATCTAAATTATTATTTTACAGTCATAGGCGCACTAACAAATATAACTCATAACTATTTATTTACATGATTACTGAAATGAAAAAGTGTGTATTTATGGGACGATGACAATATGAACAAAGCTAATGGTCTCTGTAAAACGTAAAGTTTACCAAACTGTTTACCAACTCGGAATTCGCATTGTAACTTTCACATGCTGACTTCATCAGCTAAATATCACAATGTTATTTCCAACCTAGTAATAAAGGTATAACTGTACACATTTCCATATCGTGTTTCCTAATTATTGATCCAACAATAGCGAGGAGTTCTTCAAATTCACCAATAGTAACAGGAAAATATTTTTAAAGAATTAGGATAATTTTTTTACATTTCTTGCATTAAATTATTAGTATGTCTAAGCCTTTCTCCAATGTTTTCCTCAAATACAGACCGGACCCAGTAGCGACGACTGTCCTGTTTTTTTAAAAAAGAATATATCAATATTCTCCTAACATTTTGAAACTTTTTTTGTAGATTAAAATACTGCTGCAATTAATGTTTTATTTTGCTTCATTTTAATTTTTAGATAAAATATAAACAAAAATCTTGATAAAAGTTAGGTTAAGACAAAAAAAACCATAACCCTTATGACCGCGTAACGAAATATCCCGTGTGGACGATATATTTTTCACACAAAAGCACATATTACGCCTACGTTCAAATTTTTGTTATCGTGTGGAACCACTCTCATCATGCAAAGCTCTGCGCGTATTTCACGGCAAAGAAAGAAAGTGGGTAAATCTCTCTTGTTCCGAACGACGATTCAATGAAGATTGAGAAAAAACCTACTGTAATTGATGACGATTAAATCAAAGCAATAATTTAACAGAATCATCACATAACTGATTTCGAAATTGCAGCCAAATTAAATGTATCGCACAGGACTAAAAATTACTTAAAATGTCTTAAACTCGCTAAGAAAGCTGATATTTGAGTTTCACGCGTAATGAAACCGAACCTTTTTCGAAAAGAATGATCACTTTTGATGAAAAATAGACCCTCTAAGCAACATCATTCGAAAAAGATCATGTTCTATGCGTGATAAAACATCGCAGACCACATCTAAAGCTGAATAAGAGATCATACTGTCAATCTGGTGGAACTACAATGAACTGCTTCCCAGAAGCGGGACGATCATTTCAGATGTTTACTGTCAACAAGTAATGAAAATGGATGAAGCAATAAAAGAAACGGCCTGAATTGGCCATTCTTAAAGGAATCGTGTTCCATCAGGATAATGCAATGTCTTACTCATTTTTACTTTTTACTCGTGGGAAGTTATTGAAACTTGATTTGGAAGTCGTATTCCCCGTATAGACCTAACCTGACACAATCTGATTTCAAAGTTTGCAAAACTTTTTGAATGATAAAACGTTCATAAATTTTGTTCAGTTTTTTGCTGATAAGGACCAAAAGTTTTTAAGAATTTACTATCTTGTGAACCTGATAGTAGTAAGACGTGTTTCATTCGATAAAAGCCTCAGTCAGAACCGTTTATTACATGGATTTTAAGTAAACAGAACTTATACAACTTAACTTATACCAAATAACCATTTATTGCACAGAAATGTTGCAGATTGAACTTTAGGATAACATGAAACCATTATATATATAAAAAAAATCGTCTTTAGCGATGAAGGTCGTTTTTGCTTAAATGGCCTCATAAATAGGGCAACTTAACTGTTTCGGGTTAAGTCAAATTGTTAGATTATTCCAACAATTTGCCAATACAACAATAACATGATTAGTATCACTGGTAAAATGAGTGACAATCACGAGACAGTCAATTACAAGGCATATATTTTAAACAAAAGTACCATGTTCCAATAATTAATATAAAGAAATTATTGATGCGGTATATATATATATATATATATATATATATATATATATATATATATATATATATATATATATACACATTTAATTTCCTAAAATTTTTCTTAAAACATCTTTCTATATAAATATATGGTAACTTCTTTGGATTAGGTTCCAGATTAATACTACTATTTTGTGCTTGACGTTTCGCCCAACGTAGTGGGCTTTTTCAAAAGTATAATCTAAAATAAAAGCAAAATACAACTACCATGGTCACAAACGCTCACTTATATGATTTAAATTAAGACTTAAACGATACAATATTAATTAGAAATATCAATCTATCAAATAATGTGAAATAAAAGTGAAAAATAAAAGTAAAAATTATTTCCAGTAAGCACCTCAATTTACTTTGATCGTGTTTCTTAGTGAAATATTTAAAAATTCCTTCGGTTACTAACAACTTGTTATCTCTTTATTTGGAAACTTTTTTATTTAGTTTTTTCTGATTTGTAAATAAATTTGATCAATATCAACTATACAGTGTGTTGCAAAACAATAAGAGATACAATAGGTGGTTTAGTTTATTAGGTTAAAATATATTTGGTTTAGGTTTTTGATATCTTGTTTGTCATTGATTGCTTGTTTTTCTGTTTTTATATGTAGCATTTCCTTTATTTGAAGTATATGGTACGCTGTTCTTTTGGGATTTCGGATGATGTGACTGATAGTTGAGGTAGCCTCCCAATCATGTATCTTTTGTATACCACATCGCCTCAATCTTTTTATATTCATAATTTCGAAATAGAGTGAGGTCAAGAAATTCATTTTTCCATTTTGTTCGACTTCTGATGTAAATTGCATCTTTTGGTGGAAATTGTTAAATACGTTTAGTATATAACCCAGGAAAGAAACTATCATAAACTTCAAATAAAGAAAATGCTACGAATATTCGGGCAATTATTATTATGATTTTTTTTCTAATTTCAGTACTGTTTGCCGCAAGTCAAGTTCGGGATTATTCTACTCTCCACTGTCACGTTCGGGTTAAGATCGAGAACACGAAGCTAACTGTTAGTCGCAATGTCAAATCAGGTTATCTCCACTTGGTCACGTTTTGATAATTATTTTTTAGTCAGTTTTTTTTCGGGGTTACTAAACCCTTCAAGACTGGCAAGAAACCTTGCATTATACTCGACGCGTAATCTTCCTAAACCGAACGTACGATCACTTCGACTTTTTTGCAAGATATTACTAAACACAATTTAGTCTCCGAATTCCGAATCATTAACCTTTCTCGTGAATGTAGGGATTTGTACTCGCCACTAACCTCGCCTTTTTATCGATGGTACCAATTGCAGGAATTAAGACAGGTGTAGGATTGTTATGGTTAGAATAATTTATGTTACCCAAGACAACCTACTTTGACAAGCACAATCTAAAAAATAGGACAGTCTGGTGGCCCCTGAGAGCTAAGCTCGATCAGAAAAAGAACGAGTTATCTCAAGAAGAGCAACCCGCAATGTCCTTAATTTCACCGCAACCGTTTCTCTTTTACAGCAGTGATGCTGTCGCGTCTGAAATCGGGGAAGCACCGAATCAATATGCCGCCTCCACGTCGTTTAATGTCTGGATTTCCCCGTTCCGATAGCATGAAGATTTAGAGTTTTAGCACTGTATTTCGATTTATTCAATTTATTTATTTATTTAAGGAGTTTGGGAACATATTAAATCTGAAATTTAATAGTTTCTCATATATATATATATATATATATATATATATATATATATATTTTTTTTTTCTTAATTTTGTATTTTCTTGGGTTTAGGTTCTATAATTAATAAAACACAAAACGATTGACGTTTCGCCCTTTATTCAAGGCATTTTCAAAATTTTCAAAATTTTGAAAATGTCTTGAATAAAGGGCGAAACGTCAATCGTTTTATGTTTTATTAATTATAGAACCTAAACCCAAGAAAATACAAAATTAAGAAAAATGATATAATCTATGGTTCAAGAATCAAGAAAGTTATATATATATATATATATATATATATATATATATATATATATATATATATATATATATATAAAGAATTCTGGAAAAATACTCCGAAGGTTAATTGATTCTAAATGTTAATACGTAAAAAAAATAATAAAAAATCAAAAATGAATATAAAATGATTTATAACGTATTTCCGTTTCTCCTATGTAGAAAATATTGATTTAAATGAAGCGCATTTCTTAACAAAAGAAACAGTAAATCTTATGAAATTTTCAAAAAAAATACAACTACCGGTCTATTCTTATGCCAAACAACGCAATACAACCGAGGTTAATGAAATTAAGCCTTATTGTTTACAAACACCATTTATATTTAAATTTAAGGGTAACGTACTTAAATAATAAAAAATATCTTGCAGGATTAATCTTATTATGTTGATTTTTCTACTGCTTATCTTTACTATGTGTACCATAATCCTCAGGCATTGTTAGCTTGCTTTGTAGTCTTGAAATATTTTAAAATACAAAGAAAATGGCTTGTAAACATCGTTAAAAATATGAAATATTTGTAATTAAACTGTAATATATTAATCACGCATATGTTATTAGGAAAATTGCAAGTTTATTTTTAATTATTGCACTGTTGATATCGTATTTTTAGAGTATTTTTATGGCTTGGATTATAAAACAAACATGAGGGGTTAAAAATACTACGCAAAAATTAATTTTTGAATACATCGACATTGAAACGACTTCAAAAAATTACATAAAAAAATAAAAAGTAAATTAACATATTATATTGGATATATTTCTAGTGGTAGGTTTCGATTGAGAAAATTATTTTATTGCGGTTTCGCCCAGCTTAATTGGCTTTTTCAAATGCGTATATTCTAAAAAGAAAACAGAATATAACACCAAACCAGTCGCCTACAAATATACAGTCAAATTATTTAAAACCGACAGTCAGACAGGAACAATGCTTATGACCAAGAGCGAATTCAGGCTGGATATATATATATATATATATATATATATATATATATATATATATATATATATATATATATATATAATATGTAGATGCGGAAATCGTATAAGTATCCTATATCATATATACATACACTGCTCGTCAATCACTTTTGCTATGGCTACGCGAAAACAAGTTGAACTTCAAAGTTCTGTATTTCAGTAAGGAATCATCGCACGACAATTCTAAAAAAGGCATTTAAAAACTCCTTGCAGCTACTTGCAGATGATATAAAGTGTAAGTCGATTTTTAATTTTTTTAAAGGTTTTAATGGAGAATAAAAAATAATAAAAAAAATTTCGACTTTATTAAATTCAGCGCCATTTTTGTAGAAAAGTTTGTGAGAAAATTCTGATCACACAGCTTTGTAGAGTTTTACAAGAGGTTTAAATTACTTTTTTAAAGTTTGGTCTAAGTGCATTTTTGACCAAAATACGGCCCTTCTTACGAAAAAAAATGACTTTTTCAATGTTTTGTATATTCTTAACTGAACTAGATAGAGAAAAACTTCAAAGGGAAAAAATGCCTGTTTTTATATGTACAATGACTTCTATTTATTCCGAAATGTTTTCCGCAAATTTAGTTTTTTAAATTTTTTTAATTTTTTTTGATTTTTCAATTTTTTTGAAAATAAAAACGATGATATGCTGTTTACGATTGTTCACTCAGTATGATACCAACGCGTCATTTTCGTACAATTTTGAAATGTTTTTACATGAAAAAATATTCAATTTTTTCCCTTTTTTATGTGTAGTTTAGTTGTTAATTCTATGATAAATAATTAAAAATTGGAAATGACGTAGAGAAACCAATGTAAAAACATTTGAACAATTGTTCGAAAATTACGCGTTGGTGTTATACTGAGTGAACAGTCGTAAACAGCATATCATCGTTTTTATTTTCAAAAAAATTGAAAAATTTAAAAATGAAATTTGTGGAAAACATTTCGGACCTAATGAAAGTCATTTTGCATGTAAAAATAGGCATTTTTTCTTTTTGAAGTTTTTCTGTATCTAGTTCAGTTAAGAATATACAGAGCATTGAAAAAAAGTTATTTTTTTTTTTCGTAAAAATGGCTGTATTTTTGTCAAAAATGCACTTAGATCAAATTTTTAAAAAGTAGTTTAAACCCCTTAGAAAACTCTAAAAAACTGTCTGATCAGAATTTTCTCACAACCTTTTCTACAAAAATGGCGCTGAATTTAATGAAGTCGAAATTTTTTTTTTAATTTTTTTATTCTCGATTAAAACGTTTAAAAAATTAAAAATCGATTTACACTTTATGTCATCTGCAAGTACTCGAAAAGAGCTTTTAAATCTTTTTTCAGAATTGTCATGGGATGATTTCTTACTGAAATACAGAACTTTGAAGTTCTACTTGTTTTCGCGTATATATGGCAAAAATGATTGACGGGCAGTGTATACCAAATGAAGCCCAAATAGTAGGTTGTAAAATATGAAGCATAAGTTTACATCTGTTTCTAATTTTTGAGAGCTCATGAATACTGCAGTCTAAAGCATTTTCGTTCCTGAAAACCATTTGATAAATAAATTTGTCTTATGCATTAGAAAGGCATAGTTTTTCATAGTCTTACAACACAGGTAAGATCAAGTTAGAGAAAAAAAATTGACTTTTTATCATCTTACTCACTATAATAAAAGGTGATTATTGTCGTAAGTAATAAATAAAAATAAATTTTTTACGATAAAATATTAAATTATAGGCTTAATATTGATAAAAACTAAAAACTTCGTGTTTTTAAGTCGGCCAATCGCACGTCAAACGGCGGCGCTCTAATTGGGAACACAATTTGATTTCAGGGCGTGGCGCCATCTCCACTATAAAAGAGAAAAAACAGAAATTAAAAACATTACGGGTTGCTCGTCATGGGTCAACTTGTCCTTTTCCTGATCAAGCTGAGCTCTCAGTGGCCACGAGATTGTTCCCTTATTAGGACAAATCATGGTTCTCAACGTAGGTGGTTTCGGCAACCAAAATCTACAGACTTTAAAGGTCGTGTACGAGTATTTAATTCATTACCAAATCTTACACTTTCGGAAAAAACGGCGAGGGTTAGTGACGCGTCGAATTACTTCACATTCGCGAGATAGTCTTAGTACTCGCAAAGGATAAAAATATAAAGATTTCTTGCCGGCACTGAAAGGTTTATTAATCCGATTCTAATTTTATAAAACCAAGTCTAATTTAGAGTTGCGCAAAATAATTTTAGTTGTAGCAACCTTTGAAGGCTTCAGTTTAACTGAATATAACCAAGTGGAGAAAACGTGAAATTAAAACTAATCCTGAATGTGACAGTAGTGGATTTAAAATGCCAGATTTGACAATTCGGAAATTCGTCTGAATTCAGAACTAAAAAACGGTAAAAAAAATTAGAAAAGTAAAAAGCGGAAATAGATGAAATAAAAAATGAAACAATATTAAATTGGGTCCATGAATGAGAGTTAGTTCGATAACCTCTTCCAAATTAGCTCATTTCCTAGATGCATTCTGATACAAAATAATATTAATAAATCTTCATAGAAATCTTAAGCTCCACTTACACAAATACTTGAAAAAATCGAAAAATTGAAATAAAAGCTATTCGTATATATATATATATATATATATATATATATATATATATATATATATATATATATGTATATATATACAGGGGCGGATCCAGCCTCTCTCTTTGGGGGGGGGGGGTGATATCACAAAAGTACAGTATGGCAAGAAAAACAAGTTGTCAACGGGGTGGGGGGGGGTGCAAGCAGCATACTCCTTCCTAATATAAAAGGCAGAATGGGTTCTATTTTCCTGAACTCAAAGCTTTTGGGAGGAGGGGGGGTGCGATCGCAAGCATACACACTCCTATACTCTATTCAAGAACTAGAGAGAGTAATAAAACTGTTACCGAAACCTCTAACGTACCTGCTCCAGTGCCGCAGGTAACTGAGAACTGCCGTAAATCTAATTATATTTCATTATATTTAAATATATTTTATAAATTTACTGTAACATAGAATTTCTGATAGTTTAATTTAATTTCTGTCAGTGAGCAAATTACAACTTACAGTTTTTTCTTAGTGATTTATCTTGTTTGCGCTTGTTTTTATATATTATTTGAGATTAGTGAGATACCCAAAACATATGGCTTTCACCTCTATATTTATTCCAAAATCGTTAAACCAGGGCATTTATTCCTCAACGAAAAACTTATTACGATGAATGTTTATGATGCCTTAAGATATCAATATCTAGATAATAATGTTAAAAGCTCTGTTGAGATATATTCCAACATGACAGGATTTGGAAAATCTACTATGTACTGAATACTGAAGGAGAAAAAACGACTGGAATTGTTAGTATTCCCAAGCCACATTCGATCACAGGCAAACGAAAAACCTCGTTGGGAGAAGAGATGAAAACTGCAATTAAAGGGGTTGTATATACATTTTATCGTGAGAAGCAGATCCCAACCATTTACAAAATTCTAACTAAAATCATTGAAGATCGCGATTTACCTGAAATTAAAAGAACTGATCTCTGGAAATTGCTCAGAGAACTTAATTTTTGCTGGGAAAAACCAGATAGAAAATCTGTTCTTATAAATCGTCCGGAAACTGTCCGTTGGAGACGTAAATATCTCTCTCAAGTAAAAGGTACAGTTGCTAGAAATAACACAATAAAATTAGTAATTTAACTAAACTTTTGAAAAATTTTTTTGAATAAAGTTACTACGGAAAATTGGGAAAAATCCATATAATAAAAGAATAAAACAAAATGTGAGAACTCGATCTCATAATCAGTGAGATAGAGGAACCAATTATAATTAATTTTAGCGAAGATAGTTTCACTGACTTTGATTAGGAATTAGATACGTAATGTTTACTAGTGTAAACACAATTTATTATTTAAATTTTTGTTTTTGTTGTATTTTATTGTTTAATGTTGTTTACATGTTTTTTTATTTTTTTATATATTTTTATTTTAGCGTGTCCCACTCTTTAATTTTATATATATTTAATTCTAATTAACCGTAAGTTTTTTATTATTTTATTATTGTGTTTGTGTCTTTTTCTTAAGCGTGTAGAATTAACATGTTTATCTTATTTTTTGGGGCTATCGTATTTCTATATATAAAAGTAAATTAAATTAAGATATCAGTACAATAGAAATAAAAATAAGTTGGTGTAATTTTAATTACAACATAAAAAAAAGTAATTACATTTGAATCCCTTTTTAGTGTTTAATTGTAATTCTGCAGATGGTTTAAGAAATAAATAAACTGAAACGTCAAATACCTTAAAAATGTTTTTAATTAATAATAAAATGACCGATACCCCCCAAAAATATTTTATTATTATATGGACGAATTTATTTTTTTATATATGTTTAACTTTTTGTATTTTTGACAATGGATATTTTGTAAGTATTTAAATTATAACTTAGAATTTTTTGAGAGAATAATCCTACGTTTTAGTCTATTATTATAGACCGGTATTTTTGATTATAAAATTTCTAACCCATTCCGATGAAAAATATATGTGTCTAACAAATTTTGCTAAAAACACCGGACTAAAGATCACAGGTAGTTTGCATAGAGAAAAAAGGTAAAAAATGATTTATTACTCTCTCTTGTTCTTGAATAAACTATAGTATAAGAGGAAAAATCGGGTCCATTTTCCTAAACTCAAAGCTCTTGGGGGCACGGCCCCCCCCCCCTTGGATCCGCGCCTATATATATATATATATATATATATATATATATATATATATATATATATATATATATATATATATATGTTAGTTAGTATCTTCGGAGTTCGGTTAAGATGTCGATGTTAAAGAAGAAAACGTATTTTGACGTTTCGCCTTTTGTTTATGGCATTTTCAAAAAGTTGATTTTCCTTAATGTAATAATGGATGAGGGTGAAAATACTGATTTGAAGACTTGAAAAATTACTTTTTGTGAGAACGTGTCGACAACATACTGAGCCCACATTACGAGAAAGTTGAAGGAGATATCAAGAACGTATACCCGGCTTGCCGCAGAAAAAAAATTAGATAAATCGTTTTATTCATATGTTGTTTGACTAAAGAAAATTCTATATCTATTAAATAAGGGAAGAATTATTAACAAAATTTGAAAATGCCTTACAGAAAAGGTGATATGTTAAAATAGGTTGTTTTCTTTAACATCCACGTATGATCCTAACCCTGAGAAAACAAAAAAAGTTTGATACTATATTGAACGGTTCACACACTTTGATACCCTGTATTTCGGAAACTATCAACTTTTGGACTGGTAATTTGGGCTAGATCCTAATATCTCAGTTTCAGGAATTTGCGCTAGCATTTTAGTATAGAGCTTTTAGGGACATCTTGCACAATTCAACCAATTTAAAGGAGGCAGCTAGCGTCCCGACCTGACTGACCTTCAATACCAAATTACACAGTTCAACGATCTGGCTTCAGAATTTCTCCATCACCTCAGATTTTTGAGATATCTCAGTTTAAAAGTGTAAAAAAACATTACTTTTTGCCATATTTCAGATTACGTAAAATATTAAGGTATTTTTTTTTAAACAAAATTAGTAGAAATATATGAAATTATTATCCGTTCTCTTTAAAACCAATTGTCCCAATTGTCCAGAAGGGAAAATGTTGTTTGGAAGAGAATTGCCATAGGACATTGCAGAATGACTCATTCCTTTCTCCTTAAAAACAAGGACCCCCCTCAATGTCCATCTTGTCTCTCCCCTCTGACTATAAAACACATAATTTCTGACTGTCCCTTATACAGAAACGCTAGAGAGAGGTATCTAACTCCAAATGACTTTGTGACAGTTATGTCCTTTGATCTCGCTAAAGCCAAACTTTTATTGTGTTTCTTGAGGCACACTGATCTTTATAATAAGGTTTAACTGATCCCAACAATTTCTACAGTAGGCGCTAAATGGTCTGAGTTACTGATGCGCCTTTAACCTTTAAACTAACTAACTAACTAACTAACTCTTTAAAACCAATTCTGAAATGTCTAGACATCTTTTTTCTTCACCGAGTTATGCTAATTTGAAGTTTGCGTCTCACTTATCTACTCGAATGCAAGCCAAAAACAGCACAAGCACTTTTTTAAATTCTGTTATTTTAATGAAAACATAAGTATTTTAGGGGTCGCTGATTACCAATCGACCGTCAGATTTTGAAAAATGGTAGACAAATTTTCAAAAAGTTTAAAACTTTAGCATATCTCGGTGAAAAAATAAAAAAAAAGATATTTAAAATCAATTTTGAAGAGAAACGATCATACTTTTCAGGTGCGTTTACTAGTTTTGTGAAAAAAATACCTTTTGATTTTACATCACTTGATATATATCGAAAAAGAGTGCTTTTTGTATTTCTAGGTTAGGATATCTTAAAAATCTGACGTGATGGAGCCAGGTTTGGATTCAGCGCACCAAAATCCTTCGGAAAAGAATACTAAAATTTCTGTAACAAAGATCAGTCAATTTTTTTTGGCCTGTGATTAGTGCAGCAAAAACCTAAAATGAATTTGTTTATTTTATTTTTAACCTATAATAAATACTTCCTGCTTTCGAATTTATTTACTTTTAATTGCAGGTTTGACCATTGTTTCACAATATGCATTAGACTGCGAAGAAATAAAACAAATATTTTCCATTATAAAATCATAAAATTTTTAAAAGATATATTTTTTACTCACTTGTAAAGATTTTTACCTCTTAATAATGGATATTTAGTAACGCTTTTTTAGTTCCTCATATACAACATTTTCTCGGTATTTGATGAGTAAGAAAATTACCACGATCCTTTCATTCATCAATAAGCATGATTTAATTGATTGTGACACTCATAGCCGTATTATAAACAGCAATTACTTTACAAAAATAAATCACGGTTTCCTCTTAATTCGTCAGGCAGCATTTAAAATAATAATCAATTTATTAATTGTTATTCTTATTAAATCATTAAAGCGGCGGCAAAAATTTAAATCACCTTCAACGCTAGAGCTATTTCATGTTTTGTTTATTATTAGTACGGATATTGACAGATTTATCAAAAACTAAAATTTCACAGCTGAAAATAATATTCTTTTTGGTCATTCTGGTGATTTTAGAGTGGATTAGTCTTGTTTGACAAAGGCATGTTTATTCTTGTCCGAAACAACTAGTCAAATTGTGTATATAAATGAGATAATAAATATATACTACAGACCACAAAGCATTTTTACGTTGAAATTATGGGTGCAATGCGCAAAATAAATATAAACTCACACAACATCAAAATAATGTAACAATCACTAAATTATATATTAAAATTGAACAGAGCCGAAACTTTCTAAATGAGATATTATATTTGACCTAAAAAATTGTTAATTTAAATAAAAAATATCTAAATTTACAAAAAATTTGTAATATAATCATAAAATTCGATAAAAATGGGAATTCAGGAAACCGATATTTTATCAGATTAATTTCATATCATCTATTTGGTTATTTGGAAGCTTATAAAGGAAGCTTATACTATATATTACTCTTTTCTCAGATTAACATATTGTGGTACGAGTTTAGATATTCCCTATAGTGGTTCATATACACACCATGTACTCGATAATACTTGCACTTCAAAAATCTACTCTGAACTTCTTTAAGTCAAAGTTAAAGCCTCTTATGCATGTTTTTACATAAATGTTTACATACGTCAACCTCAATCTAAATCTAAATTACAATCAGTAATATGTCATAGACAAATAAAGCGCAACACTAGAATAAAGTTTAAGTATACAGACAAATACTAGAAGTTACAAGTTTTAGGAATGTTGTCAATTAAAGAAGAAGCAACATTAACAAAATAATCATTAAAGTTAATAGAATTCAAAGAGCTGACATCATCTTTTTTGATCTTTTCATGCTTAAACTTATTTACAGTCTGCCAAGATACCTTAGAGGGATTACCAGAATACATTATATAATTCTCATTATGTGAGATATTAGTTTCACGAATTTTGTTTTTATAAACAATACGTAATTTTTATGTCATCCCTTAGAGCACATGACTGTGTGCGCCTGTAAACAAACTCCATGAAAAACAGTGCATCTCCTATCCTTCTCAGGTCATCACTGAAACAATCTATAGTAACATCAGAATTTTGGGTTTTACGCAGACATTTTCAGGAAGCGCAAAGATAATACTACTATTAATAAGACTCACAAATACTTCACTCTAGATGGCTGGATTAACTTTTTCTGTTAATGTGTAAGATTTTAAACATAATTTATATATTTTAAATTTTAGGTTGTTTGACTAAGGAAAATGTCATTATTATTAGATTAAATTAAATAACATAATAAAAATTTTTTTTTGAAAATGCCATGAACAAAAGGCGAAACGTCAAAACATGTTGTTTTTTTTAACTTTCACGTATTGACCCTAACCCCAAGAATACAAAAAAGAATATATATATATATATATATATATATATATATATATATATATATATATATATATATATATATATATATACAGGGTGCTCCATCCTTTTATGTCGGAATGTAAACGTTGAATAACTTTGACATTTACCAACCGATTGACTTAGTTATATGTGTTTTTGAAACGTCAATTCAGTACAATTTTAACCATGAATCGCTTTACACAAAACAACGCATCGAAATAGTGACAATGTACATGGAAAATATTCGTTCAGTTATGTTAACTCAACGTGCATATCGTCGAAAATATCGTGGCCAACAGGCTGCGTCTGACAACACTATCCGTCGTTTGGTTTCGAATTTTGTTGAGTACGGGACAGAGGAACATCGTCAATATACTGTTCATCAACGACCAAGACGTTCCAATGAACTGGTTAAAGCGGTCAGAGAGAGTCTTGCCCAGAACCCAAAAGTGTCGTATCGTCACCGTGCTCAGCATTTTGGCGTCAGTGGAACCACTTTGCGGCGCATTTTGAAGAATGATTTGCATTTGTTTCCGTATAAGTGTAGTTAACACAAAGAATATTGCCGACAGACCGTCCAAGTCGCTTGAAATGCGGCCAAACAGTCGCTCGAATGGTTGACACTGAACCTGATTTTTAGAAGCAAATTTTGATGACCGATGAGGGCCATTTCACACTCTCTGGCGACGTTAATAAGCAAAATTGCCGCATTTGGGGGACGGAGAATCCACACGAGATCCACGAAACGCATGACCGAAAAGTAACTGGCGTTTGTGCCAAAACCATCACTGGACCATTTTTTTCAAAGAAAACGAAACAGTCGATGGCAATCGATATCGGTGGATGTTATGTCTACCCACAAATGCGTGAAAAGGTCTTGATGGTTACTGGTTTCAACAAGACGGTGCGCCATGCCACACTGCAAATCAAATAATCCAGTTTCTCCAACGGAAATTCCCTGGCGTCTGATATCAAAAAGAGGCGACATTGGCTGGCCACCCAGATTCCCAGATTTGACCGCTCCGAACTTGTCTTTATGGGGTTATTTAAAAAGCAAAGTGTACGCCAGCAAGCCTCAGATCATTGAAGAGCTCAAAGCAAACATTCGTGCCGAAATCACCGCTATACCACCCGAGATACTCGAAAAGGTAATGGAAAACGCAGCAAAAACGTTACATTTTGCTTTGGCCAATAAATTTATTGGGACAAAAACTAGTCCCAATAAATTTTAAAGGACCAAATTTAATAAAAATGCCTCATATATAGAAATCAGCTTTTTTTTCAAAGTTAATATATATATATATATATATATATATATATATATATATATATATATATATATATATATATATATATTATTTTAGTATAAAAAGCTAATATTCTAAGTCCTGCGGTAGATGAGTTGTTAGCGGCATGTGTTAATTGTTCTGTTTGCAGTACAAAATCATGTCGATGCAGTAGCTGGAGGATACCTTGTTGCAAATTTTGTTACTTTATGAAAAAAAAAACATGTAAAAATAAACACAATCGAAAATAAATGTACATTTTACTCTATGCAATGCCTATTACACTAATGTTCATAGAAATTGCATTGTTTCATTACTTACTAGGTAGTATCGACACGAACATAAAACGATCTAGGTACGATCAACGCATAAATTATTATGTCTATTAAATATCTATATATTAAGCACGCTCGGCCGCTTGGAACGCCTACAAGTAGGCATCTTCCTGCGCGCCACACACGACGGCGCGTGCACATAAGCATCAGAAGCTGTTTGCTTAAAATCGAAATAAACAATTTAGACGTAACTATTTCGTATGTCACTTGATTTAAGCTTGTGGATGTTGATTTGAATTATCGATCGCTGCCAATAAAATTAAGAAAAGTCCATCCAGTCAAACGTTATAACTGTTCAAAAATCGAAAAAATCGCATTTTTTCATTGTTTAACATTAATTATCTCGGAAACTAAGCGACGTACGTAAAAGTTTTAAGAATCTTTTTTGTTTAAAATTACTCAAAGAATACGACTCAACTCAACTGCAAAAATTGAATTTTTAAAATTTTAAACAATTATTTGTTAATAACAATCTTATGACTACTCTGGCGGACTTCGACTCAAAAAATTCGTATTGAGGGGCTCAAAATACATAAAAAAAAACATAAATTAAAGAGGCGACTGGGACCCCTCCTATACTATTATATATTAGTGTAACAAGAGTGATTTAGAAATGGCTAGGTACTTTACCAGATTTAAAAATTTAATTTATTGGAAATATCGAAGGTTTAAGCAAGAGGTGGAAATGTTCATTAAGTCGGGTGTGTATGCTGTCACCAGCTTAATAATTTTTTAAAGAGTGTATTGTGTTATGATTTTTTTTAGTCGAGAGGCTTGAGAAACATGGAGAAAATAGAAGTATGTTGTGCTTGAAACTTATTATAAGTGCAATGCATCTTATTCAATATATCGATACCTACACTCCCCTGTATATTTTTTTTTGCAATACTTAGATGAAAATCTGAAAACACATAAAGTTTTATAACTTTAAAAGAATTGGTCGCAGCGTAAAAATTCCAACGGCATCTTAAAATTTAGGTAGAAATCTTCAAGAAACCGTTACATTTATCTCCAAAACTCCAAAAAAAGGTATTAAACAATATCATCAAAAAGTAAAAATTTTAATGATATTTGTACTGTTATAATTTCAAGTGCAAATATTACAGAATACAAAAACCAAGACAGTTTGAAAGAGTATTGCTTCACCTTTAAAATGAGCGGTAGATCCTACAATTTGGTCCATTTGAACTAAAGTTAGACATATTTTTGTAAGAAAATATGTTTTTCTTTGAAACGTGTATGTTTAAAAAACTAAACAAAGTAGAAAAAAAGGGTAAATAGAAAAGAGACGTGTTTTTATGTAAAGAACACAGATATATAGTTTTAAAAAAATTGGAGGAAAAAAATTTTTTCGTTGTAATCAACAGTACGTCTACTTATATTTGACTTTTCTGCAATTTGTTTTTCTTTAACTTCAACAAAATATCGTGTCATGTTTTTCATTAATTTTACAGTTCTGAAATTTTTTGTGTCATAAAAAATAGAATAAATTGTTTTCTCTGATTTTTTAAAATTATATACTTTTACTTTTTTACAATATTGTTTAATACCTATGTTTATGGATTTTGGAGATAAATGTAACGGTTTGTTTATAGATTGATACCTAAATTTTAAGATGCCGTTGAAACTTTTACGCTGCGACCAATTCTTTTGAACTTATAAAACTTTATGTGTTTTCAGATTTTCATCTAGCCATGGTAAAAACATGTTCAAGGGGGTGTACATTCACAAAAAAACTTATTATAAAAATTTGACATTCATTTTAGATCTGCAAATGTTTCATTTTTATTTTTATTTTGGAATTTTTCATATCCTTTTATATTATTTCATTCCTTTTATACTAATTTTATTTCATTTTCACCACTTATTATAACAATAATACAATCCCATTTGCCGTATACTAAAAATAACATAAACTCGCTAACTAAAAGATTTATTTTTATACAACTTAAACCGGGTTAAAACCTAAACCTTTTAGGTAGATCCAAGGAATCATGTTGATTCAGAAAGTGACGTACCACATGTGAAGTTAAAACCTCTTTTGCCAGGCCAGACAAATTAAACGCCTCTTTGAAAACCATTTAATACAAAATAAAATTATTCTTCGGACATTTTGAAGTTTTTAAATTTGAAAGATGTATGGGACAAGTTGTAATGTGTAGTTCTAGTTTTTGTCGAAAAAAAAACATATACGCCATAACTTTACGCCTTTTGCCACCACACTCTCATGTAGGTATCGAAGACGTGTACATTCCCCTTTGTCTTAAAGAATTATAAGTTTATTATCGGAAACGACGCTTATTTTGTTTACCGACCATAAAATACCGGATATGCTGGGTTAGTTCGCCTGTAAAAATAAAACAGAAGTACACTTCCGTTAACGTATTTATAAACAAAGAACGGCCATTCAGGATTGGGTAACACGATATAGAGCCGCAGTTAAGCATACATATCTATCCGCAATGTTCAGATATGCCATGCATGTAATTATTTATTGAAAAATACCGTAATACGATATATTTGTATACACAATTACAATGCATGGATGTTGGATATTAATATTGTTTGTTTAACATAATGTAGATTTTTTTAAAATTACCTCCATTTCATCAGAATAAAGATGTATAAACTTTCGCATGACAGTAGCAATAATCCTTATAGTATAGGTAGGTATTTTTAATATTTTGGTACTTTAGAGACCAAAGACTCTCTTTGAACAATATATTCTATGTTACACTTATCTTAACAAAAAAAATCGTATATTTCAACACGCATTATAAATTATCGATCAAGGCTATTGTATTTCTTGCCGGATTTTTAGTCTCTGAGCCACTCCTACACTCATTGTCTTTAATAATTTGTAATAAAAAACCTTACCCCCTAATTTACTAACATGGTCTAACTCTAAAACCAGTCTAGTCTGACAGTAGAGAGTCGAAACTGACAAGAACAATAATAGCTGGACTCACAACTGAACTGGAATGATCATGTTGAGGCTCGAACCAAGAAGACCATATGTGCTCTCTGGACTTGCAAACGAGCCTTTAAGTGCACATGGGGTCTGACACCGAGAGTACTCTTTTGGATATACACTATGCTGACCCGTTCGGCAGGAGCAAGTGACTCAGAGAATTCTACTCTCTCGGACAACGTGCGCCAAACTTTACAGCGGAAATTTATGTTACCCTACTGTGTGGCCATCTCTATGAGAGGGACATACACAGAAATAGGGTAATACACATATAACACATAAACACATAACATATGCTCAGACAGTAGGACTGAGATAATGGCACTAAAGTCTGACAAGGAATGCCAACACGATCAGACTCGAGTGATTCCCGAGTTACTGAGGTGTACACGAGAATGACGAAGCAGAGCCTCTGACAAAGATGGCGTCCGCTAATAAACCATATGATCTCCAACCAATTCTACTCATCCCAATTGCTGTTGGTAAAAGAGAACTAAAATTGTTGCTGGAAGCAAATTTATTGAATTGTAGAGATGAGCTCCCGGAATGAGGTGTGCCATGAAACACATAACTGGACCTAGCGTGCGACGTTCTAGGGTGCTTCTCTCCTTAAGAAGGAAAGAGCTGCGAATTGTGGTGGGACTGTTGACAGGACTGAGGGACCATCTTCATAAGATTGGTTTCATAGACAATCCGATGTGCAGATGATGTCTGGAGGAGGATGAAACTATTGACTATGTCCCCAGAGAGTGCTTAGCTCTCGACGGACTGAGACAGACATTTCGGAGATACAATTTTGTCACCGGAACCCGTTAGGCGAGTTCAACTAACGAGGCTGCTCGGATTCTCAAAGGAGATCGGCCTCGAATGATTTGCAGCAATGGTAGGATGTAAAGGACCCTACTAGGCCTAGGCATCAATGATCAAGTATCACCACCTTTTGCGCATTCATTCATTGATATTTCTTTTATATATCGACGGTATAGTGAATACATTTGGTCGTTCTCGTTCATATTGTACATATTTACAAGATCATATTAATTATAATAGAAACTTACATGCATATGACACTACATCAAATGATGACTTTTATATTCCCCCAGTATTAAAGAGATGAACACAAACCTCTGTATTCTTTAAAGGTCTCAACAGTTTTAATCAATTACCCACAAATATTAAATCTTTAAAATCTCAAAATAAGTTGAAACAGTGTTTGAAGCAATATTTTTTAATAGGTTCTATCCTTGAAGGACATGGTACTTCCAATGTTTTTTTTTGGGTTTGTGTTGTGTATAGACTGTGTGTACTTATATTACTCTATGACTAAATAAATAATATATATATATATATATATATATATATATATATATATATATATATATGAAGTAAAATGCGAACAGTAAATGCATAACATATATACGCCATCCGGCGGGAGGTCGGAGAAGCCGCATTCAGTATGTGCATGCTTCTTTCCGATCTGTCCTTTGCACAGCCAGGTGCATGTCGGTACCCTGATGAGTCTAGTAGAGACGAAACATGTACCTCTGCCGTATCACTGTGGCGGGGAGGGTAAGTTTTGACTTTCTTCTCGGTATGGTGGTACAGGTAGGCCATCATCTCGATGGTGGTGGAATAGGATAAATTGCGTTTTATAACAATTTATTCTAACTCTGCAACCTCTAACACAGAAAGGATATGATGGAGAGAAGTTTGCATTTACTGTTCGCATTTTACTTCATTCATACGCGGAGCTGCATATAGTTGTATGTTTGCTGAATGTGATTTCAGCACTACAACGGCATAATGTGGATATATCCACTGCTATTGCATCTCACACGGAGGAATCCGTGAAATCCGCATTAACATATATATATATATATATATATATATATATATATATATATATATATATATATATATATATATATATATATATATATATATAAAATCATTTGTATCTATTACAGAACTGTCAAAATTAGAAAATTTCGTTTATTTTCAGGATATAATTATTCCTTTTACCACTTCCAAGGCTTTATCTTCAGCTTTTTATCCTTAACTTTCCGATATCAGCATTTATTTGTTGACATATCACTACATAGTATAAAACAAAGTCGCTTTCTCTGTCCCTATGTCCCTTTATATGCTTAAACCTTTAAAACTAAGCACTGGATTTTGATGCGGTTTTTTTCAATAGATAGAGTGATTGAAGAGGAAGGTTTATATGTATAATAACATCCATTAAATAGTGGAGAAATACTGTTATTTTTGAGGTTTCTAATGTGATGTCGTTAATTATCATATTTTTTTCCGCTTACATTGCAAACGCAGGCTGAACCCTACGAGATTTATCAAAATAATGTACTAATTATTTGTACACATTGAAAAGGTCTACAGAAAACTCCGCGAAGGTATATGTCTATCTCTCATGGATATCCCACAATAACATTTTTTTGTCATTTACTTTTTACGACAAATAATGGCAAATTTTGAAGCGATTTTAACCAATACAGCATTAATCCTTATCCAATTAAATAGCTTAAATACATTGTTGATTTAATATAGATCTATATGGTCCTTTACAGCACAAGATTTAAATGAATATTTTCGAAAATATTACAGATTTAAAATTGCGGGAAGTAGCGCTTGCGGCGGTACTGGCCGACCGGGGCGGCGGCAGCGTGCCTATAAATAGCGCGTCGGAGGCCGATGTAATAATTGTTGTAAAAATAAAATAAATAATCACAGTTTTTCTGTAGTGTATTTAGTATCAGCATTGCACCCGTGCGAAGCCGGGGCGGGTCGCTAGTATGATATATATGATAACAATGTTATAAACAAAACATAACTGGTCAACTAGAAGATCTAACTTCCATGGCAACTAGATCGGGTTTTCTTCCTAGTTAATCGGGCTGTGAGTGATAATTTTTACCAAAGGTGACTATTTCATGTTCACTCCAGGAAATAAATATAAAAAATATAAATAAATAAAAACTCCACCTCCGTGTACAAATTTAATTTCAGGAAAAATCTACAAAGTTATAATCAAATTTGTCAAAGTAAAATTTCTCGTAATTGTTTAAGGTAAGCATTATAGGAATAATAAACCAAAAGTTTAAAAATACTCATTGTTGTCACATTTAAATTGTAGCTTAGTTCTATTTTAAGGTGCATATAAATATGCAAATCAAGAAGAAAAATACCGCAACGCAATACCTACATAAATCAAGCCTAGGCGTCACTTCTACAGAGTAACATCGTAACATCATAACATCCCATCAATTGTCAGCCTTGTCATATCTGGACCGACGACCTGCAACGTCAATCTTGCTGGGAAGAATGCACGAACCGATGGAACCAAATACGTTTGGGCTGATGTTCTGTTTCACATTGAACATCAGCACACTGTATCTTCGTTGTGAAATACGAAATATACGATGGTGTTACCTTACTAACAAGGATGGTAGCCGAAGAATCCAGCTCTGATAATGTTTTAGATGACACGAAAATAAGAGGCACATATTTTTTTATCGACGGAGATGCATTGTAAAGTGCAGGTTTACCCTTATTAAAATTATGGGTTCATGTCTATAGGGATGAAACCACAACGGTATTACTTCGTTTCAAATAATAAATAATTTCCACCTTGTTTTATAAAGATATCTCGATTACAGTGCAAATTTACTCTCATAAAAAATAAGGGATGATATGAGTGCAGGTAACTACCATAGTTTTTCTTGATTTCAAATAACAAGTCATTTTCACTTTGTCTTGTAAAGATACCTTAAGTAAAACTTGAGATAATTAAAAAACTGTTTTTGAGAGTGAATTTTATGGGCAGTTTTCACCCCCTTAAATGATAAAAAAATGTTTCTCTTATTTTCGTGTCCTCGGGAACATATTAGAGTTTCATCAAAACGGGCATTTCGAGTACTTTCCTTGTAAGTTTATAGACATCTTTTGGCTTGAGTACATGATATTTTACTTCAATAATTTTTTATAAATAGAACACGCAAAAATTATGAAGGGTGTTTTTTATAGAGGTATAAAAATTTTAAATGGAATAAAACACAAATGAATTTTTTAAATTGAAATGAAATTTACTTTATTCGAAAGATAACCTTCTGGCATTATAATTTAAATATGACTTCTGGCATATGACCGCCACGGCTGGCTCGGACGTAGTCTAATCTGGAGGTCCAATTTTCGATGACTTTTTCCAACATTTGTGGCCGTATATCGGCAATAACGCGGCGAATGTTGTCCTCCAAGTAATCAATCATTTCGGGCTTATCAGCGTAGACTAGCGACTTCACATATCCCCACAGAAAATAGTCTAGCGGCGTTAAGTCGCACGATCTTGGAGGCCAATTTACGGGTCCGAAACATGAAACTATGCGGTTACCAAACGTTTCCTTCAATAAATCAATTGTGGCACGAGCTGTGTGATATGTTGTGCCGTCTTGTTGAAACCACAGCTCTTGCACGTCATGGCTGTTTAATTGATGAACGAAAAAATCAGTAATCATGGCTCTACAGCGGTCACCATTGACTGTAACGTTCTGACCAGCATCGTTTTTAAAGAAGTACGGACCAATGATTCCACCAGCCCATAAAGCACATCAAACAGTCAGTTTTTCTGGATGTAACGGTGTCAGGGGCGGATCCAGCCTCTCTCTTTGAGGGGGGCGGTGATATCACAAAAGTACAGTATGGCAAGTAAAACAAGTTGTCAACGGGGGGGGAGTGCAAGCAGCATACTCATTCCTAATATAAAAGGCAGAATGGGTTCTATTTTCCTGAACTCAAAGCTGAAATTAACGGAACTGATCTCTGGAAATTGCTCAGAGAACTTAATTTTTGCTGGGAAAAACCAGATAGAAAATCTGTTCTTATAAATCGTCCGGAAACTGTCCGTTGGAGACGTAAATATCTCTCTCAAGTAAAAGGTACAGTTGCTAGAAATAACACAATTAATAAAATTAGTAATTTAACTAAACTTTTGAAAGATTTTTTTGAATAAAGTTACTAGGGAAAATTGAGAAAAATCCATATAATAAAAGAATAAAACAAAATATGTGAACTCGATGTCATAATCGGTGAGATAGAGGAACCAATTATTATTAATTTTAGCGAAGATAGTTTCACTGAGTTTGATTAGAAATTAGATACGTAATGTTTACTAGTGTAAACACAATTTATTATTTAAATTTTTGTTTTTGTTGTATTTTATTGTTTAATGTTGTTTATATGTTTTTTTTTATATATTGTTATTTTAGCGTGTCTCACTCTTTAATTTTATATATATTTAATTCTAATTAGCCGTAAGTGTTTTATTATTTTATTATTGTATTTGTGTCTTTTTCTTAAGCGTGTAGAATTAACATGTTTATCTTATTTTTTTGGGGCTATCGTATTTCCATACATAAAAGTAAATTAAATGAAGATATCAGTACAATAAAAATAAAAATAAGTAGGTCTAATTTTAATTACAACATAAAAAAAGTAATTACATTTGAATCCCTTTTTAGTGTTTAATTGTAATTCTGCAGATGGTTTAAGAAATAAATAAACTGAAACGTTAAATACCCTAAAAATGTTTTTAATTAATAATAAAATGACCGATAGTCCCAAAAATATTTAATTATTATATGGACGAATTTATTTTTTTATATATTTTTAACTTTTTGTATTTTTGACAATGGATATTTTGTAAGTATTTAAATTATACCTTAGAATTTTTTGAGAGAATAATCCTACGTTTTCGTCTATTATTATAGACCGCTATTTTTGATTATAAAATTTCTAACCCATTCCTATGAAAATTATATGTGTCTAACAAATTTTGCTAAAAACACCGGACTAAAGAACACAGGTAGTTTGCGAAGAGAAAAAGGATAAAAAATGATTTATTACCCTCTCTAGTTCTTGAATAAACTATAGTATAAGAGGAAAAATCGGGTCCATTCAAACAAAAGTGAGCTTCATCGCTAAACAAAATTCGCTTATGAAAATCGGGATCAATGGTAATCTTGTTTTGGGCCCATTCACCGAATCTACGCCTTGCTAGGTGATCGTGTGGCTTCAATTCTTGCACGAGTTGGATTTTGTAAGCACATAAACCAAGATCTTTCCGCAAAATCTTCCATAAAGTGAATGGACACATATCCAATTCCTGTGCACGATGGCGGATAGACTGATTCGGGTCTTCCTCTACGCTACGCTCTACAGCAGCAATGACTTCTTCTGTACGCACTGATGGACGATTATGTTGACCGTAAAATGGACGTAGTGCGCGATACGTATTTCAAACAGAACCATGATTTTCAAAATAAATTTGCACAATTTGGAAGCGTTGTTCAGGCGTCAGTCTATTCATGTTGAAATGCCAAACCAAACTAAACATAAATCACTTGACAGCTGACAAAATGGCCGCCAGTTAAAAAAGTGTTGCCAACTTAAAGTTCTATACCTCTATAAAAAAACACCCTTTATTTACAGGAAACGGTTTTATTTTTTTTTATTGGGTTATGAAAGTATGTCCCATTTTTTATAATGGAAAATATTAACAAATGTAACTAACTTTGTCACTTCAAAACTCTGCCCTCTTTTTCGAAAATTTTTGACTCAAGTGCAGGCACGCAACGCATATGATAAATTTACATATTTACACTCAAAACTCTTAAATATTCTTTTCTTAAATTTCATGTAAATTCGTGATAATTCCACGATTATTCATTCGACAAATAGATGTATAATTTGTCTCAAATCAGACAAAATCACGATACATTGTTATGTTCTGTCATTATGGAAGTGTACAACACACATTTTATTTATTTTTGAGGTACAATGATATTTTTAGGGTACTAAATTTAGCATCAAACTAAAACAAAGAAAATATTTACCTAAATAAAAACAAAATCATTCATCGTGCCACTAATATGTTGAGTTGGCGATTCTAATTATGACTGTGAACAGTGGCGGCGCGTAACCTTTACACTGTAGGGTATCATTACTGCTAGTAAAATGGAGACTATCCGTATATACCAAAAATTATATTTAGAATGAATTCTATTTATTTTAGTCACCAACATTAATTCACAATGGGGAGTGAAGTAAACTAGACCTTTGTATGTAATAAATACAACTGATAGACACGGCTGCTCGAAGCAACATCTTTTTTTTGGATAAAAAATGTCAAGGAAATTTAATATGTAGACGAAGTCCTGCTGGTAGCGCCCTCTGCCATCTCTTCCTAAGAAACTCCAAAGTATTAAAGTTATTGTAAATCAAGCTACTATTAGGATGAATATTATTATAACTTTGACATCCTGTATTTTGGAAACTATCAACTTTTGGATTAATCTAAAGTGGACTAGATTTTGTACAGTCTTTCTAGAGACATTCTGTATATGCCTACTGGAAATGTAAATTTTTAATTTCTTTTGGATAACAATAGAATTATTAGTTAATTTTAAATTATAGATGTTCTTTTACATCGCCAGCACTGTGTTATAAAAGTAAAAGTAATTCGGATAATAAAATTCGGGGAGCCAGGGTCACCCGGGCCGGTTACTTTACAATTCTTCGAATTTACAAACAAGGTTGTTGAATATTACGTCATTTTTTATTTAAACTTATTACAAAACTACCAAGAGGGCAGACTTATTGCGTTTTATATTTTTATCGAGCGAAACATCTATAACTAATCCTAATAACATGATGTTTGAAGTAGGTATACAACATGAAGTTTATATTGTTCGTGTGTTTTCATGATATAAATACAATGTATTCAAAAAATAAAATAATTTTATGCATACCTAAAATGTTATCTAATCATACGTGCAGGAAATAAGGCGCCTACGTCTCTGTTGTGGAATACTTTTTCCTAACATGAAAAAAATACGTTTTTTTTTGGCAAAAACAAAACATATCGGAAACAATAAAAACTTAAATAAATTTGTCGTTGATTAGATAGTAAATAACACTTACCCCCCACAACCAGAAGTTTTCAGTAGAAAAATACAAGTAGGTACTCATTCCACAGACAACCAAGCTTTAAATCAACCCCACCATTGTATGGACTGTAACCATGGATTTGGTGATCATTTTATATGACAGTGAGATTATTTTTGGTCTCAGACGTCAGGTTTTTCTAAAGATTCTCCAGCATGTTCAGCTTGTCGCTTTTGTAGCAAAAATGTAGTACGGCAATGGAATGACAGTAAAGTGGTATCAAAGAAATTTACTAGTGTCTTACTTAAGGCAATCTACATAAGGCTTGTGATAGTCTCTTCAGACGCAGAAGTGAAAACATTCCTTCTTGGAGACACTATGTGACTGTGATGGTTGTACTCGCTTGTTTGCCGATAGATGAATTATGATTCTGCTTTTTAGCATTGATTAAATCATTCATGTTAGAAGAGCCTTTATTTCTCTTGCGTCTAAGGATTCGTATGGAGCCTTATCAAAAGCTTCCTCTATATCAATGAATAAATGTTTCGATTAAGTTTTATCTCTAATCTTAATCAAGTAAAAACTCAGGGTTTTATCATACCAAAAGACTACGAGATTATATAATGAGTTAAAGGGAAAGTTGTGTACCAATGACGATTTTATTATTTGCATGGAAGAAATTTAAATAATTGTCTTTACTGTTCACATACTAGCATTTATTATTTATTTAATTATAACCAGTTAATAAAAAATTATAACCTGCAAAATGCATGACTTTCAAAAAGTTTTTTTGGGATGTATGGGGTCTAATATAGTTACTTTTTAAAATTATTTTCATATTATACAGGGTGTCCCAAAAGCTCTGTAAGTGTAAAAGTTGTGTTTTTTAAATGGAATCCCCTATATATTATTGCAATGTCGGATTCTCCGATCAAAATAAGAACCTATTTTAATAAGATTTATAGTACCTAAATCTTAAGGGTTTTTAAATAACTTGAATTTTGACAAAATCTAACCTAATTATTATGTTTCAAATACTTAAGATGTGTTTCAGTTATGTAGTCGAAATTTACGGTGAAGTGTAACAATAAATCATATTTTATATCCCAATTATAATAAACTTGCTATATTATACAGGGTGTCCAAAAATTAAAATTAATCAAATAAGAACTTTAAGTGGCTATAACTTGATTAATTTAAATAGAACGTTACACTTCTTAACTTACCAGAAAATGTGCCTTTTAAATACCTATCGAATGGTGTAAGGGTGTTCTATAGTTAAGTCTTCGCGTTTTCACAGAATACGCCAAATAATCGTTTTCTGCACCATTTTGTGTTTTTTGAATAGATGTTCTAATGTATCTGGTTGCCTTTGGCATTTGGAAATGACAGGTAATTTACAACTATAAGAATAATAAACAGGAATATATTTGCAAATGTTCAGAAACTCGTAACGAGATTCATAGTCGTTCAACAGGCTATAACAGCAATAATGGTAATAACATATTGACGATAGCACAGAAAAGAAACAAAATATTTATAGTAGATGTTCGAAATGTCGACCATCCATTTCCCAACACTTACATATTCTTTTTTTGAAACCACTGCTAACTCTGGGCAACATTTGGGGGGTTAGAGTTTGAAAAGTGTCTCTTATGAGTACTTTCATATCATGTGATGTTGTCGGAGGCGCATTGTAGACAATTCCTTTTATGTATCTCCATAAAAATAAATCTGGTGGAGTCCGGAGATCTCGGGGGCAAATTTTGAAATCCGCCTCTCCCAATCCACCTGTTTCGAAAGTTGACATTGAAAAATTGTCGAACCTCGCGATGATAATGAGGCGGAGCTCCATCCAGTTGAAGCCACATTGTTGTTCTAATATTTAAAAGGACATCTTCTAATAAATTTGAAAGCTGGTGTAAAAGAAAATTGCGAAACATCAAATCATTTAAAGTTCCTTCAAAAAAGTAGGATCCAATTAAGTATGTACCAAGTATTCCTCCCCACGCATTAACCGACCACTTATTCCGGTTTCTCATAACCCTGTATTCATGCGGATTTGAATCAGAATAGTAATGGGAGTAGTGTCTATTCACGAAACCATTATTATGAAAAGTATATTCATCATTAAACAATACATTATCAAAAAAGTATTCATTTTCTGCTACTTTATCTAACACTCACAAGCAGAATTCACTTCCGTTATCAAAACCATTTCTGTGAAGCTCTTGACAAAGCTGGATTTTATAAGGATGAAATCTGTATTTGTTAAGAATCCTTGAAATACTTGCTTGGCTAATGTTAGTATTTTCGGATATATGATTTTGACTAATATTGGGATTTTCGATCACTAACCTAAACCAAGTACAGTAAAACATTTTCTTCATCCTCAGTGACAGATTTTCGTACAACAGGTTTGTTATAATTGACACTTCCACTTTCCCGAAACTGGTTTAATAGTCTCAGAAAAACGGCTGGCTTAGGATGGTTTCTTTCAAGAAAATTTTGAGCATAGGCTCGAGAAGCCAACAAACAAATTTGATGACATTCTCCGAAGATAAAAATCATATCAATACGCTTTTCCTTTGGATAAATCTTCATTTTGACAAAGCAATAACACAACAATATTTAAATAATTCATTTCAATGAATGAAGTTTCACAGTTACAAAAAATAATACCGCTATTATAGCAACAGACTTTTCAGACTAAACTTACAGATTAAATGATTTATCTGACGTTTCTAAATGCCATAGGCAACTAGATACATTAGAACATCTATTCAAAAAACACAAAATTGTGCAGAAAACAATTATTTGGCGTATTCTGTGAAAACGCGAAGACTTAGCTATAAAACAACCTTACACCATTCGATAGGTATTTAAAAGGTACATTTCCAGGTAAGTTACAAAGTATAGCGTTCTATTTAAATTATAGCCACTTAAAGTTCTTATTTGATTAGTTTTAATTTTTGGACACCCTGTACAACATATTAAGTGTATTATAACTGGGATATAAAATACGATTTATTGTTACAGTTCACTGTAAATTACGAGTATATAACTGAAATACTTCTTAAGTATTTGAAACATGAAAATTAGGTTAGATTTTGCCAAAATTCAAATTATTTAAAAACCCTTAAGGTTTAGGTACTATTCATTTTTCATTTTAACCTAGTTTTCATCCTTCCAAAACTGGATATAGGCCTCCTCTATTTGTTTCCAAATCTCTCCATTCTGGACTCTTCTTTGCCACATGACTATGTCATCCTTCCATCTCATCTATGGCCTGCCTCTGGATCTTTTCCCTTCATACAGGCGCCATTTTCCAATTTCTGAATTCCAGCGGTTGTCTTTTATTCGTTCGTTATGGCCTGCCCATTTCCATTTTAGTGATGCTGCCCTTTCTATAGCGTCAATTGCGTTGGTTTTTCTTCTTATCCTCATTTCGTTTTTTATCTCTGATATTCCTAACATGTGTCGTTCCATAGCCCTTTGAGTTTTGCGGATTCTGTCCAAATTTGATTTTGTAAAGGTCCACGTCTGCCCTCCGTATGTTAGAACCGGCAATATATAACAATCAAATACTTTGGTTCTTAAGTATAAGGGAATTTTCTGATTATTCAAAACATATGAGAGTTTTCCGAACGCCGTCCATCCCAATCGAGTTCTTTGTGTTATTTCGGCTGTCTGGTTGTCCTGACTCGCTCTTATGGCTTGGCCTAAGTATATATATATATATATATATATATATATATATATATATATATATATATATATATATATATATATATATATATATATATATTCATACACCTCTTCTATTTCAGTTGCATTTACTGTTATAACTTGTTGTTCCTCTGAGTTTGACATTACTTTTGTTTTTCTGAGATTCATCTTTAATCCTCGTTGGAGCGATGTTTCATGGAGGTAGTTTATCATTGACTGCAGCTCTTCCCAGTCGGATGCGATCAAGAGTATATCATCTGCATATCTCAGATGATTTATGAATTTACCATTAATGTTTATACCTTTATTTTCCCAATTTAATGTTTTGAACAAGTCTTCCAGGGCCATTGTAAATAATTTGGGCGAGATTGTATCTCCCTGTCTTACTCCTCTTTTGATTGGGATGCGGTTCGTCTTTAGCTCGTCATCAAGTTGTACTGTCATCGTTGCGTCTAGATAGACATTATGCAATAGATTTTTGTATCTCGAGTCTATTCTGCTATTTACCAAAGCTTCTTCAACAGCCCATAGTTCTACGCTGTCGAAAGCCTTCTCGTAGTCAACAAAGGCCATGTACAGAGGCAGATTATACTCGTTGGTTTTTTCTATTAATATTTTTAGTGTATGCAGGTGGTCGTATGTTTCATATCCCCTTCTGAATCCTGCTTGTTCAACAGGTTGATATGTGTCGAATTTGTTCGTCAATCTGCTAGTTATGATTTTTATGAAAGTTTTGTATAACTGGGAGAGAAGGGATATAGGCCTATAATTATCCAGAGTCGCCAGTACTATAAACCTTATTAAAATAAGCATTTATTTCGATCGAAAAATCCAATAATGCAATAATATACAGGGGGTTCCGTTAAAAAAATACAACTTTGATACTTTCAGAGCTTGTAGGACACCCTGTATAATATGAAAATAATTTTAAAAAGTAACTATATTAGACCCCCATATAAAGTAAAACTTTTTGAAAGTCGCGTATTTTGGCAGCAATAGACCGTGTCGTATAAGGTGAATAATTCTATATATTGCCCACATGAATTTTTACATCAAAGGGAAATTGATACATGTCCATTTCAGATTAACATTCTATCCAGTACAAACAATAATAGTTTTATTACAAATTACCAATATCTAAATTGATAAGGGTTTTTAAAAAATATATTTGAAGAGTTAATAAGCGTGATAATATTTTTTATTAAGTCATACTAAATAATTAATGTGATGATTGAGCTTGCATCAGTTTAATAAGTGTAATAATTCTGGGTTGAGTTTTTGTTAAGGCCACTCTCATAAATGAAATGTATATTGGAGAAACCAAACGACCACTAGAAGTTAGAATTAAGGAACATAAAACTCATACACAAAAAGGGGAAACGTCGATATTAAATATTGCAGAACATTTCTGGGATAAACAATACCATATAAAATGGTCTGAAGCTGCGGCAATATATATGGAACCCAATATGAAAAAAAAGAAAATTTATAGAAGCAGCATACATTAAAAACAATAATGGAATCTTCAGTAAACCGAATGTTGAGATACCTAATCTTTGGCAACCACTACTTTGTAACATCAAATCATTGAGGTGTGTACAGTGAAGCGAAACATTGCTCTTCAATGGGCACAGTCCCTATATAAGCTCGTAGTCTTAAGACAAAACATTCAGTTTATTCTTGATAATGATTAGAGATACAACATAATCGAAACGTCGTAAAAATAAAAATAAAGACGATGCAAGTCCGACCAAATCTTAGTCAAAACAGAATTTGTCAATTGATTTTTTTTTATGTAGAATCGGCTTTGAAATAGTCAAACATTTTAAAACGATTTAATGATTTATAACCCTTCTATTTTTTTATTTTTTCTACCAACGCCACTGACTTGTTCAATTTTGAATGAATCATATAATTTTAGTGTTTGTTCTCGGTATATTTTCAAAGTCCAAAAAACAATCTTCGAGACGTTTTGTGTTATTTAACGCATAACAAGTAAACAAAGTCCGCGACATATACGTATATATTTTATTTAATGTTGTCTTGTGACTTTTAAACAATAATAAATATAGGATATTGCAAAACCTATTTTCTCAGAAAACGAGGTTATCTAAAAGGGTGATTTGAAGAAAATTGAGATGAAAACAAGAAACATATCACCAATTTCCCAAAATAACACTCTAATATTTATTTTAGTTATAATTAAAAATACAAACTGATATATTAACTCTGGCCTAAACATTTGAAAATATACACAATTGTAACTCACAGAAATATATAAAACTTTATTTTTAATGCCAAAATGGAACACCTGTACAAAAACAAGTTGAAATTAATAATACATCCAAGTATATACTATTTTATTGGCAATATTTTGTTTTTGATAACATCTCTTAGTTCGTTTGCCATAGATCGAACTGATTTCTCCGTTTCTACAGATTTTTTTCTATTCTTCTCTTAAAAAGTCGAAACTTTGTTCTAACTGAAATTATCGTGTTACTTTAAAACCTGGACACAACAGCGCACCACACATAGCAGTACACCTTGCTGCGTCCAGACTGCACCAAGCTTTGTTTCTGCTTCGCACATAAGTGGCTATCCGCATAGTCTCCATCATGTCGTTCTCTTCCGATTCGTCAGACGAAGTCTAGGTAGTAACAACATAAATATTTCAGGTTAGTTCAGGTTAGTCATATGTCCTCTTAATAAAAAAAGAAGTTACTATGACCAATTTTATTACCTCTATAAAGATCTGAGGAAATTTTCAAAGATTTGTGAATATATTAGATTGGATATAAACACCTAACATCCTGTAAAAAAATTGAAGGCCAAATAAACAAAATATCGAAAACTTATAAACAACGGATTCAGCGAGAAAAATACATCGGAAAAATTTACTTGATCTTGTGGACATAAAAGGATCACGAAAACCCCCCTGGCTACCAGACTATATGTTGAGTCTTTGTGGTATCTGTTGCAGTTTTAGTACTATATTTGACATGACAATAGGTTTATTTAGAAGGGACTCTAGTTCCGTAAGTAACTTTATTATTATAAATTTTCTGATTTAGAGCCAAATGGTTTCGAACTCCCTCCAAGGAATATTGACTCGTACCAAGTATACAAAGATACCAAAAGTATGAAGCTCTGCTGGAATCCTTTCCATGTTATCAGGTCCTAGGTGACATGGTCTGCTGTATTTCCTACGAACTCTCGGACGGTTCGCGCGGTTGCAAGGAGAACTGCTTTCTGCATCGATTTATACAGATGCTCACTAAGGCTCAGTTCCTTGATGTTCTGCAGAAGGTTCTTTGGTACCACTTCAGTTATTGATAAAATTATGGGAATGGTTTGGACGCTGTTTACTATCCATTGTCTTCGAATTTACTTCAGATCTCTGTATTTGGCGATCTTCTCGTTGTATTTTGGCCTTAGGTTGTTGTTATTAGGCACAGCAATATCGATTAGTGTAGTTCGCATAGAAATTTTATCTATTAGTATGATGTCTGGTCTATTATGAGCAACGGACTGATCCGTTAGAACCGTTCGGTCCCAATATAACTTGAACTCATTATTCTCAAAAATAGACTCCGGCTTGTACTTGTAACAAAACACTTTTCCTATCTGCAATAGATTTAACTTATCTGCTAACTCTTGGTGGAGTATCTTAGCAGCTGAGTCATGCCTTTACTTGTATTCCGTTGCTGCAAACACTTGGCATCCTCCAGTTATGTGCTGGATTGTCACTGATGTTTGACAGTCCGTATCTACATTGGTCGTTTTCTATTGAGGGATCTCTGATGATAAACTTCCGATAGTTTTTTGTCAAAATAACCTGGTCTTGGATAGCTAACAAAAAGGCCTCAGTTACCGGAAACATCTGTCCTGAAATCAATCAGTAGTTCGACGCTGAGTTGTCGACATTGTCCTGATTGACCTCATTTGGATGCCGTCCATGAAGTAGTTTCTGTAGCCAGGCTTGTGACTTCTCTTGGTCTGTTTGGTGGTGAGAGGCAATATCCTGTTCTCTCAGCTTTAGCGGCGTTGAATCGTCTGCCTCGTATATTGCTCGATGTAGAGTAGAAGAGCCCGCTAACTTGTAGAAATAAGAACGTAAATTTATTATTTGTTGGTAGAGCTGCTTATCAATATCCACCAATCCTCTTCCTCCTTGATGTCTTGGAAGCATTGTATGTTCAATAGCACTCCGAGTGTGGTGTTTGTATGTTTTTATTAAGAGTGTTCTTATTTTCCTTTGCAGGTTTTGGATGACCGTCTTGCTCCATTTTACAATTCTAAAAGAGTAGCTAACTGTAATTAAATATAATATTAATTACTATTTTATCATACATAAAAGTTTCGAAGCCTGTTGTTTCTGATTTTGTAGTTTACACGCATTACCGAAAATTCCTACTACATTTCTATACGTAAGAAACTTTTTGATGGAATTAAAGAAAGACAATATCATAATGCAAAATAAATAAATCTAAACGAAAAGAATAACTGATAGCAACTAATTACGTAACTTGTGTTATTACACTCTGTTTTAGAAATCATATTAGCTCATTGAAATTGGTTATCATCATTATCATATTTAATACTTGTTTATAGACTCTTCTAACAAATAAATATAACGGAAAAATACAAACCTTATTCGTAGTAAAAATAATAACGATATTTATTTTGTTATTTAAACTAATTTTCTTAATCAATTATGTAGCAATGTTTACAAATGTATCAATGTATATTTTTAAAAACACAAATAAGTCTACTTTAAGATTTAAAAATAGAATATAAAAAATCAGTGAACTTCAATTAATTCGAATATTTATGGGATAACCAAAAACCATAAATAAAAACAATGCTTATTTTTAAATGTTTTTTATAAACAAAAAATCGTTGATAAGGGTTAATGTAATTTTGTAATATAACGGTTGATCCTAAAATAGAACATCGTGTGGAATTGAAGCCGAAATTCTGTAACAAACGTACGGAAAGACGGAATTTTGTACTCACACTTTTTGATATTTCCTTCCCTCGTTGCCTACAAATGATACAACGACGTTCTTATAAGTGGTGAAAAGATATAGAATATAAATAAAAGCAATGTAAACAATTTCATAATGTTATGGGAAAAATACCCATCCATCCAGAATTAATTTAAAAATTATAATTTCGATTACTGTCGAGCTGATTTTACAAAAATAATAAGTACAGTCATTCATGCGGTATCCCCTACATCCTTTACAAATTACCTATCGGGCAGGAAAATCCACAGATATGGCACTACGTCGACTCGTCAGAAAAGTAGGAAACGCGCTGTTGGGTGTGGGTGACCGATCTGCCTTAGATACCTTTATCGATATTGTTGTGTAAATTATATCTCACCGATAATTCCCGCCACAGTTTAAGTTCAAATATGAAAATCAAAAATTATATAGTGCGACAATGGGTGTCTGGGAAGGTGTCAGTCGAAACCCACTGAGGAGTCCTAAGGCTGGCACCGGGACAAAACACCCTAAACTTTTACTTTACAGTTTGTTCGTAATTCTCGCTGGATACAGGGACCTTAGCAGATTACGACATGGCATCCCTGGACATAGGAATGTGCACTTGTGGCGTCAAGTGGCACGGGTGCTTAGCCGCACCGAATCTGCGACAGGGTGTTAGTCCCCGCAGTTCTCAGCCCCCAATAACAAACAAGCCTTCCTTGTAATCGGAATCTGGAGTACAAATCTCCAATTCTCAAGGAAGGTTGATTGTCTAGAGGCGGGGGTGTTGTGTAAATTATATCTCACCGATAATTCTCGCCACAGTTTAAGTTCAAATATGAAAATCAAAAATTATATAGTGCGACAACGAGTGTCTGGGAAGGTGTCAGTTGAAACCCACTGAGGAGTCCTAAAGCTGGCACCGGGACGAAACACCCTAAATTTTTACTTTACAGTTTGTTCGTAATTCTCGCTGGGTACAGAGACCTTAGCAGATTACGACAATATCGACAACACGTCTCACGATTCGATATGCAATACTCTACAACGCCGAGGCTCTGAACCGACATTTGTCGCATGGATCGGGGCAATATTAAGGCTATTCTTTTGAGTCATTATCAGTTTCACTTCTATCACTTGAAGTAATCATGATCACTTCGACCCAATGACAAGTAAATGCATATTCAAAAGAACATGAAGTTATCAGTTTCACTTTGTTCACTTCGATCAGTGATAATTTACTCAAAAGAATACAGCCATTAAGTCAGGAATAAAATACGCTGAGCTTAACAATGTAATTGTTAAAGCTCTGTCAAGTAGGGGCTGTCCACAGGGACGAGTTCTAATGCCTTTGCTGTGTAGCCTTGTGGTGGATAGCCTGCTGAGTGAACTGAATGATGCTGGTTTGTATACACAGGCCTACACCGATGACCTGGTCATTTTGCGCCCTAGTCGCGATATTCGGGACCTGGAGGGACCAATGATGCGGGCCCTCTGGATCACGGAACGATGATGCCACAGGGAAGGACTCGGAATAAACCCGGACAAGGCCGAGATGTCAGGAAAGACTCTTCAATACAAGAGGACAGTTAAATACTTGGGAGTAATTCTGGATACACGACTGAGCTGGAATGATCATATTGAAACTCGAACCAACAAGGCCATATGTGCTATCTGGGCTTGTAAACGAGCGTTTGGGTGTACATGAGGCTTGACACCTAGAGTGCTATTTTGGATATACACTATGGTGATCTGCCTCATGATAACGTGCGCCACTATTGTATGTTGGGGTAATACAACAAAGCCCACACACAGCCTTTAACTAGACAAAGTTCAAAGAATGACTTGTGTGGAAATATTGAATGCAATGAGGTCTGCTCCCACCAGGGCTCTTGAAGTCCTGGTGAACCTGCTTCCTCTTCACTTATACATAGAGAACAAGACCTTGAAGACTGTTTATCGTCTTAGTTGCCTAGGGTATCTTGGAATTGGAACGGGCGGCTAGTTAGGTATCTGGGAAAGCATGGTGGAGAGATGTCCATCTCTCCCCATTCAGACAGATTACATGACGCCGTTGGAAATATTTCTGCCAAGTAGAGAGGATTGAGAGGGAGAGCAAAATCATTCGAGAAATAGATCCTAGTGGTATACAGATGGTTCTCAACAAGATGAAAAAGCTGGAGTCGGAGTGTTCGGTAGGAGCATAGGAGTCAGGGAATATTACCCTTTCGGACAAAGTCCGAGGATCTTAACAGCGGAAATTTATGCCCATTTCTATGAGAGGGATATAAACTAGAATAGGGTAATAAATATATGCTCAAACAGTAAGGCTGCCATAATGAAATCCAGTGTCGTAACTTCGCGACTGGTGTCTGAGTGCAAGGACGTACTGAATAATATGGCAAGAAACGATTGTACAATCCCGGGCCACTGGGACATATGCGAGAATAAGAAAGTAGACCGTCTGGCAAAGTTGGGTTGTGCAACTGAACCATATGGACCCCAACCAATTCTACCTGTCCCAAGTGCCGTTGGCAAAAAGGAATTAAAATAGTGGTGGAAAGCAAATTTATTGAATCATGGAGCTTCTCTCCTTAGGAAGGAAAGAGTTGGAAATTGTAGTAAGATTGTTGACAGAACATTATCACCAGAGGGGCCATCTTCATAAAATCGGTATCGAAGATGACCCGACGTGCGGATCGTGTTTGGAGGAGGATGAAACTGTTGCCCATGTCCTCAGAGAGTGCCCAGCACTTAACAGACTGAGACAGAAATATTTCGGAGATTTAATTTTGTTACCGAAAGCAGTTAGGCAAGTTCAATTAACGAGGCTACTTGGAGTCGTAAAGACAATTGGCCTCGAACGACCTGCAGCTATGGTGGGATGTAAAGAACCCAATAAAAGCCTAGACATCGATGATCTAGTATCACCATCCTCTATTTCAGTTATATAGTCACTCTTTATAGAAGAAATCCGAACAAAGCATTTTTGGTACTCACATATGAGGGTAGCCATTTATATTTTAGGAATAACACACAAAAACAAATATTTATCATTGAAAATGGTTTTATTGTTTTTCAGAATATTTTCGCAGATGATAAATACACTTTTGCATGGGTTTAATCCACTCTGAAAAGCTTTTTTGCTAGTGCAACATGGGTTTTCAACACATCAACCGTCTCTTTCATTGACCATAGTGTTTATTCGTCATGATAGGAATAATAAGTCAGCGCAGTATAGCGGACGATCTATTAATTCCACACCTTGAATGCTCAAAACGTACTAGTGTGCAGTGATACTTTAACGTAATATTCCATGACAGATGGATAAGATGAAGCGGTGCTGGCCCGAATTTTTTTCTGGGGACATTTAAAGGCTCTTATATACAAAACTCCCATAAACGATAACGAAGATCTTCGTTAAAAAATAATAAATGAATTCTAGTTATATAAAATGCGACCGGATTTTTTTTAGAGTTCGATATTTTTTGAAATCATCAGGAAATATATAGAAATGAATGGAGGAGGTCACTTTGAAAATGTATTAAAATTATTTTTCTTTTTTAAAATATTATTTTTGTGTTAAAAATTTCACTTAAAAATAAAAAAAAATCTTCCACAATTCCACAATTGCTGGAAAATATTCCCGTTGAAAAACAGTAAATTTGAGATAGCGGTAACCGATAAAGAACTGCTTACAAAAGATCTAAACAACTACATAAAGAACACAAGAACTGACGACAACGTAGAAGAAATTTGGAAATCGTTTAAGGAACTAACCAACAAACTAATAACTGAAGATACCATACGGAAGAACAAACCGAAAAAACAGAAATGGATGACAGCAGAAATATTGGACCTCATGGAACAAAGGAGACAGTCGAAAACAGTTCGAGTGGAATATAAAAGAAGGCAAAGAGAAATTAAACAAAAAATTCGGATAGCCAAAGAGAACTGGATGAGAGACAAATGTATCGAAATGGAAGATCTAGAAAGGAAACATGACACATTCAACATGTACAAAAAAGTCAGGGAAATAGTAGGTCTATATAATAAGAATACCACAAATACCCTTGCGGACCCTAATGGTAAAATTATCTTGGACGAAAAAGAAATTTTTAAAACATGGGTTAAATATGTGAAGAAATTGTTTCATGATGACAGACCGAATGAACACAACTCCGATGATCTCGCTAATATGGACGCTAATATAGACATGGGATCGGAAATTCTAAACAGTGAAGTTCTATCTGACATAAGATCTACAAAAACCAGGAAAGCCACCGGGCCTGATAATGTTCCAACCGAGCTGTTACAAATGCTCCATGAGGAAAATATAGGAATCTTGGTCAAACTGTTTAATACCGTTTACGCGACTGGAGATATACCGGAAGATTGGCTGAGTCCCAATCCCAAAAAAAACAGCGAGCAAAGCGATGCAGTGAGTACAGACCAATGAGTCTAATGAGCCACACTTTGAAGGTCTTTCTCAGAATCATCCACAGCAGGATAAGATCTAAATGCGAAGCAGATTTAGATGAAACCCAATTCGGATTTAGAAACGCCCTAGGTACTAGAGAGGCTTTATTCGATCTAAATATACTTCTGCAAAAATGCCGGAACCAACACAAGGATGTATTCGTATGTTTTGTCGATTACGAGAAGGCGTTCGATAGAGTACAGTACAGAAAACTCATAGACATTTTAAATAACATAGGGATCGACAGCAGAGACGTAAGAATTATTAAAAATCTATATTGGCGGCTGAAAGCAACAGTAAGGCTAAATGGAAAACTCACAGAAGAAAGTAAAATTCTGCGAGGTGTCAGACAGGGCTGCATACTATCTGCACTGCTTTTTAATATATATTCAGATAAAAACTTTAAACGGGCTACTTAAGGACAACGAATGGGAGTACAAATCAATGGAGAATAAATAAATACAAAACGATATGCTGACGACACTGTTATCCTAAGCAACAAACTACAAGACCTGCAACATCTATTAAACTGTGTTAACACTGAGGGTCAAGAAATGGGGCTCAACATAAATATCAAAAAGACAAAATTTATCGTCTTTAGTAGACAACTTCATCTGAACGCTTCAATACAAATAGAAGGAAAAAGTATAGACAGGGTGACTCATTTTAAATATATTGGATGTTATATCACCGAAAATCTAAACCCAGATAAAGAGATAAGGTGTAGAATAGAGACTGCTAGAGCAACTTTTCAAATAATGAAACCACTTTTCTGCAATGATAACCTCAACCTAAAACTACGACAGAGTCTGGCTAGTGTTACTATATGGGGTAGAGATCTGGACAATTAAGGCTGCCACGATTAATCGGTTGGAGGCTCTCGAAATGTGGTTACACCGGCGAATGCTGAGAATACCTTGGACAGCTAGGCAGACCAACGAAATGGTACTCAATAGGGCCGACACAACTCGTCTACTATTAAACACTGTGAAGTGTAGAAAAATCTCATATCTTGGACATATATTCAGAGGAGAGCGATATAGAATTCTTCAATTAATCATGATGGGTAAAGTGGAGGGACGTAGAGGGGTAGGAAGGAGACAGGCTTCCTGGTTGAGGAATATTCGTGAATGGACAGGTATACGTAGCGCGGGGGAACTGTTCCAGCTAGCGCAGGACCGTGAAAGACTTGCCAATATAATTGCCGACCTCAGGGAGACCTGATATGGCACTTGAAGAAGAAGAATTCCCGTTGAAACAAGACTAATTATTTGGTTACTTCAAGATGGCGCTCTACCTTGTTTTAATCTGGACTTGCGGAGATACCTCAACGAAACATTTCATAAGAGATGGACAGGATAAAGCGACGCTAGCCGGGTATCAATCCTATGGATTTTTTTTTGAAGGCATTTAAAGGCTCTTGTTTACAAAACGCCCATAAAAGATACCGAAGACCTTCGTCAAAAGATACTAAATGAATTCCAGTTATACAAAATGCCACCGGATTTTTTTAGAGTTCGACTTTTTTTGAAAAGCATCAGGGGATATATAGAAATGAATTGAGGCCACTTTAACAATGTATTATAATTATTTTTATTTTTAAAACATTATTTTTGTGTTAAAAATTTCACTTAGTTAAAATTAAAGAATTATAGAAATATTAATTATTTAACTGTTATCGTTGGTATAACTGTCAGATTACGTTTTAAATATTTGATTGCTAGGTTTAATTAAATTTGAAGCATTTACAAAACTGATTTTTAGTGGTAACAAAAACTTTTAATTTCAATTTGCACCTAAACTGTGTGGTTTATTGACTCGAATAGGGAGTACCTTTTTTATTGGGTATTCTTTTATATTTAAAATGGCAAATTATTTTCTTCTAATGCAGGATAAAGATTGCTTACACTTAACTCTCATGTTAAATAAGCTGATTTAAAAATTACTATTACCCCTGGGCATTTATTAGACTTGCATACAACAAGGACGTTTAAAACTATCTTGACAGATAAATTAAACAAAGAAATATGTTATTGAGCGAGTGGAATGGGATCAAAAGTTTTATCAAAAACCTGGTTATGGAGATGTCAAGAAGGAGACAATAGAAAATATTGATCATTCCATTTTTTTTATTTTAAATCGTCCCTGTAATCTTCATGCTTTATTTATCCATCAGTAAATATAAGACCTACATTTAATATGAAACATATTTAAAAATGTAGCTAAAGATTAAAATAGAACAATTTCTCATCAGTTTTCTCTCTGATAGTTTGAAGAATCCTAATGTTTCTTTTTCTAATATAAAGTTTTCACTGTCATCAGTTAAAATTTCGGGAACTTTTGTTGCGCTTGGCAAGGAAACTGGATAATTTCACGGTGAGGAATTGGCTTGGACACAGGTGCGATATTTGGATAGTCTATTTTTAACCGACTTCTAAAAGAAGGAGGTTCTCAATTCGTCGTGTATGTATGTTTTTTATTTATGTATGTACACTGATTACTCTCGAACGGCGACACCGATTTGAATAGAATTTTTTACATTATGTTCAGGAAGTTGCTGCGGTGGTCCCATATTTTTTTGGACGAAATTAGTGAAGTAATATCCAAGATGGCGCTGACAATATGGCGCCCAAAAAAAAAATGTTGTTTGATTTTCTCCAAAATTGGCATAGGGGAATTTTTGGGGTTGTAACAACGAATCTGAAATTATATTAAAAAAATTAAATTAGCGAATCCAATATAGCGGACAAAAAAATTTTATTTTGTCTGATTTTCTCCAAAAATGGTGTGGAGGAGTTTTCGGGGTCGCATATAATGGATAAAAAATATTTTTAAAAAATTCAATATGGCGGATCCAACATGGCGGACGAAATAATCAATTTTGTCCGATATTTTTCAAAACTGGTACGGGGGAGTTTTCGGGGTTGCACATAACGAATCTGAAATTATTTTTTAAAAATTCAATATGATTTTGTCTAAAATCAGTATTGGGGTATTTTTGTTAGTGTTAATTATGAATTGAAAATATTTTGTGAAAAACTCAAACTGGCAGATTCAATATGGTGCCCTAAAAATTCGACATATTTCGATTTTCTCCCAAACTGATATAGGGGGTTCTTGAGGGTGTAAATTATGAATTTAAAAGTATTTTTTTTTTCAGGATTCAATATGGCAAATCCAAGATAGCGGACTAAAAATTTTACATTACAATTAAAGATTATGTTCAAAGGTGGGACTAAATCGTTTTTGAGGATGTAAATAGCGAATATAAGTTTAAAAATTTTAAATTTCCGGATTTCATCCAAAATTGGTACTAGGGGCCTTTGAAGGGTTTAGATTTAGATTAAATGAAGACTTAAAATAATTTTTTTAAAATCCAATACAGTGGATGCAATATGGTGGGTTGAAAATTTTACCTTATTCGCATTTTTTCAGGTTTGGTATTAGAGGGTTTTCGGGGTCGTGTATTACGAATATGGAGTTAATTTTTTACAACTATTAGGTTGATAAGATACAATATAGGGGACAGAAAATTTTGCGTATTCCGATTTTGTCTAAAATTGATATTGTGGGGTTCTTGAGGCGTATATAAACTCAATATGCAGTATAAAATATATCGAGCTAAGAAATTTACATTTAAAGTTCTTTAAATATTGAAAATTGATATTGTGGGGTTCTTGAGGCGTATACAAACTCAATATGCAGTATAAAATATATCGAGCTAAGAAATTTACATCTCAGGTTCTTTAAGCATCGATATTGGAAGATTTTGGAGCCTATATTACCAATCTAAAATTAATTTGAAATTTAAGATAGTAGATTTACTATGACAGACTAAATATTTGTTTGGCACAATTTTACTGGTATTTGGAAAACTTGACGTAGAATGAAATACACTAGAGTTTGAAATCCAAATTATCAGTGGAAGTTGTACCTTAGAATCTAAGGTTATTTTGTCTATTTTCACTTGATTTAATTAACTTATTAATACTTGATAGTGTTTCACGAAATGCAACGAATTATGGTATATAAAAATATTTTTTATCATAGCTCAAAACTGAAAGGTATTGAAGCCACTATCATTCTTTAATGTGCTATCTGTGTGTCGTATAATTAAAAATAATTGTGATGATTTTTGCTAATCAAAGTAATTTAAATTATTGGGAATGAAATAAGAGAGTAATAGTGATTTGCGTTTGCTTTTTCTTCTATTTAAAACAACAATACGCCACCAGTTACACACTCCAATGAAGCTGAAGCGACAAAAATGGACGAACGATCAGTCTTCGGCACGTAGCACCGCCCCTTTAGAGGGAGAGAGACTATTAATTAAATGTTTGAGTCTATCTCACACCAAGTGTAAGTCAGTACAGTGGAACCCACGGTCTATTCTTTATATGTCTGTGATGGTACCAACAATATAATCTCGATGGATGTGGTTCAGGTTAATACAACGTTTCTACCTTTCTGTAAGACGAAAAAGCATGAATATCTCTTTTTATAACATTATTTGTTGAATATATTTTTCAAAATGTTTTATAATTTTTTCTAAATACACTTTTTCAAAAATGCTGTTACAGTTATTAAAATATATATTTTAGTCTCATTCCACAAATTTAATAAATAATTTTGAACATTAAGTCATTATCCTTTTAAAAATTTCTATTTAAATTAACGTTAATTAAAGCAGTATTTTCCTGTCGTATTTAGCGCGCTGCCACTGGTATACATAAACATGCAAAATTATTTTTATAAAAAACAAATTAGGTTTGAGGCCTTCTTAGGGTTAATAGTAAATAAAAATAAACAAACAATTAGTTTTCGTCGACCAACGCTCGCGTAGTGGAACATACTAAAAATATTTAGAACTACCAAGGAATAGCAACAGCGCTCGACGAAAAACCATTCTGCAGTATTAAAGGTATTTATTATATTTTTGTAAAATATCTAGTTTAGAACTTTTATGCAATACGAAAAATTTTTAAAAATGTGATTTAACTGTCTGATTTCTGTAAAAAAATTTGCTTTTAAGTGTGTCTAAACAAGAAATAGAAAATACGTCAAATTGGAAAGATCAAAATTTCATACCGAATTTTCTAGAAGAAAATATGACTGACGTGGGGGTTCTACGGCAGCTATTTTTTCTTTTCTTTTTTATTGGAAGACATTAAATCATCGGATATTCAATTGTTAACAGTTTTTCTTTCATATCTACCTTTATAGGAGGTACCTTAAAGTCTTTTTTTGCAACTACTACTCATTTCTTTTTGGGTTAACTGATACCCAATAAAAAATCTCATTGCGAAAGAAAGAAAAATAATGAAGTAACAAGGCTTTAATATACAGACGAACGATTTTGAAAATATCTTAGAAAAAAAAAATTTTAATTAGTTTTGTCTATTTTCTTTATTGTGGTTTTTTATTTACATACAGTTAATATATTATAGTTAGGTAGATTGTAATTAGTGGTTTTAGTTTGGGTAAAAAGTATTTACTTTCTCCCGAATAACACAAAAAAAAATTGTTTAGGTATCTTTATTATACAATGTGTCCCACGACGAACTGCCGCGATAGATTTTTCGAAAAATAGACTTTGGAACATTTTTAACATTTGATAGTTTACTACAGTCGATGGGGGCAATTCGGCTAAAATATTTTCAAGATGGTGGTCCTTCGGGTTACACCGGAAGTTGACGCCTTCTTGTTTATTTTAAACGAAATGCCCTATACTCAAACAGCACAAATACGTCTTAAAGACGTCCATAAAACGTTTGATCTCAACATTCAGGACGTCTTATGGATGTCCATTAAAGTCGAATGACGTCCATAAGACGTTCTATAGACGTCTTATGTTACAAAAGGTAACGTCTTTAAGACATTTACTTACGTCTTATGGACGTCCTTTCCCAACATATTCCATCATTAAAATTATGTACATTAAAAGAGGTCCCTTTAATTTTTTTGTTTGTCTTGTTTACAAAGTCAAACCGTGATTATTCAAAAGACCAAGAAATAACTTTAATTAAGAAAAAATCAAGAGCAAAATATACACTACCATTTTAAATAACTACAAGTTCTGCATGAATAATTTACTTTAAAAAATATGTTCAACATAATCTCTTTATACAAAAAAAATACATAACTTAAGCATAATGTAAACTTTTTCTAATTTGAAATTTAAGAAGTGAGGTAGAAGAGCAAATATTTTCAGGACTACTACTGTTCGAATTATAAGTGAACCTATCAAATTTAAGCCTTAGTTTATCAATTACATATAATAACTATCAAAACTATCAACAAAATAAAAGTTTATTAAAATAAAATGTACACAAATCTTTAAATAGTTTTAAAAAGAAGAATTTTTATTTAGTCGAATAACAAATCTGGTCTGATGCCCTTTTCAGCCATGTTTGGATTGAAATTTTCTCATTCTTCTAACTTTTTGCCAGTCCTGTTGTCTCTGTAGATCCTTAGTTTATCATTTGTGGGAGTAAATTTTTTGATATTTTTGCGAATTTTTATAATTGTCCTCTACTATAGAATCGTGACTTATGCTATTTCAAGGTTAATATGTATAATGAAAGACAGAACTTACTCATAATAAGTCTCACCAAGTTGGAATCGTAGAACTTTCTCTTTCCTTTTCAACTGTACATGGTAACTTTACAAGCTCGCTTTACAAAGTCATAAATGCTCCCTACTCCCAGTTTTGAAATTTCTAAAACCTTAAATAAAATTACTTCTTGTAATTAACAAAACTCTATTTTCTATGTTCTTTAAATATAAACCAATCATCAGGAACAAATTAAATCTTACAGGTTTCATTAGTGGAGCACTCCATAAACAAACATTTCGCCTTCCACTTCATTAGTAATATTTCTTGTAATATTTAGGACCGGGTCTGGATGAGCTGTGCAAGCCTTTTTTGCACAGATAATATTTTTGAAAATTTCATTTCATATTTCTAATAACATAGAGTTACTACAAAAATATAAGCGATAAAGCATTCGGGAATTTCCTGTAACACAACCTATAAATAACGTTACTGTTTTTCCTAAGTACATATGATTCTCGATCTTACCTTAAGTATTACATAAACACGAATAAAAAAGATTTTCAGAGGCATATAGATAAATCAACTATTTTAATAAAATTCTTTCAAAAGCTAAATTTTCACAGTCGGCACCCCAACAACATTAAAAATGAATAACGACATGATGAAACACAAATACAAAACGGAAAAATGACAGTTGACAGAAACAAAAGGCGGATTTTTTAAAGTTATAGTTTCACTGGCATCATATTTATGTGTGTCATTGTTATCGGTACATCAAACAGTCTGTGACAAAAAGCACTAAAGTATTGATAAAAAAGATCATGCAAAAGTTCTATTAACCAAAGTCGTAGTGAGGCTACTAAAAATTTGTCGTTCAATTAAAAATTTTAACCTCAACTTGTATTCAGCTGAGTTCTGTGTGGCGTTGCAAACTTATTTATTACCCAACTGCGACAAAATCCATAGGGAAGGAAATGCTTTTTAGTTTTTATCAACTAAATTATTCACAACTGTATTTATTTTCATATAAAATGTAGTATGTAGACTTTTACAAGATTTCTTAAAGACGTTGTATATAGAGGTCTTATGGACGTCTTTAAAACAACGTCTTTAAGATATCTTTTAAGACGCCTTATTTATGTCTTAAGACGTTCAGACATAATCTGGATATAAAAATGACGTCTATAAGACGTCTAGTGCTGTGTGGGTATGTTAGTACATTTTTAGAATCTACGCAAAATTGTAGACATATTTCATGTATAATGTCCCATATCTAAATCTAACTATTCTTGATATATTTTAAATGGCGTTTGCAGGCCTAAACATAACTATCACTTGCTTGCTGAGGGGAGAAAATCAATGGGTCAAATGGATAGGTGTACTACAAATCTTAAAAAGTAATGTAAAGTACATATAAAGTACTATTATTTTGCGAAGGGCCAGCGCTGCAACTTGAAAAATATCGGAGATATAAATTTTTGAAAAAAGATGGAATTTTCCGGTTCTTCTTTTGTTTATCCGCTACTAATGATCCGATTGAATCAATCCAGAGCTCATTTTGTTGCTATTTTTTTTTATTTATAATTCATTTACACCATCGAGATTGCATCATTAGTTTTGATTTTAAAGAGTGTCCCAAAATTCACGCAAGATTTGAATTTGTCGCCATTTATGCGATAAAGTGTTGGCAACCAAAAAAAACAGTTTGACATCAGAAATGGCCCTCTAGATGTGATTTAATACCACTGGTTTTCTTTCTATGGGGTTATTTGAAGTCGAAGGTCTGTGCCATATTGTATGAACGACCGCCTATAGGTGCAATATCTTACCTATAGTTCCCGTCAAGGAATGATTTATAATATAACATCCGAATAATAATTAAGTACGTACACAAGGGTGTCTGGGAAAGGATGCTATTCCATACATAACCGTATCCTATGTACTTTATGAATCAATAGAAAAATTACAATTTAAAAAAAAAAACTGTGTTTTCTCTTTAATTGAAATCTTGCGTGAATTTTGGGGAAACCCTTTATAAACAAAAAACGAATAAAAACGTAGTTTTTTAGTTTTAATTGTTTATAACAAATTAATGGATCTTTATATAGAATGGAAAACATTAACATGGTCTAAACTTAAAACCGTTCTAAATTAACAACAGAGTCTTTAAACTCACAAGATTAAAAATAAGTTAAGCAAATTTTAAACCCTAAAAATACAAGCATAACAAATCATTTTTAACCGACTTCTAAAAGAAGGAGGTTCTCAGTTCGTCGACTATGTACTTTTTTATGTATGTACACCGATTACTCCGGAACGGCGGCACCGATTTGAATAAAATTTCTTACGTTATGTTCAGGAACTTGCTGCAGTGGTCTCATACTTTTTTGGACGAAATTGGTGCCGTAAAATCCAAAATGGCGCTGACAATATGGCGGCTAAAAAAATTAATTTTGTCCGATTTTCTCCAAAATCGGTATGGAGGTATTTTCGGGGTCGTACACAACGAATCTGAAATTATTTTTTTAAAATTCAATATAGCGGAGTAGTGAACATAACCCGATTCGCTCGATCCCCCCACTCCTCGACCTTGACCTTGACCTTGCTTCACCCCTCTTTGGCCCCGCCCACATGTCCTCGTCATTGACCTTGAAAATGCACGTGTGCTTTGGCCTTGGCCTTGTGTTCAAGATTGTGTGTGTGTGACCTTGACCTTGACCTTGGTCGAGACGACCTTGACTTTGTTGAAGGTCACCTTGGGTGTGTGACCTTGAAGATATGTTACGTGGTTGGGGGTGACCTTGAATGGTTTTATATAAGGTATGGGGCAGTTTCATTCATCAGTTGGCTCTGACTTGTATAGGTAGTACATGTGTTAATATTTGACAAATCATGGCATATGTTTGTGAAAATTGCGGTTCTAAGTTTACTAATATTTATAATATGAGACGTCATCAAAGAGAATCGTGTGCGGCGAGATTTAATGAAGTGCCTGGAGGAAAACGGCTCCGAATTGAAGAGTATACATCGACGATTCCGCTAATTAATTGCGCTACATGTAATGTAGATGTTCCAATAAATCATATGTCGGTGCATAAACGAACACAACAACATAAAAATAATTCATGTTTGCCGGTATGTCATGGTGTGCAACTCGTTCAATGTGCCTTCAAAAGGAGAATTGCAACCTATCGGGTTAGCAGTGATATGGAGCATTCCGATTACGTAATGTTCTTTGCAGACATTAAATCCAAGGTGGTGGAACTTGTTAATAATTTATTGCGTGTGCATCATGCTTTAAAAGTTAACATGACAGCTGTTGGCGAGTACATGCTTCCATCACAAGAAATATTCAGTGAAAAATCCTTCAACACTGCTAATCAAATAATTAGTGTAGAAAGTGATTTGGATGCCGTTTACCATTCTTTCACCGAATTAATAAAAACGCAGGCGACAGAGTTCCAGGAGAAAGATTCAGGTATGGAAAAATCAAAAACCCGATATATTAAACTGATTTTTATATATTATTTTTCTTGTTATAGGATGGGCTCTTGTGCGAATTTTATACTTGGAAGTTGGTATCAACAAGTATATGCCTATGGGTGGCTCATCATACATCAAGTTGCCGTGTTCTATTGAAAAGAAAGGAGCTGTCGTCAATGTGATTAACCAGGACGAATTTTGCTTTGCGTGGGCTGTAACATCAGCATTGTTTCCTCCAACAGCAGAGCCTTCACAGAAGACATCCTACCCCCATTTTTCTAGAGTGCTAAATGTAACAGGTATGGATTTTCCAGTAAAATTACGTGACATTAAAAAATTTGAGGAAATGAACAACATATCAATTAACGTATACGGTCTGGAATCTAAATATGAAAATAATGAAGTAATACATGAAGTTATTGGTCCACTGAGGTATGCGTCAAAAAAGTTGGATAGGCATGTAAATTTATTGTTAATTACAAAAGACTGTAGTAGTAAAGATGGCGGTGAACATTTTTGTGATACGACTTGTTCAAAGAGTCATTATTGTTGGATTCGGGATTTATCACGTTTAGTTTCAAGTCAAATTAGTTGTCAACAACATAAAATATATTTCTGTGATGGTTGCCTCATTTATTTTAGTACACCGTCAGCTTTAACTTTACATCAAAGCTACGATTGTAACCACATTTTCACGCAAACACCCTCAGTGGATTTAAAAATCGATAAATTTGGAAAGAGTGTGCCGGAAAATATTTTAAAATTCGAGGGTATAGAAAAGCAAATGCGCGTTCCATTCGTGGTTTATGCAGATTTCGAATCTGTTTTAAAACCCGTTGAAACGGTACAACCAAACCCACAAAATTCTTACACGGTAAAAAGTTTTAAACATGAACCATATTCTTTCGCTTATTTAATTAAATGCTCTTTTGACGACTCACTTTCGAAATTTGAGCTATTTCGGGGGAATAATGCAGCTCAAGTCTTTGTGGATCGTATCGAGTGTGATTTAAGGGCTCTATACAACACATATTTAAAAGACATTAAGCCTATGAAACCGTTAACACCTGAAGAAAAAAGGGAGTTTAATGATGCTAAAATATGTGGTATATGTGAAGGCCCTTTTGAAGAGGGTGAGATTAAAGTACGAGACCACTGTCACATAACTGGTGCAAAAAGATTTGGTGCTGCACATTCCGTTTGTAATTTAAATTATAAATTACCCTCTTTTATCCCTATCATATTTCATAACTTAAGCGGCTACGACAGCCATTTATTTATAAAAGAGTTATGTAAATATGGGGATAAAATTGGTGTTTTGGCTCAAAGTAAGGAAAAGTACATATCATTTACCAAAAGCATTTATGTGCACGATTATTTTGATAGTAAATGTGGAAAAGTCAAGAGGAAATATTTAAAGTTGCGATTTATTGATAGTTTTAAATTTCTGTCAACGTCTTTGGAAAATTTAGGCAGCGGTTTAAACGACGACGATTTTATTGAAACGCGGAAACATTTTTCAAATATCAACCAATTTAATTTGATGCGTCAAAAGGGTGTTGTTCCCTATAGCTTTATTGACTCTATAGAAAAAATGGAAAATACATGTCTTCCAAGTAAAGATGAATTTTATGATAATTTACGGGAAGAACATATTAGCGATGAAAGCTATAGAAGAGCAAAAGAAGTATGGCGCTTGTTTGGGTGTAAAACTTTGGGGGACTATTCGGACGTGTATTTAAAATCAGATGTGTTGCTATTGTGTGATGTTTTTGAGCAATTTCGGAATAATTGTTTAAAATTCGATAAACTTGATCCAGCACATTACTATACCCTTCCAAGTTTATCATTTGATTGTATGCTACGTATGACTAAGGTAGAGTTAGAGCTCTTAACTGATATAGACATGATACATTTTTTTAAGAAAGGTATACGCGGCGGCATAAGCCAGTGTACAGAAAGGAAGCACATCGCTAATAATATTTTTTTACCAGACTATGACCCAACAAAACCTTCTTCATTTATAACATACCTTGATGCTACAAATCTATATGGTCATAGTATGTCACAAGCATTACCATATGGTGGTTTTCGATGGTTAAGCGAGCGCGAAATTCTGGATTTAAATATTATGGCTGTTGGTGATGATAGTTTACATGGCTACATTTTGGAAGTGGATGTGCATTATCCGACTGAGTTGCATGATGTACATTCTGATCTTCCATTTCTAGTAGAAAATATCATACCGCCAACAGAAAACGCTAAATTACCGAAATTAATTCCTAATTTACAAGATAAAAAAAAATACATTGTACACTATAGAACTTTAAAACAAGCCATCGCCAACGGCTTAGTGGTAATGCAAACCCATCGAGTATTACAGTTTGAGCAATCAAAATGGCTAAAATCGTATATTGATTTTAATACCAATTTACGTAACAAGGCCACCACAAAATTTGCGAAGGACACTTTTAAATTAAAAAATAACGCGATATTTGGTAAAACTATGGAAAATGTGGAAAATCGAAAGGATATAAAATTAGTAACACATTGGGAGAACAGTGTAGGCAGAAATGGAGCTAGAGCACTAATATCCCGCCCCAATTTCAATAGTAGCTCGATATTTACCGAGAACTTTGTTGCTATACATATGAATAAAGTTAAAATATTGTACAATAAACCAATTTATATCGGTTTTTCCATATTAGATATATCAAAGACTGTAATATACGATTTTTATTATAATTTTATTAAATCCAAGTTTGGCGATGATGCTTCGTTACTTTACACCGATACTGACTCGCTTATATTAAAAGTGTATACGGAAAACTTTTATCAAACTATATCAGAAAACCCCGAAAAATTCGATACATCAAATTACCCCGAAATTAATAATTTCAACATAATTAAAAGTAATTCTGTAGTTGGTAGAATGAAAGATGAGTTTCCTGGTGATCCGATAATAAGTTTTTATGGTACCGGCGCGAAGGCTTATTATGTAAAGTCCATTAATAATGAATTAAAAAAAGCCAAAGGTATCAAAAAATGTGTTATCGAGAAAGACCTTCATCAGGAAGACTACCAAAGAATTGTTGAACGGGGTGGTTTGATATTAAGAAAGATGAAGACATTTAGAACTGAATTACATAACATTTATACCAACATAATAAATAAAGTAGCATTGTCACATAGCGATGATAAACGTTATGTAATTCCCAGTTCAACCAAAACTCTACCTTGGGGGCATGCAGACATAGATTTTTACAAAACAGACCCGGAAGAAAACTTAGCAAATTTAGTCACCGTGTTGGAATCATTTCTAAGTCAGGACAGCACGTAATCTGGAAAATCCATATTTCGTTATTTGTATTGTTTTTATTATTTCTATTAAACATACAACATTAATATGTAACGATAGTATTGTAATTTTTTTTTTTTTTTTTTAAATAAAAAACATGTATTCATTACTTGATTGCTTTTTTATTGAACCTTTATTTTAAAATTATAAATATAATGAAGTGTCGACAAATAACAAACTGTAAAAGTTATTGTTGAAAAATTTGTCTAATAGTAAATTAAACGCACAGGTCTACGAGTAAATGTTTAATGTGAAACAGGTTTGCTGACAAGATCCTCCATAGTCTTTTCAATTTTCAACATTCTAGAGTTAAGTTCATCACGCAGTTCGTCTTGCCTAAGTTCATATATTGCAATAACAGTATCATCAATGTATCCTCTAAGTTCTTGACCGGTTTCAATTAATTTCTTGCGTACGTAACCTTCAAGTTGGTTTCTGAATATATCTTTAATAACAATTGTTGAGTCATGTAAAGCTTTCTGCGTATCTTGCACACACTGAGCAAGGTTATTATCAACATAATTTCGTGTGGTCGCATCGTCTCCTTCAAGAGGTTCTGCTAAATAGCACAATCTTTTGCTTCCCATGTCGTAATCTCCATTAGGTGTAAGTTTAAAACCTATTCCTGAAGGACCTCGCATAAAGTTAAAATCCTTAAATTTTCTTTTGCGACCGAACTTATCAATAGTGTTTACTTCTGACATTGTTATGTGAGACTGATTTGAAACCATTAGATTTCACCCTAATATATGGTTCTATTTCATTAATAAACGGACTCTGCAGAAAAATATGGATTGCAAAACGTATTTTAGGCGATGTTTAATAAATACACATACAGATTCATTTTACTATTGTTTTATTGAAAAAAAAATTAAAATATAACAAAAGATTGAGTTTACTTTTTATTATTAAAAAAATAAAAAAAATAACAAACAAAAAAATTAAAAATTAAGAAATAAAATACATGTTAATTTCTTCTGTACAGGTAAGCTTCTTCTATGACCCAATTTCTTCTCTGGATGGCACGTTCATTAATGTCCTTGAACTGGTAGTAAACTAGTCCACAAAAGCCGCATTGTACAAATTTAACCCTGAAAAGGTCAATGTAGTTGAAGTCGTACGTAAGATCATTTCGCCAGCAGATACCTAGTCTTTTACAATGATGACAAGTTAAATAAAAAGCTTTTGGTATATGACTGTATGTTTTGGCTGCTTCACTAGGTTGTTCATCAGTTGGCAACATGATGTTTGAATATGTTGTACTTTTCAATCGCGGTACTCTAATTATGTATTACTTTTTAAAATAACCTTGACAGGACCAAAAAAAAAATCCTTGAAAATTACAACCTCGAAAACGACCCTGACATTGACGGGTACTTTGACCTTGGCCATGGCCTCGCATCTAACAAGTTTAGTACTATATTTATATGCTTCTTTAAAATAACCTTGACAGGGACAAAAAAAAATCCATGAAAATTACAACCTTGAAAACGACCCTGGTATTGCCGGTTACGTCGGCCTTGGCCTTGGCCTTGCATCTGACAAGTTTAAATATTATACTTAATGCATCGAACAAAAGGAATAAAGGTGGTGTAGTGGGGGAAATGGACATAAAAGCAGACTTGCTGGCTCGAGCTCTTCACAGTTCGTCAGAACAGCAAACAGTACAGTGCTAAGAAAAAGTTAATTGTGTGAGTTTGAATATCGAAAATGTCTAGTGTACGGTCTCTTTTAGATGCTCTTGACGTGAGCTGCGGTTCACAGCAAGGCATGCTGGATAACATGAGTGGTTTAGAAGTGTTAAGTCCGGGGGTGTTCGAGAACTGGAATGGCGTGGAGCATGAAGATGCCGAAGACCGAGCCCTCAACGATGGTCGCGACGAGGAGTTAGTTCAGTCGGCAGCGCAATTCCTGGAATGCTGGACGGAGGAGAAGGAGCCAAAGATAAATGTGATTAGTGATGTGGTTGTGCGAAAAGCATCGCGGCCTAGGGAATCTTCTCCGAAAGCGTCGAAACTGAAAAAGCTTTTGACTATGCGGAAGTCGGAAATCGCCGATAAAAAAACATTTTATTCGGCGATTAAAGGTGTGGGACAAGGGAAGAAGAAAAAGTTTAACTTTAAGCGTCCCTCCACCCCTGTTCCATTACCCGACTTCCTAAAAACAGCACCAAAAGAGCCATTGTCAGTAGAAGTGGAAGTCATAGAAGGGCCCGATGGACCAACACCACCAACGCCACCAACACCGGCCAGCGTAGAGAATGAAATAGTGTCGGAGGTGAAGTCTTCCCCAGCGCCAGCGCCACTGTCGCCGATATTGGGGTGCCGGAAACCCATGAAGAAGCGGTTTAAGCGGTGTTTTGAAGGCGATGAAGTTTCCGCTGCTTCGTCGTCGTCGTCGTCGTCATCGTCTTCACCAAATAAAACCGCGTCTTCTTCCGAGCCATCACAACCGGAGTGGGTCGAAGACTTCACCAACTCTCAGAAGACCAAATTGACCGACATTTATGCCATGAAAAAACGCTTAGTGAATGAAGTGAACGAGTGTGCCAGTGACATTATAGAACTTGAAAGACAATTAGAGATAAAAAAGGTGAAATCTGCGCGGTTAAAAAGACAATTAGAGGACTTTAATAAATTATGTAGTAGGTGTTAGGTAGTTGTAGAGATTAGCTTTTAATTTATAGTATTAAGTTTGTAAATATATATATATATATATATATATATATATATATATATATATATATATATATATATATATATATATATATATATATATTGTAGTTAATAAAAAAGTGTTTGATCAAATTTTTTATATTTTATAATGAGAATAAAAATGACTTGAAAATTTATTTTTGTGTGTTATTTCATATAGGCCCTGTCCCACATAATATTAGGTAATAAAAAAAAAAAAGTGAATAATCCACTAAAACTACGCAATAGCAATAGTTGTAAATATTTTCTGATAATATTTACAAGTATGCTAAAACATGGTTCGGTTTATGAAGTTAAGGTTCTGTCGCCAGAACTTCTAATACTTTGTATCTCAATATTGTATGTTTTTATGAAAAAAACATAAAATATTGGTTACAAAGTATTATAACCAACTAAAACTACGATCAAATTATTTTGTGGTCCTGAAAAGGACCGTTTGGTTGTAAAACATGCGACTCTTTTATTGAGTTGTGGAGTCGCACGGCCCGTCATCATCATCAGCGGGGGTGGCGGTGCTGTCCTCTGTGTATTCGATGATGAACCGCCAAAGTTCATCCCATCTAGGATCGTTCGGCTCCCACTCCAAACAATTCTCTGTGGTAGAATCTACCACAGGGCATTGGATGGGTTGTTGTTGTTGTTGAGTCGCAGACATGTTGAACTAAAATGATTGTAATAAGTATTGATGGTCGTATATATAGAGACAAATTAATGGTGGGGGGGTGAAAACAAATGTCGTATTACGTATTGAGACCAAAAGTTGTTTGTGGTCTCAAATACGAACGAACGATTTAGCTGGGTTCCACCAGAACTTAAAGTTTTAATACTTTGTATCTAATATTGTATATTCTATACATACAATATTAGTAACAAAGTACTAATATGTACTAAAACTACGATCAAAGTATTTTGTGGTCCTGAAAAGGACCGTTGTTGTGTGCCCTTAAAAAGGGCCAGGGAGAGTGTGGGGCTTATGGTGCCCCATCCTCGCTGGTCGACCACCAGCTTGACGAATCGCAGGGGCCTTGTGGGTCGTCGGGTGTTGGTGATGCTGGAATTTCCAGCACCGCATCTTCCGTCGAGTCCGGCTCTGGCTGCGGCGACGGAGTTTCGAGTCTTTGTAAGACCCAATCACCCGCGTCGTCTAATTCCACTAGACCCGGATCATGGTCATATACTAGCGGAATCGGCTCATCCAAGTCGTCCCAACGTAGGACGTCAATTTCAAAATCCACCTCGTCGTCGTCGTCGAAGACTTGCAGGTCTCCAACGTTGTCGGCTACGGTGTCATCACTAAAGATGGATGAGCCTCGGCTGGCGGGTCTTTCTTCCTCCATGTTTATCGTATGAGGGTTGATGAATGTATGACTGTGTAACTGACCCAGTCTCATATATATAGAACTACCCCCACCCCACCAACGGATTCTAAATGTTATGTATTGGTGAGAGCTTATAGAATTATTGATTTTTTCAAAAACTTTAAATAAGGAATTAGATTTGTTTAGACAATAAGACTTATTCTTAATATTTTGTGAAGAATACATTACAAAAAAAAAAATAATAGAAACCTTGTTTGAACTGTTAACATTTTCATAGGTTCTCAAGCATATAACTTGGCACTTAAGCTACGAGACAAATCGTCGTTAAACGAATATCTCGCCCCATAAGTGACGATTACTAAACTACGATCAAAATATAATGTGGTCCTGAAAAGGACCGTTTTTGTGGCCCTAAAAGGGCCTGGGGGGAGGGTGGGGTGCCTACCGTGGAGTAATACCCAACGATATTGACACCGACCTAGGTGCAGCCCTTGGTCTTCTCATTGGCGGCACCGTCGTCGTCGCTGGTGGTGTCGGCGTTGCAGGCGGTGCCGAAGGTGCGGTACCCCCGCACTCCTCACTTAGAACTAGGACTTAGAAAAAAAAAAAAAAAAACCTCCCCCTACAACTTCCACATACTCCCGTTCGGCGGCCCTAGTCTCCTAACTCGAGAATTTCAATTTTTTCGTCTAAATTTTTTGTCATTTTTAAGATTTTCCAAATTTTTTTTTCACCATTGTATTCTACTCAAAATTCTAGGTAATTAAAGTGCTTTTATTTTTTCTCTATCTTGAACGGTTCCCGAGCTACAGCGCTTTAAAGAATTCAAATTACTAACTTTCTATAACCCTTTTTTTCAAATTTCATTTTTTCGAATTTTCAAAAATACTACAATATGTAGAAAAAAGTTCTCTCTTTAATTTCCCAATACCGTTTTTCTCTAAATCTTCAACTTTAGCGCGTATTCAGCATTTTCAAAAAAAAAAAAAATTATAATTTTTTTTACACCATCGCATTCTCCTCAAAATTTTGGGCTATCAAAGTGCTTTTATTTTTTTTCTATCTTGAACGGTTCCCGAGCTACAGCGCTTTAAAAAATCCAAATTACTAACTTACTATAACCCTTTTCTTAAAATTTCATCTTTCCGAATTTTGAAAAGTACTACCATATGTAGAAAAAAATTCTCTTTCTAATTTCCTAATATCATTTTGCTCCAAAACTTCAACTTTGGCGCGCATTCACCATTTTTCAATTTTTTTTTGAAAAAAATTTTTTTTACGTTTTTACTATCGAGAAAAATGCTTGCTTATAGTACTCGATTTCCTCTATAATTTTTTCTTATAACTTTTTTCCCTATTCCTAACCGTTACTTTCCTACAAATTTTCTAAATCGTTGTTTTCATATTTTGCCTTAAAAATTTTTTCTTGTGTTATTTAAGCTCTTTTTTCCACTTAATAAACCACCATTTTCTAAATTCCCGTACTCTTTTCTTAAAGAGCGGGCTTTTCCGCCAGCTTTTTTTTTGGTTTGGGTTTCAAATAAATATAAAACTACTACTTCACTCATTACAAATTTATTGATTCAAGAACATTATTTTGTGTTACATATAATAGACACATTAAAATATAGATTTATTGGTCACCGAACCGTTTAATACATTATAACTAAAAAATGAGTCGTGAATAACTAATGCGTACACTTTAGTGTCTTTGGGGAATTTATTCTTTCTCGTTTGGAACTCCAATTTTACATCCACTGTCGATGAGTTAATCGCCTCTGGTTGATGACTGCAATTGATAATAAAAACGGGGTTTTTCATATATTCCGCGAACGTTATCATCGGATCGTTTATCTCGCGCCCGTAGTAGCTGCTTTGGAAGTTTTCGTAATTGTAATAGGCTGCTGCGTACAGTTTCTTGGCGAAATCTAAATTCCATCTTTCGTATGGATAAACGGTTGAATTCAGATACAGTCTAATGTCGCATACGTCGGCGTGGGTAAACTGGGTTGCGTTTTTTTCTTTCTTGTCGCAATTATTGCTGTCTTGAAACCCGACGATTATATAGCGCGGTCTTTCCAGACTTGTACTCGTTCTCAAGGCCCACACGTCGGAAGATGTTTGCCTTAAAGCTGGTAATTCGTACAGATCCCATTTACGATATGCCATTTGAATACTGGCGTTGTTTCCTCCTTTATTAATGCGAGACAGTATTTTCAATTTTTGCTTGTCGTCTGGAATGATGTGACGAATTTTCCATTCGATTTTGTCGATACTAATTTCTGCCTCTACTTCGCCGACGTAACAATTGGTAAAAGTGCGAGCTATAATCATAATAAGCTCTTGTTTTACGTTGAAAACACCTTTTGCGTAATCTTCGGCGAATCCCATAAGATATTTTAAGGGTAATTTCCCGGAGAATACGTTACTTGCCGTGTCTACGATATCTTGGTTTGCTTCGTCGAGACCCCATCCGCACGTCATGAGAGATCTTTGTTGCAAACTTCCGAATGAAACCATGGTTTTTAATGTCGTCGTAACTCCAGGTTTACAAACCACGGCGACCTGTTCACCTCCCATCTCGTAGCGAATTTCATCGAACAAAAATGCGAGGGCATTATTTGATAAAAAACATCTTTTCGTTGCGTCTATGGGTTTAAATTTTCCTTCGATATATATGTAACTTTCGGCGATATCCAGTATAATATCTTGAAAATTAATGGGGATACGGACTTCATCCGAATTGTTGAATGATGGAGATCCGTATGGTTTATACGTATGCTCTTCTAGACTAATAATGGAATTGTCCAAGATGGGCTCGGAGAAAACCTCTATTTTATCGCTGGTGGTGGAAATCATTTTCGCACTTTAAGACCGATTGATTTTAAAAATTTATAGTCTTCGGCAGATAACTGTTGAGATGTTTGTGATCTAACGTCTGGACGACGACTAACCTTGACGTTAACTCTTCTTTTACTTTTATTATGTTTCGGCGGTTCCCCCATCTTAGTCGACAGCACACACAATTGACGATTGAAGCAAAAACCCATTTCTATGAAAGTTTCTTCAGTTCCAATTTCACGATTATTTTCTCGCCTTGAAAATTGATTAGATCACCGCTATCGTCCAAGATGCGAAGAGTAATGTTGTCGATAAACTGACGTCCTGCCGGCATTAACGGCATATAAATATTATTTTGTGGTTCTTTACTGATTTTGTAACCGGGCTCCACGTCGATATCGAATTCGAACAAGGTATGACCTTCCACCGAATTCATATATGCTCCGGAAATTATATTACAATCTACGCGTATGATGCGTACTTTCATTATTTCCACCATCTCGGTTGATTCGTGCTTTTTGTCTCTTTTTAACACTGTATGATTAAATCCTAACATTTTACCGATACTCGCCTCTCCCCGGAAATCTATAGTATATTGGGATTTCAGTTCACATTTCAGCGTATTATTATTAGCAACCAAGTAAAAGATTCCATCGTTCTTTTCTTCAGTTGAAATCCTCAAAGCCTCCAACATAGCTTTACCTATCTCATCTATTTCATAGGCCCCAGGTGGAATCTGCAATTGTATCGGCTCGGTGGTGTAACCCTCCTTCATGTAGGCAAACTTATTGTTGCTTTCGTCCACATTAAAAATTGAATTGTATGTGTAAAATCCCAGCAATGCCAGACCATATTTGTTTTCTCTATTTAATTCGACTGGTGGATAAAAATCGGCGCTTAAGACGCTCGAGTGTCCTGTTAGTGTGAACGTATAAGACATGACTAACCATTAAAACATCACACATCTCGGTTTTATTCTTAGCGGCAACATTTAAAAAGATTCATCGTCACACCTTTTCTCACTGCATTAGATAGTGATGTTTTTATGCTATTTTCTGCTTTTATGCGCACATCGCTGATTTTGCAATAACAACAAAATATTTTTCTAGCCGTAAGATCCTCATCAGTCATAACCTCGTTTAAATTGCTGCTGCTGCTGCTGAAATAATGTTTGCAACCGCACTGATATTTTAATATATCGATATCGCTTTTAAGGTGCTCCGGCAACTTTTCCCAAACGAATGGAATTTCATTTGGGGCTAATGCAATCATTACTTCCTTGGGCATGTTTTCTAACTGTTTCACGGTCATTTTCCTTAATCCACCGGCTAGATGAAATGCTTTCAGTGATTGCAACATTTTAGTATAGTTATTGCGATCCATTTGCGGTGTTAATGGTGACGATGATGATGATGACATCTTTTACGCTGATGATTCGACAAGAAACTTTAAGCACAAATGTCCACACCAGACTGTTCCAAAATCCTGCTGACGATCGTATGTATAGTAAATAATTTTTGATGGTTCCGATCCCGTTTGTAGATATCGTACCAATTCGACCGGTGGGGGTAAATCGCCGAAGCTGTCATAATATGTTACTTTAGAATTATTTTTTCTATAAGCTACCCAATGAGTCCCTGCACCACGCGTACTATCCAAATTCACTATTGCTGCTTCGTAACGTCGAGGACCTTGTCTAGGTAATAAATCCCTCATATAAACGCCTCGAAAGTGTCCTATTCTTTTCTTTTTGGCATATTTTTCTTTATCGATGTTAGATAGTGGTCTTCGAGGTAGGGATTCAATTAGTTTTTTGATCTACGATTTAAAAATAATCCCATACCTTTACGATATGGCTTTAGAAACAAACCATTTCCTTTCGATTTTAAATACAGGCCGGCTCCGGTTTTATCTTCGCTGCTTTTTTTTACTGCTTTTATGGCGCGCACAATTCCCGCTGCCCCACCGGCTAATGAACCCAAAGCTGATAACCCGGCAAAAATTGGTATTAATGGTAATATTCCACCAGTTTTAGGAATCGGTATTATTCTCGGTGTACGAACCTTCCTTTTGCCACCTGCCGCTTTTACCGATCTACGTGCTGCCGACAGAGCTATTTTAGATGCATTCATGACATTTTTTTCCAACACATTTTTACTTCCGGCTTTTAATAATTCCCTTCGAACTGCTTGTCGAATAGCTGTTCCGAAACTGGCTTTCCGAACATGTCGATTTTTATTAACACCTTTCCTTTTTGTATGACGCGTGCCTTTACTAGATATTTTTTTTGTTGATAATGATGATGGTACACCCATACCAAAACGTTGTTTTCCTTTCATAATGTTTGTAACTAACCAAGCTGCTGTTTTTTCACCTAAACTGGAATCTTTCGATTTTACTCTATTCCAAGCACTTTGTTCGAGCTCGTAATCCGCTCGATGTCTCGCACTTATGTTGTCTTTATTATGTAAATAGGCTAAATCGTGTTTTTTGCATGCGGCATCCAAAGGATTAATGCCTGGATCACCTCTTGTTACACGTTTTATTACTTTTGTTCCGGGTCCGCAATATTGATAACCAGGAATGTGTACCTCGAATGGTAATTTATTTATTAACGAATTCACAATACCGTATCCAGTTTTGTTGGAAACGTGAGACCGTCCACTTCGTTTGACGCTCGGCATCTGAATGACAGTTTTTGTGAAAAATTGCCTATAAAATATCAAATTTTCCTAAGATGCGCGTTATCGATCTTAAACAAAAACTTCCTATTGACAATCTCGATGAAAAAGTCGGACTTGGATTTGAAAAGAAGATAATGAAGAGACACGGTCCTCTACTTCCTTCCTCTATTCGCGGCCTGTTAATTGGTCCATCCAATTGTGGAAAAACTAATGTCATGATTTCGCTGCTTACACACCCCCTTGGGCTACGTTTCGAAAATGTCTATATTTACTCGAAATCTCTGTATCAACCGAAATATGAGTATTTAAGGAAAATTTTAGCGCCCATCAAAGGTTTAGGCTACTATGCCTTTAGTGATTCCAGTAATATTGTGGTACCGTCCGATGCAAAACCAAACTCTATATTTATCTTTGATGATGTTATATGTGAAAAACAAGATGTTATAAGATCGTACTTTAGCATGGGACGTCATAAAAATATCGACTCCTTTTACCTAGCGCAAACATATTCGCGAGTGCCTAAACAGCTTGTGCGAGACAACGCCAATTTTATTATTATGTTTAAACAAGATGAGTTGAATATGAAACACATATTTTCCGACCACGTTTCACCGGATCTAACTTTTACTCAATTTCAAGAAATGTGCTCAAAATGTTGGGATAATAAGTATGGATTTTTAGTAATTGATAAAGACAGTGATGTGAAATCGGGAAGATACCGCAAAGGATTTGATAGCTATATATTACTGTAATAATAAGAGAAAATGCTCATTTGATTGTTGAAACGTCCTTTGTTAACATCATGAATAACGCGATCGACTTAAAACGTAAACTAGTGGAAGCTACCAATGCCGTCAGAAAAAAATTTAAACAAATTAAAGCGGCTAAAGAGTTTAATGTTGTGGAATTGGAAAAGTTTTACGAACCCATTTCTAAGCCGTTGACAACTATATCTGATGTGGTTAAGCAACGTCAGCAGCAGCAGCAGCAGCAACAACAACAGCAACAACATTATCCAGCTACAAAGTCACATAGTCTCAGTACATCAGTGCAGTCGACTCAAATATCAGGTTTTCCCCAACCTACACATTCCTTTCAAACCTCCACACCTATTCAGCAGCAGCAGCAGCAGCATCGCATTTCAAAAGAAGATATTAGCCAATCGGTGTTTGATACACCCTCGACATCAACTAATATATCTCTCGCATCCGCTGACACCACAACTTCCGATACTTTAAACGCACACCTGAAAGGATTACGTTCGAAACCATCTCTATACGATACTGTATATGGTGTACGTTTTGGTTCAAAAACAGATCATAACAAAAATTTTATTGGTAATTTAGAGGTGCGTTTTCGAAATGGAAATATTGTCTTATACAAAAAAGGGAAAAATATTGCAGAATATGGTGGATCACCGGCACTTTATGATTTGTTATTTCTTAAAACACCCCCAAGTGTAGGCAAGGAACAACAACAATTAAGTGATAATGTACTTTCAACGTACAAGGAAATTTTGGAATCAACGAATGCTGTCTACAACAATTTTAAAAAAAGTGATGGTTTACGGGAGACCAGATGGAACAAATATTTACGAATTATTAAACCTCTGATAATGGGTACAAAATTAGGTGGTACTATTACAAGAAAAAATCTCTCGGAAAAACTACAGTTACCCACAAAAAAGAAATTATCTTCGAAAAAATTTCAATATGTCTACTGGAACAAAGCTAAAGAGTTGGTGGATCGTTTACGTTTGTTGTGGAGTTCCAAAATGGCCGGTCACACTGGACACGAAAATGAAATTATGTCAATCATAGAGGAATTACGAGAAGAAGATATAATATATTAAGCTCAATATTTAATGATATTATTCAGTTCTTCCTTCGATCTGAAACCTTTAGTATTACTAATAATATGGAGCCCAGTCTAGAAAAAATCAAGATTGTTAATGAACTACATAGAACGGCTAGAAAAAATTTTGTAAGACGGCGCACGATAATAAAAGGATACAGAGATTTGTGGCAAATTGATTTGGCTGAAATGCAACAGTATGCTGATGAAAACGATGGTTATCGTTATATTTTGGTCTGTATAAATTGTTACTCTAAATTTGTCTATACCAAAGCCATAAAAAACAAGACTGGTATAGAAGTTACTAATGCGATGAAAAGCATCATTGAAGAGGCATCATATACACCAACAAATCTGCAAAGTGATCAAGGAAAGGAGTTCTATAATACAAACTTTCAAGCCCTGATGAAAAAATATAATATAAATCATTATTCCACTTACAGCACAAAGAAAGCTGCAATTGTTGAGCGAGTCATAAGGACTTTAAAAAATAATTTATATAAACAATTCTCGACAAGAGGATCTTACAAATGGTTACATATATTATCGGCAGTAACAAAAACCTATAACCATTCGAAACATCGCACCATTGGAATGAAGCCTGCAGACGTGCAAGAAAAAACACATATTTAAGCATATGATTATTTAAAAATTGTACCTAAAAAATTTAAGTTTTCCATGGGTGACATTGTGCGTATTAGCAAGTACAAAAGCTTATTCGAGAAAGGATATACCGAATTGTTTAAAGTTGTAAAAGTTAACGTTACAAATCCACCTACTTACTTGTTGGAATCGTTAGAAGGTCAGCCTATAAGAGGGTGTTTTTACGAATCAGAACTACAAAAAACAAGCAGTCCTGACGTTTATCTAGTAGAAAAGGTCCTTAGACAACGCAAGAAAAATCACATCGAACAATTATTTGTCAAATGGCTAGGATTTCCCAACCACTTCAACTCTTGGATAGATAAAGCTAATATTGTTTAAATAACATATTGTATGACTATATTTTTTATTTAAAATGTAAAATAAATAAACAATATATTGTAAAATAAAGTTTTTTATTTCAATCTTCATTATTAAAAACAATGACAATAAAACATCATACACATAAATAACATTTCAATATTCTTGGAGGGAAGGTCCAATTCACCGACGACTACGACGTTATCTTCAAGGCTATGCCACTCGGAGTGCGTTCTCCTATTCTTTAACCTGCTTTTTTTAGATTTTTTTTGAAGTCGAGTCGTACGACAGTGCGCTTAATGAGTCATTTAAAGGCTGATGATAGAGTATTTTCTGCATAACTTCAATTTTTGTTTTAAGCTCACTATTATTTTTGTATATCATGGGGAGGACATCCTTGTTAAATATGTCACATATTACAACTGCAAAATTGTAAAACTTTCTATTAACAAAGTGTTTTGTCACAGCATCGTCATCATCTTTAGGTTCGCCTAAGTTGGTTATGATTTTTCCACCCATATCATACTGCCCATCCGCTGTAAGTTTAAAACCAATCCCTTGTGGCCCAGATAATATATGATATTTTTCATTATATTTCTGACGACCAAATTTATCAATTGTGTTGTTTCCTCGACTCATTTTCAATCTTTACTAAACTATTTTATTTTTATTTGCCCTACTTATATTAAATATTTCAGCTGAGAAAAAGAAACACTGACTATGATCTACTGGGTTGGTATGTTTATAAAAGAAATAAAATAAAACTGTGATTGTAACAGATATTTATTTACAGTTATTTAATTGCACAAATACAAAAATTATAAAAAATTAGTTTTCCATGTCTTCGTTTTCGTTGCTCAAAATTCTATCCCATCCGACACTATTTCGATCGTCAACGTCTTGGGCTGTTGCTGTTGCAGAAACCAATTCATATTTTGCAGCAAGCTCACCTGGTAAATGTGGAATATTGACGAGGTATTCTTTTAATTCTTCTTCAACCATTTCAGCACAAAATGTATCCATGTCTATGGAACCATGTAAAAATTTGTCGCACAAGTGTGCCCCAGCCATAAAATTGATTGTATCCCTGATCTCGTTCTTATATTGATCTTTGGTTACATCAATATGCGACCAATCATTTACGCTATCTAACATATCGTGAGCCCTATTTCTTAATTCTCTCCCCAACCAAAATATGTATCTATCTACACATTCGTTGGCGGTCGTCGTCGTCGTCGTCGCATCAGCAGACATCTTTAACAGAAATAATGAACACGCGTAAGTATTCTGACATGTGCAACTATATTTTAAATTTAATTACATCCTTTTTTTCAAACAATTTACATACAATTTACTCCAATGAGCCAAAACGTAATAATGTTCGAGTATTGTTTCCAAAAACTCTAGTGCCCTGCCCCAAATAAGTTAGAGTGTATTTATCTTTAGTTTTACTCATAATATCTACAATATCGTCAGATAGTGTTTCGGCCACACGTTTTGGTAAAAAAGTCTCAAATGTGCTATTATCACCGTCATCGTGTAAAGCCACTAAAAGAGTTTTACCAAATCGTGTAGTCATTGAAACCATCTTTACAATTTTATACACTTTGCCTACAATCATTTCGGTAACCTTTTTTTTCTCTAAAACCTCGAAATCTTTGCTAAACATTTCATTAATTTCATCTAGAGTTTCTTTTGCAATACTCATTATTGAAAAAAATGGTATATAAATCCAAAAATTACCGTGAATATAAAAGCACTTTCAGAACACTACACGAACACAATATTTGATGTTTATGCCACTGATATCTGCGACTGTTTGAAGTCACTTCTTCTCCCACGAACCTTTATAGCGGGGTTTCAAGGTCGAATTGTAACAATGGTGGGGGTAGCTTAACGATAGAAATAGTGGGAGGAGTATTCAAGGTCAAATGACGTCACACATTTAAATTGGTATAAGGATAACTTCAAGGACAAAATATAATGAAACAAATAACTACATTTTATTTACTTTATTCATTGATTTTTTTCTGCCATTCTTCTATGCGTTTAACATTATCACCTAAACCTAATTTCCTTAATTTGTTCAATAATAATTGTTTGTTTTTATATCTAAGAAAATTCTTACAAACTATACTAGCTAAAAGACACACTTCGGCATGGTCCATATACTTAAAAAATACACTAAAGTCCTGAGCCTCCGAATCTTGCATTTCATATGCGTAAAATTCCGAACAGGCTGCAGAAATTAGAAATTCCTCGTACATTTCTCGCACTAAACTTTCCATATTAACTACTACTACGTTAAACTTAAGTCCTACACTCTAATTTCATCTAACACAACCGGATCTGCAATGAACCTAATCAGTTTTTCCAAACAGTCACTAAACCCCAACTTTTTTATCTCACGAACAAAGTCTTGTAAATTTATTGTTTTGCTGCAATATTTACGACATGCATTCGCAGCCTTTTCATATTCATAAGCCAAATCACAATAGCGCGACGCCCATTCTGCTCGACTTTTCATTGCATCATTGAAATAATTATTAGCCGTTTCAATGAACTCATCGCCCAATTTTTTTACTGTCTCTTGCAAAGCACTATTCATATTATTCACTCATTTTTACATTCACGACACTTTTTTATTGCTGGTGGTGGCCCATCTATATGATGACGATATATTTGTTCATAGTGAATGTAACAGGGTAAGCTTAACTGTAGTTCCTTGTTACACCGATATGACGCTGGCAGCTTATCCCAAATTTGCCGTAAACTCAGCGTATCAACGCAAGTTTTTAAATATTCGAGAGGAAAAAATGCTAGATCCTTCTCTTCAAAATCACACAAACTTTTTAAATTACTCTGATATAAACAAATTACTCTGCCGACTTGCTCTATAATTTTTTCTTTAGATAGTTCCGTATCTGACATTTCACACTGAATGAATGCAAGTAGACTCACACAATTTATAGAACAATTTGCAAGGTCAAAATCATTTCAAGATCATCCCACACTATTACAATGCACAAATAACTACTTCAAGGTCACACACCCAAGATGACCTTCAACAAAGTCAAGGTCGTCTCGACCAAGGTCAAGGTCAAGGTCACACACACAACCTTGAACACAAGGCCAAGGCCAAAGCACACGTGCACTTTCAAGGTCAATGACAAGGACATGTGGGCGGGGCCAAAGAGGGGTGAAGCAAGGTCAAGGTCAAGGTCGAGGAGTGGGGGGATCGAGCGAATCGGGTTATGTTCACTACTTAGCGGATCCAATATGGCGGACAAAAAAAAAAAATTTTGTCCGATTTTCTCCAAAATTGGTATAGGGGAGTTTTCGAGGTTGCACATAACGAATCCAAAATATTTTTAAAAAATTCAATATGACGGATCCAATATGGTGGCCAGAAAATTCAATTTTGTTCGATTTTCTCTAAAATTGGTATGGAGAAATTTCCGAAGTCGTACACAACGAATATGAAATTATTTGAAAAATATTAAATATGGCGGATCCAAGATGGTGGGTTAAAATTCTACATCTTACGATTTTGTCTAAAATCAGTATTGGGTCATTTTTGTTAGTGTTAACTACGAATTTAAAATATTTTCTGAAAAACTCAATCTGGCGGATTCAATATGGGGTCTTAAAAATTTTATATTTTTCGATTTTCTCCAAAAATGATATAGAGAGTTCTTAAAGGTGTAAATTATGAATTTAAAAGTATTTTTTTCAGCATTCAATATGGCGAATCCAAGATAGGGGACTAACAATTTTACATTTTTCGATTTTGTTCAAAGGTAGGACTGGATCGTTTCTGAGTATGTAAATAGCGAATATAAAATTATTTTAAGGTAATCTAATATGTTAGATGCAATATGACGGTCTAGAAATTTTAAATTTCCAGATTTTATCCAAAATTGGTGCTAGGGTGCTTTGAAGGGTTTAAATTTAGATTAGATTAAGACCTTAAAACTATTTTTTTGAAGTTCAATACGGCGGATCCAATATGGTGAGTTGAAAATTTTACCTTATTCGTATTTTTGGTATTAGAGGGTATTAGGGGGTATTGCGAAAATGAATTAATTTTTTACAGCTATTAAGTTAATAAGATAAAATATGAGAGACTGGTATTTGGAGAACTCTAAGAATCAAAGAATTTTTAGTGGTTCATTTTAGGGTGATTTACAACTTTTGATAAAATGGATACTTTTTTGCCACCTTGAAGTCATTGCGAGGTACACTCACTAATCTCGATTAGTACTTATTTCAAATAATTTATGGATATCATAATGAATTTAAAACTAAAAATCGAAAAATAAAATTTTTATAAAAAAAAATTGAACCGACTGCTAAAAGTACGCTAAAAAGTGAAAAATAACTATAATTTTTTATATGAAATTGAAATTTTTGAAGTAGGCGCTAAATTATTTTTAAATAAAATAAATAACTACTAATATATACCAATTATGGTAAGAAAACAAATACAAATAAAGTATTTTTAATCTGTTTATGTGAATCACATTTTGTCAGGTATTAGTTTGGCGCCGACTTCAAAAATTTCAATTTCATATAAAAAGTTATAGTTATTTTTCACTTTTTAGCGCACTTTTAGAAGTCGGTTCAATTTTTTTTATAAAAATTTTATTACTGAACCGGTAAAACTGAAGAATTTTTTTATTTTTGGGATACAACTATAGATAATCCAAGGCTTTATCGCTAGTTTTTTATTCTTAATATCCTTATATAAGCTTTTATTGTTGACATTTATAAAATAAGTTATAACAATATCATAAGCAAAACAAAACTGATCGACTAGAAGATCAATTTTTCAAGGCAACTAGATCGGGTTTACATCTTGAAACCTTCTTAATAAATCTGGCTGTCAATGTTTTTCATGTAACTTTCAATAATAAACAGCAACAGTAACCAATTTTAGCAGTAATCGCTCTTATCAGCTGCTGCACCCCACATTTTTTTTCTATAATTGTAAATTTTAAATTGATTTCAAACTATCCTTGTTTTTCACGTACGGTCTTCACATAATGGCAAACGTAACCGCGTCGAAGCGCGAAGCCAGACAAGGCGCGCGCTATCCTAAAGCGAGATAAATTTGTGAAATTCAGCTGTTGTCGGTTTTCGAAATCAGTTTCTCACGTTCTTTTGGTCGTGTGACATCTTATTTTCGTAGTTTTGTTTACATATTTTCAAGTGCTCCCGAATATTTTCCAAAAAATTTTTTGTGTTTAACTGTTGTGCCCGAATAAATTGGACATGATATTTACTAAATTACACAACGTAAGTTAATTTTTAATCACATATTTAACGATATGATATTCGTGGAACTTTTATGACGCCGACGTTCCCGTCATCATGGAACTTTAATCGATTTTCCCTGTTCGGAGCAAACGACATTGAAAAACATTTATATTTACACGTGATCGCTCTTTAAACTATGACGCATGGTATTATAATCTAACGCCAGTCATTTTTATACGTTCATTCATAAAAGAAAATCTTTGAATTCCAATTGCAAAAGTGCATTTGGCGGAGTTAGTAGCGATTTCGTAATTCGCGACAAAAAATCAATACCTAAATTTGCTTTAGTTTTTACGTGAATTGTTTTTTCTTTATATCGCTTATAATTATTATGTTTTTATTCCTGAACACTGAAACTTGCAATTTGTAAGTAGATTTTGAAAAAAACTTATTATATAGTAAGATAGAATTAAAAAGACTAAATATATTTTCCTATCAGCTGGTTTCCTCCGACAGTGTTGTGAAATCTCATAAATATTCATATTGTGTCTGTATTTTCTTTTCCGAAAATTATCCCCTAAATATTTGAGGTAACCATATAAAAAAAGTATCTACAATACAAATTTGTACCTTACAATTAAAAAAAAATTTTTTCAAGTTCATATTTTAAGAGGGCAATAAGAACAAGCTTTATTTTTTTTGTTTGATTTTAATGATAGGATGTTAAATATTACGATAACAACCCAACAACACAACGAGATTGAAGAAATTAATAAAAAAGCATTTCATTTATTTTTTTTGCTCTTATCTGTGTTTTATACATTCCCTCCATATAAAAATGTTTAAAAAATTTAACCCCCTAATTTGCTAACATGGTTTAACTTTAACGGTTGATTCATAAAAATTAACAACTAAAACTAAGTATTTGCATTAACAATTTTCATTTGCATGTTAAAAGATACACTTTACTTTCATATATTCATTGTCTCAACTAAAAATTATAGAAACTGATTCCACTTCTTAGATTAATTCTTGATTTCGGCCTAATTCGGGTTGGCTTTCGGATGTTTTCGGCTGGAGGAAAAATAAACAAGGGTATCAAAGTAAAAAAAAAATAACATAAGAAACAAAGCTTAATGAAAATATAGCAAAATAAAATAGTCGAAATACTTTAAAACAAAATTAATGAAACAACCACAATTGAAAAGCAAAAAAATTACTTTTAGAGTATCAACGGACGATTTTGATTGGTCATCCTTAATTTTTACTAATTGTTAAATTTTGAGTAATGCATTTTTATTCTGTAAGTGTTAATTTAGTGGAAATCCTTGGTGTTAGTTAATTTTTAGAAGTATGAATCAACCATATTAAATCGGTGTAAATTAACAAATAAGGGGTTTAAATTGAAATTGTTATTGCAATAGGATTTAGAATAAAAAAAACGTATTTTATTTATTTTCTGAATAAAATATTTGTATTTTTCGAAAAAATCTAAATAAAATAAAGATTTTTTCTATGTTTGATCACGTTATGAAAAACGCTCCACGATTGGTTACACCTCTGGTGACGTCACATATAAGTAAATAATTTACGAATACACGGTTTTAACAATTCCAGGTGTTTTGGAGTTAACTACTGATAGGTTTCTTACAAATATTTTATAGTTTGGTTAGTTTTCAAATTACTTTGTTATAAGTATCAAAATAGAGATAAATTTTATGCAAAGTGACAACAGTACACGTCTCGTAGTAGATGAATGGACTTTTTTCTAAAAATAATCCTAATTTTTATGCTGCGCAACTTAAAAACGTAAAGACGGCATTTTTAGTATTACTTGTGATTTACTTATTTAAAGATCGCTCAACAGCCAACAAATTTATTTGGTTTTATAGGTCTGCAAGGATTTAGCCTTTCCAAACCGTTTAATAACTGCAAACAAATAAAATCTCAAGAAATTAAACAAACTATTGTTTACTATGATGCGACGTCATATGTATCACGTGACCAGCACCATTACTCAAATTGGGTTTCGGTGCACTTTTTTACCATTCAAACTTTTCAATTGATTATATTTGAAAATACAACAATTCTCCAGAAAATATTTATATAATGTGCATATTAAATGTAATACAAAATAATATGAAATATATTTCCAACAAAAGTCAAACACCTTGTTGCCACACCAAGGCAGTCAAGTTTTAAACCTTAAAAATACCCAAAAATGAAAAATTTCTTTTCGGGAGACAAAATTATTCCTCTTCCTATTTCAAAGTTTATCTCTAAGTTTTTATTCTTAATTTACTTATATAAACGCTTGTTTGTTCTGTTTTTAGTTAAGCTTAGGCTTAGTTATGAATCTTGCAAATAATCTGGGGTTGATATTGAAACCGGTCTTGCGAAGTAGTAGATATCTGTTGGACTTCCATTGTCTTTATTTTTGTTGAATATCACGACGTTTCGGCTAGTAGTTATCTCTAGCCGTTTTCAAGTGAAACTAAATAAATCCCTTACCTACATAACTATTTATACTAAAAGTAAATGCAGTAGAGTGTGAGTGAGTTGGGTGCAGTCATGCCTGCAATGGCAAAATCCCATTTTTTTATGCTGCATTTAGTTTTAGTTTACAATTACTAAGAAGTGGTTTCCACACTTCTCTTATATCTAAAGATAGTTTACTAAAACAACTCGGGTTCTGATGTATAACCGCAGCTTCTTTGAATTTCCGTTTTCTCCAATGTTGTTCTCGGTGTCGTATTTTAGCTTCAGACCATTTTATGTGGTGTCCATGAGTCCAGGCATGGTTGGCAGCACCAGATTTTTCTGTTTCTCCTCGAGATGTGCATTTTTGGTGTTCTTTGATCCTTACGTTAAGAGGTCTCTTTGTTTCGCCAATGTAGGAATTGCCACATTCACATGGTATCTGATATACACACATAGCAGGCATAACTGCACCCATCTCAGTCATACTTTTAGTATAAATAGTCATGAAGCTAAGGGATTTATTTAGTTTCACTTGAAAACGGCTAGAGATAACTACTAGCCGAAACGTCGTGATATTCAACAAAAATAAAGACAATGGAAGTCCAACAGATATCTACTACTTCGCAAGAAACATCGTTGTCTGTGACCTTCAAACAAACACTTGAAACCGGTCTGTTTTTGAAGTATATAAATTTGTCTTTATGCAGTAGTTTCCTAAGTTTTTAATTACATTGTTCAGATAGGCGTGAAAATAGGCTAATACTCTGGCTATTACGTCAATTTCTATTTTTTATAAACTTATTTTTCGGATCATTGTGTGCAAGAGCTAATTTATTTCTTCTAAGTTGGAGATATGAATCTCCAGGATCATCAGTTATGAGAATCACGCGAAACGAAGGTGATTGAACCTTTCTCCATCTATCGTGATATTCCTATTGTCTTACTCTAATTACTTGAAAACATTCCAGGGCTGTTATTAGTAGTTTTGATGAAAAAATATCACCTAGTCTTAGTCCACGCTTAAGTTTTATTAGGTTGTAGGTAGCAAAGCAAAATGTAGACTGGCTATGACTTAAACACATTGTTTGATTTCCTGACGCTCCTAATACTTCAGGAGCAAACATTTTTTAAAAGAATATAACAAATCTCAATATAATTTTCTCTTGTCTCTGTTTTTTTTCCTGATATCACCTCTTAATTTAGAACTAACAGCGGATTGCCCAAGGATGTTTTTTGATACGCTGTACTGATCTCTCGAACAAAAAGGTATTCATCTCTGCGACATCAAAGTTCAAAAAGTCTGGTCTAAAGCGACCGACCGCCACAGAAGAAATACATAGAACCAGTTGGTTACTCGACACATTTTTTTTTTGCTTGCTACACCAATGATCGCTCATAATCTACGTTATTTGTTATAACCCTGTTTGATATCAAATTCATCAATATATTTTAAAACGGTTTTGTGTATTTCATGACTTTTTACATTCTATATGTAGAATTGTTGACGGTAAATGATGAAGAAATTAGGCGTTGTTAAGCTATTGTATTTTTTAACTTTCGCCAACGTTGCTTTTCGCGATGTATCTACTGCGAGATTAATAAAAGCACATAACTGTATAAAAATAACTGCCATGTAAGAGAAACCTATAGTTCAAGTATCGACAACACCGCCATAAACCATTTTATTGAATCCAATGAGTTTACAGATCTGGTGTGTTGGGTTTTCTGAAATGCAACAATTTTATAGTAAAAAGTTGTGTTCCTTTGATGTACTTTTTTTGTAGAAGCGGTGACAAAATAATAAACGAAAGTTTGTAAGAAATACAGCAGGCCAGTTCACCTAGGACCCGATAACATGGAAAGGGTTCCTACAGAGCTTCGTACTTTTCGTATCTTTGTATACCTAGTATGAGTCTATTATCCCTGGAGGGAGTGCGAAGCTGTTTGGCTTGAAATCAGAATAATGAAAATAATTTTGTACTTATTTTCCGTATTAAACACATTACTTCAAAATAAAATAAACAGGAAACTTTCCAGCTACCGAAAAATAGCATGTATGCTGAATAAATGTGATTAAGCTTCGTGACGATATCGTTTTTCTATAACGTGACTGCACCATGTTAAAGAAATGAAAGCCATGTTTATAGTAGTACCAATCCAGAAAACTTTGTAAGATTCTGAGAGATGGCGATATTTATTTTAAAATAGAAAACTGTTATTATATATTTTCGTATATCAGAGAGTGAATAATATAGAATTAACACAGAAAATACATTTTCTGAGAAATATTAATAACAGGAATTATCATTGTTTACGTTTGCAGAATTTTTTGAAATCGTTAATTAGTTGCAACATGTTGAGATTTTAAGTTGTTATTGATACAACATTTTGCGATATCGCAAATTAGTACTAAAGGATATTCTCATCATTACACAAACACTTTATTATTTTCTAAATTTTTCTAAAAAAATTTTCAATGTAGTTATTCCAACCATACAAATTCGTTGGCATTCTACGACCTTTTGGTCGACTAAACGTTTCTCGGCGGTTCTTTTAAAACCTGGCAACATCGCCCGCATAGTTGGCTGGCTGGCGCTGGCAGACTGGCGCTGCTAGCCTTGCCGTTTGTGTGTGTATTCACTCCTCGAGTTGTGTACGTGGTCTCTTGGCAAAATTTCTAATTGTTGGTTTAAAAAATGCCAAATTTCGTGTAGAACGACAAGTTCCTAGGCTACATTTAAGGTCAGTACTATATTCATATTTATTCAGTTTTACTAGTACGTAGAAACCTTAACACTTAGCTAATAATTTCCAATAATCGTTAGCCATATGTCGTAGCCTCGTGTTCGGTCTACTTTATAATAATAATACATTATTTAATCATAAAATGTGATATCAAACACTTTAATATTAATGAAAAGTCACATACGGACATTTTTGGTCCATCCGTCTGTGGTAGGTAAAGATGCCGGCTTTTCCGAGAATCCGTCTGGAGGCCCACAGTGTGGGTCTATCTCTGTCTTTTGCTCTTGCTTTTTTTGTGTTTCCGGCGTTCGGTCATTGATGTGATCTCTGTGGAATGTGGTAGGGCTGGTAACTTAGAGTGATACCCACGGTCGGGGAGCGGTGGGAAAGAATGTTGGAAGTCGTGAATGGTTTCTGAATTCCAACAATGTTGCCGTCCTTTTTCTACGTCGGTACGACTGTACTTGGCGGGTACTGGAACCCATTATTGTCGAAGAGTACATTAAACAACTGTATAAGAATTTAAAGAAAGTCGGTCTTAATACTGTTACTAGGAGCGTAATATTTTTTAACGCAGTAGCGTAGATTAAGATATTTTTTATGAAGGCTATTTTTTATCGGTCCGTGTAGAAATTTACATTTTTTAGCCCGTTCAAATTTGTAGATACTGTCAAGTTTTATTATTATTTGAGCGGGTAAAATCAAAATAAATTTGCTCCAAACATTTAATAATTTCTAGATTTTCACGTTGGCAAATGAACCCGATGAATATGCACTTAAAAAAATGTCAACATTTCATTTTAATTTATTCCATGCTTAGCAAATAAAAAAATAAAATATCTGAATATCAAAATTTTAAATAATCACAAATATTTTAAAAAATTACTTACCTGTGAGGTCATGAGAATGCAACAATTAACAACTAGCTTTTCTGATAAATGTTTTGTGATGAATATAAAGGGAAACCTCAAATTTCCTTGTATCTTTCATAGAAATAGACAGTTATCAGTATTATCAACTAATTTATGTGATAAGACAAACTTCTTAATACCTGCATATAAGGAGTTCACATTATCTGAATACTATCAGTTCCTTAAGTTAGTTGTTGCCTTTGTGATCCTGATCACACAACTTAAAAATTTTTAGTAATTCGTTATTGAGTTGTAATTCACAGCTTTCTAATTTTACTAAAAATTCTGAGTTGCATTGTGGTAAGTTTTCAATTTAGGTTTTAAAAAAAAAATAATATATAACAATGAATAATTTTCATTATTACAGCTTAAACAGTAAACTTTGGTTAAATCTATTACACATTTAATTTTTGTTTGTTTTTTTTTTATCTTTAATATACACTCTTTTTCACAGCATTTCAGTCAGACAAATTTTTGTAAATTGTTGTTGAATAGAACTTAAAAAAGTCAGCAGCTGTGTGTTCTATTATTCACACTGATTGTTCCACACTAGATAAAAAATGGAATATAGCCTGTAACAGCTGATCCATATCATCACTGTCATCTGTCAAAAAACAAGTTTTAAGATATGGAATATATTAAATACTTGATTGAGTTTCTTTAATCATTTATGGAATATATTATCTCCTTTTAACTGAAAAATATAAAATAAAATTGACTTCTGTTAATATGTGGGGTGTTTAATTTTTTATTTTTTGAGTTTTTCCTTTAATTTTAGAAAAATCGGATCTAAAAAAGCTTACAAACTGCACAAACTCATTTCTAATTTTCATTCTTGTAAAAAGTTTTAAGTAGCTATGTATCAATTGTTTATATTTTTGGAATACAACACTTATGTTTATTTTTCTCTTGCAGGTTTGCGGGTCCTTGGCTACACATAAGCTAGAATTATGAGTGGATCAGTTTTAAGAAACCACCTTGTAAGAACTGTTCAAAGAGACTTCCATCAGTTAATCAGTGAAACTGATAACGGCCCTAAAGCATCTTTGGAATCGGTACCAGCCCCCAATGAACCATTAGATTTTACAGAATATGAAGGCAGATTAAAGTCTTTTGTTAATTGGCCCAATAAAGATATTGCAAAGGAAGTATTAGCAAAAGCGGGATTTTTTTACAAGAATTACAATGACATTGTCCAGTGTCCATTTTGTCATATAGAAGGTTACCAGTGGGTGGCTGGTGATAATCCTATGGAGGATCATAGAACTTGGAGTCCAAACTGTCCCTTTGTTATGAATTCAGTAGATCACGGTAGTCCACCAACTAGCGCCAGTAGAAACGTAGATACCTGTGGATTGTATGGTGTGGAGATATTACCCAATTCAGTCCCTGAAGACAAGCCAGAGCTACAGTTGGAGAAACTAGGTATCCAGAAAAACAAGGGACCCGCTTATCCCGACAAGTTTCTTTTTGATACCAGATTAAAAACTTTTTCGGCTTGGCCAAAGTCTATTAAACAAACTCCACACGATCTTGCAGAAGCAGGTTTCTTTTACGTGGGTGTAGGAGATCAAACTCTCTGCTTCCACTGTGGTGGAGGCCTAAAAGACTGGGAGGAGAACGATAACCCATGGGAAGAGCACGCATTGTGGTTTCCAAAGTGCACATACCTGTTCCTAAAGAAAGGTCCCGAATACATAGAACAAGTCAAGCAGAAGAAGGACCCTAAGGCGTCGCCGGCGCAAACTAATTCTTCTGGCTCTGAAACCAAAGAAACTATTGAACATTTAAGTGTTAAGAGTGAAACGTCCTCCGAAGGTAAAGAGAGAGACGAAAAAACTTTATGTAAAATTTGTTATAAAAATGAAGTTGGTGTGGTATTTTTACCTTGTGGACATATTGTTGCCTGTGTAGAGTGTTCTGCTGCTCTTAAAAATTGTGCTGTTTGTCGGAAGCCCTTAGAAGCCACAGTCCGAGCGTTCCTATCGTAGACTTAGATTCTTACATATGTATTATATTTTATTTCTCAACTTTTCTTCATGGAAAATTTTGACTCTAGTCAGGAATTTGATGTTCTTCATTAAAAAATCAAAGAACAAAATTGTTTTCTGAAAATCTATTATTTAAGGATAGAAGAGATCTATTTTTATATAAATTTGACTTGTAGAACTCGGACTTTTAAGTACAAACTTACTTCTTTAGTTTTAAGTTTAAAACACTACGCTTTAATAATTAGATCCGAGACGCTTATAGAATTTTCACTTATTTTAGTTCACGACTGCAACAATTCATATCCTTAATAGACTAATAAACTATTCAACCACACTGTTAGCAGAATATATATCTTTTAATAACTTGTGGACAAATTGTGAACGTATGTATGTTTGGTATGAGTGTATGTTATATAAAATATATTATTTATACAAAACTGGATTGTGTTTTATTTTAGATTAAAATGAAAATTTTCTGTCATCTTTTTTTTTTCAATCAACCAGTCACAACGTTTGAAAGTCGACATTATATATATATATATATATATATATATATATATATATATATATATATATATATATATATATATATATATATAAACTTTGTCAGTTCAAAAAAAGATAGTTAAAAAAACAATAATGTAGTTATCATTCTCACATAATTGACTCGACAGAATAAGAAATTACATGAAGCCAACAATTTTTTTTTAATTGTGATTAAAAAAAAGTAAAATTTTACTATGGTTCTTGGCTTTTTGAGGTAAAATTTAGCTTTCTTAAAGTAACATATTCCACGGTTTCTAGAAGCCACATTTAATTAAATCTTCAAGTAGCATGTAATGCGCCGCGCGCCTGACACGGCAAAAAGAGAGAAAGCAAATATTATATCGTGTCATCTCTCTCGCTCCAAACCGTGATTGGCCGATGCGCTTTAAAGATATGAGAGCGAAAAAGATGACACCACCCCATCCATATTCGCCTGTTCTTTCTCTCTCTCGGAGGTGTAACGCGCGTGGTGCCTGCCTCCAGCAATGTATGTTCAAAATGTGTAATGGAAATGAAAAGTTAGTAAATTATAAGCCAATAGTATTTTACTGAAAACTATATGAAAATATGTGCGCTGAACTAGGCGGGCTTTACCGGTTCACAATATTGTTTTTTTTTTTATTGTCGACTTAGTTAAATCACTTTTTCCCACGAAAATATGTTTCGATGGTACAGAAATTCTTTGATTTCAAAAACCTTTAAAAAAATAGTTTTTTTGGAGTACCTGCATTATTTGCGACGCTTCCGTAAGGTAACCCCACGATAGCTTTATTTCCTTTGTAAATTCCAAAAAAAAAAGCCGGTTTAGATAACCATCTGCGCAGAAAACGATAACATCATCGTTCATTTCTTTGTATCCCAATGCCATTTTACGTGAATTTTTCTCACACAGAATTGGACAAAATCCCTTGTACTAATGATGATAATTTCAAAATGAACTATCGTACCAATGCTTGAGTTTTTTTACAATTGTTTTAGAAATTTAATAATGTATTTTTTGTATTTTAATTCTCTTTAAAAATATTTGAGAAAATCACCTCGTAAAATGTTTTACGGACATTTTAAATAGCGAATCACCTCGTAATCGTTTTATCAGCGACGTGTATATCGAACGATACAACTCATTCAATGACTTTCGATTTGATAAGAAGATATCGCTATGAATTAATGAGATATCTAGTGCAGATTAAAACAGATATTAACAACGTAAAAATAATCAAACACTAAGAAGCCAAATATTTGTTATAATATAATAAGTATACAACACGTAAAACAAACGAATTTGAGGTTGTCTATAAAAAGTGCCAGTTCACAATAAAAAAAATTAACTTATTTTAAGCAGATTCTACATTAAAATTACAGCAATCTTGTCAGGCCGCTTAGAGACAAAAAGAATAACGATGCAGAATGGGCTGAAGTATTGAACATTGATAGGTATATTCTTTTGAGTAATTATCACTTTCAGTTCTGTCACTTGAAATAATCGTGATAACTTCGACCCAATGACAAGTAAATGCATATTCAAAAGAACATGAAGTTATCAGTTTCACTTTGATAAATGATAATTTACTCAAAAGGATATAGCCGATGTATCGGGGAGTTTCATTCATGTCACGTGCTCTGTCCATTTCTACTAGACTGATGAAATTTCAAATGATGTAATTTATCAAATTTGGAAAAAAAAAACAGAAATCAAAGACTTTCGGTATTTTTATTCAATCAGTCATCTTGATTTAAATTTAATGTGTATTTTGTCGGAATTCTACTTTATTACTTTGTGTTTAAACGTAAGGTATATTTAGGATATTTGTTAAAATTAATCGTCAAGAAAATTACATTAAATTTTAAATGCTCGTCTTTATTTTTAAACTTAAATACAGTGTTTAAAATTTGAGGCATACTTTCCCGATCACACGCGAACTCTGCTTATAATACCCAACTTTTGAACACATAATTAACGTCATAATAAAATTTTCACCCCCTAATTTACGAACGTGGTCTAACTTTAAAACCAGTCGAAATTGATAAAGGATTTAAACTGACAAGTGCAACTGTAAGTTAAGCCAGTTTTTGACCTTAAAAATGCAAAAAAAGAAAATAATTTTCTTTTAAATATAAATAGACAAAAATGAAAAATTTTGTATATTTTATGGAGATAACTATTCTTACCAATTTCAAGGCTTTTTTTTATTATTTTATCAATTAAGTTAACTTTACCCTTACATTTATAAGAAGGGCCACTTTTGACGGTTAAACACACGCAATCAACAAATGCAGCTATCTCTGTAAGTTAATTATCATCATAGGCATAAAAGTTAAGTATATAGACTGAGAATCTTATAAGAGCAAGTTGGCTCACTCTCAAGAAGAGATGGAGCATTTTCGATGAGTGGGACGTCTCTTTCTGGCAGAGATAAGCACGATACTCCAAACATCATTGGATACTCCTGTCACCTGACCGCCGCTAGAAAAAGAGGTACTACTCATCGAAAACGCTCTGTCTCTTCCTAAGTGTAAGCCATTTTACTTCTATTGTATCCGCAATTTATATATTTAACTTTTATATCTATGGTTATAACTAGAACAACATTTTCATACTCATGACGAAATTAGTGATGTTATATTTTAGTGAAATGATGGCGAAAAGTTTCAGGAAAATGGGATGTTTGATCTATAGCTTATTTACATTTAGAAAGAATATTCTAATATATTTAAAATAATAGGAAAATATGTGAAAGTGGCGAATACAAAGTGATGGGACATTTTATAAAATTTAAAAAGATGAAAAAAAAGAGAAATTTTTCGAACTAAATGTGTATATTATACAAACTTTTCAATAAAATATAAGCATGAATTTTTTTAATGCTTAATATTAAAGAAATTTTAATTTCACTGTTTTAATATGTGAAGGTATCCAATCGGATATCAAAATGGCAGATTTGAAAATTACAAAGTTTTAAAAGACTATTTCTGTAGTTCTATTCACATTAATAAAGAAGAATCCGTCGATAAACAATATCTGGAATGTATAATATTGACGATTGCTGGTAATATATTTCGTAGTTAGTTATTTTTATTGTTTTTTTATTACATTATTTTTGTAATCTGAACATAGCTTAAGAAAGACTAACGCCGATATTATTTTTTATTGTGAACAGGCGGCAACTTATGTGTCAAGTTCAATTAGCGGTACTTGTCATTTTTTGTTTACAATTTTTAAATATGTTTTATTTACATTTAATTCAAAAGTAAAATTAGTTTACTTTTTCTGTTGTGTGCAATTTTAAAAAGTTCATGTAATTTTTACTAATGTTTTTTAAGAATTTTTAAATATAAGATGGAATCTCAGAGGTTATTGCCTTCCGGAGAAGCAGCAGCATCCGAAGAAAGCTTTGATGATGACTGGACAGATAGATCGAGCTGTAACTCATATTCGGATTCTGATTCTGATAGGTAAGTAAAGAATAAATTTATTAAAAAACATCGTAAGTTTTGCTTAGCTTTCGCAATTTTTCTTCTAGTGATAAAAAAAAATCATGAATTAACAGTAATTGCAAAATTTTAGTACCATTCCTGATTGGGAGCCATATGTTGATGACCTTTCTGGAGAGCTCTTTTACATAGATTGTCATCCCTTTGTGACCCACAACAAGGACCTTAGTAAACAGAATGAACAACCTGAAAGTTTTTCAAAATCACCATTAAGACGTAGCACAAGGGGAAAATTTCTTCGATTATTACGTAGAAGAGAAAGCAAGAGATACAGCAAAAAGGGTCAAAAATCAATTGAAGAAGGTAACAATTTATTATTACACACAAAATTTAAGTCATGTATTCAGGGAATGGATAGATATTCAGTTTCTTGGTATCTTCCTTTTTGTAGCCAATTAAAATTGTGTAATTTTTTTATTTTTAATTTTTAAAATGGTTATTTATGTTTTTGTATCAACTGAAATTTTGTAGATTTTTTTTCTATAACCTTACTCTTGCTCTGTCTTTAAGCAAGTAGAAGAAACTTTTATTTGTAGCAAATCTATCTGATTTCAGATTGGCATCTTAAATAATTTTAGCTGACCTAAGTGCAGATATTTTGGTAATAAGTATTTTAATTTCAAAATAATACTCTAAGAAAAAAAATTGTTTTTGATATTCATTTAAAATTAAACAGTAATATAAAAGAAATCATTAAATGAAAATAAAAGTAAATAATATTAATAGGAAGAAAACAAAAACACTTAAGACAACCTTTAAAAGATATAAATCTTGAAATAAAAAAAATTATTAGGAAAAAGTAAATTAGACCACTTCATTAAGAATTGTATAGAAGTGTACTGCAATTCACATTATAAAAAAAAGAACAAAGAACAAGAATTAGAAAGTGAAGCAAAGTAAACTAGGTAAAATATTTACAATCTATCATCAACTAGGCCATTGACTAAGTCGAAAAAAAAAGAGGAGTAAAGGAACTAAAACGTTAAAGTGTTTTCATTGTTTCATACGTTCAATTGATTTCCGTATATGACAAAATCACGAAGTGCTACCAAATTAAGGCTTGTGTTTTTGCGATTAAGGTAGATTTCTTCACTTTTCAGTTTATTGAGTTTTACTTAAAACTATGTATTTTTCACGGATACATGTCTACAGAAAAGTTGTAGGTAATGAAATTGCCTATCGAAATGGTATCTCATAAAGTCCAAAAAGAGTAATTTTTCAAAATGCACCCCAGAAACAAAATAAAAAAGCAAAAAAAAGCAAAAATATAATTTTTTTTAAATATGGTCCTCATAATTTTTTTCCAAGTGAAGTTAGGTATATATTGCTTTGTGAGAAAAAAGCTAATGTTATGTCTGTTAAAATGAACTTCTACAGAAGTCTAAAATAATTTGTTCTTTGAATAAATAAAAACGTCACGCCAAAATATAAAATTATATAATGTGCGGGTAAAAAGATATAAAAATCGTAAAAAGTTGAAAATTTTGAGAGGCAATTCCTCAGCTGTGATTCATGGTACAGAATTCGGCGGGGGACCATTTTGTGATGTCAGCTCCTCTTGAAGAGGGCAGTGTTTGTACCTAAATTCACTTAAAAAAGAGTTATAGGACAAAATTTGAAAAAAAAACAAACTTCTGCTATTATCGAGGGAAGTAGCAAAGTTTGAGACTCCATATTTTTGTTATTTTTCATCGCACAGACTTTTGTAGGAGCTCATTTTAACGGGCATAATGTCAGCTTTCTTTTTCTTGAGGCAATGGCTAGACCTAACTTTACTTGGAAAAAAATTATGGGAAAAAAATTTTGCACTTTTTTGTTTTTGGGGTGAATTTTTTTGAATCTTTATTTGGTGATGGCTGTAGTACAATTAAAAAGAAAACTGATACTAATCTTGTATTTTACTTTTTAAGGCAGTGAACTAAATACACAGAAAGTAAAATTTCACGATTTTCAAGAAGGAGAGGAAAAAGTGGTTACATTAGAAATTGATTCTGAAAATAGGTACAATCTCTCAGGTGATAAGTCTTTGGCAGAATCTTTGTTGGGACTGATTGTGAGCACGCTGTCTGATGGGAATAGAGTTATGATAGCAGGTAAAATATGCTTTAAAGGTTATATTGAGTAGTAACTATTGCTTTCCCATGAAGTTTAGGAGCTATGAAATCAGTTAAATTAGTTTCTAAGCTATAGAATAAAATGTAAAAATCGGTGAGAATTATATTCTTTAATAAATTAAAAACTGTCAAGCAGAGAGCTTTAAATACAACATTTTTCCTTACCTATATTAAGATATTATTATTATTATTATCATATAATGAAATAGTTTTTGAATAATGTAATGTAGGATTAGGGGAATTTGACTGCGTCCTTATAGAAAAGACTTTTAATCGAGTATTTCCTATAGGTATATATAAATAGGATAGGATATGAGTTTTTGGTCAGTCATAATTTAATAGCGAAAGGGGTAACAAAGTCAATATGCTTTATTGTATCTCATATATAAAAGTACAAACATACAATAGTCTTAAATAAGTACAGGAACAAATTACAGTTAACAAATAAAAACGTTTAAAATTCATCTACTCCATAATAAGCTTCAGCGATAAATAATTTTTTTACCCTTTTTATTTTAATTTCTTTATCAAACCACAACTCCCAATCTTATTTGGTAAAGGATTGTAAATCTTTAAATTTACATATATAATCGATATCTTCGTTAACGTCAGAGTGGGAATGGACAGAGGTAAAATATGAAGTTGTTTTGTATTATAATTTGAATTCCTGCAATCAATGTTATGTTTTTGTTTATAAACAAGGCAGACTGTTTTCAAAATAAACAAACTAATAGGGGTAAGAACCTTATGCCTTACAAATAAAGGTGTGCATGAGTTCCTTGACATAGATATCAAACTGTCGTTTTTTCAGTAACAATCAGGGTGGTGAGCTGATAACAGCTCGACATTCCCCGGAAGGATATCTCATATTTAAGACATGATTCTACAAGTGCACCATAAACAGTCTTGCCCATTAAAGTGTTCAACGCGTCAATTGCAACTCTCATCGCGAAACAACAAAAAACTATATTTTTTCTCAAAAAAATTAAATTGGATTCAAATTTAAGTTCCTCGTCGATGACTAGTCTAAGACAGTCAGTGTAAGAACGACTCTCAATTGCCTTGTTTTCAATTACTAAGCCCTCTATGAGACATTTAAATCCGATTATGCTTCAAACTTCACTTTAACAAGATCGCGAGAAATAACCGTCTTCAATGTCGGAATATCAGAGCAGCGTCACAAAATAGTTGTGTCGTGTGCAAAAAATGTAAACTTGCACTCAATATCTAAAGTCACCACAAAACTATTTTTTTTCTCAAAAAAATTATATAGGATTCAAAGTTCCTTGTCGATGACTAATTCAAGTTAGTTATTGTAAGGACGACTCTCAATTATCTTGTTTTCAGTTACTAAGCCCTCCATGGGACATTTAAACCCGATTATGCTTCAGATTTCACTTTAACAAGATCGCGGGAAATGGCCGCCTTCAATGTTGCAATATTAGAGCAGTGCCACAAAATAGTTGTGTTGTGTGCAAAAAATGTACACTTGCACTCAATATCTAAAGTAGCTAAGTTATTTATGAAAAAAAGAAACAAAAGTGATCCCAAGACAGAGCTCTGAGGCCCACCCCAGTAAATAAGTTAATTAGTCGAGGAATTCTTTCCCATGAAAACTTTCTGATAGTGCCTTATGCCATAATGATAAAGTTTCCACAGTGAAATTTCATGAATAACACACAGCAATTTAAAAATTGCATCACCAGTGCTCCAACCCTGCTCAAAACCAAACTGACCACTGTTCAAAACATTGTTAGGTTTCATGAAAGATGTCTCGCGCACCTTGATTAACTTTTCAATAATTTTTGAAAGCGTTGACAATAGAAAAATAGGTCTATAATTAGATGGCTCATCCAATTTTCCTCCCTTGTGGAGGGCGATTCCTTTCGCGAACTTTAAGCAGAGCGAGAATACTCGCAACTCTCATGAAAAATTTATCGCGTGAACCAAAATTGCCAATACATCTTCCTGCAAGTTAAGAAATATCCTTACTAACAACTCATTATCACCAGAAGCATTCCTGTTGTTACTACTTGGTATTGTATTTTTAAATTCCACCAAGTTAGTAGGCACAAAATGACAAGAATCCAATTTGGACATCCTAATTAAATGCCGAAAGCGTGGATTTTTAGATAACATTATCAAACCTCTAGTAAACAGTTTTTTCTTTTCCTTTTTTACTCTTTTAATGCGAAAATCTTCATGATGGTTATAAAATATACCTATAGAATCCCGAGAGTAGAGAACATCCCACCAATAAGCAACTGTCCTCAATTGGTTGGACCTGTCGTAAATAACAAGTAACATTAAAGAGTTGAAAGTAATTAGTGAAAAGTGTTGTTTTTATTTGAACCCAGTGAAAAAATAAAGAGAGATTTGTAGGAATAATATAAGTAATATACCTTTGTATCAAAAGCAAATTAATAATGCCGGGTATGGTATAGGAAATACTTTAAAAACTGTGAGACTAATGTGTGTAAGAAGTGTCTCTACGCCAGGATCAGTTTCAAAGGTAAGTACGTTAATTTATTTTAATAATACTGCTGTATACTATATATAATACTGTATACTATATATAATTTTAAAAATTTATAATATTCTGTACATGAAAGTTCACCCAGCATGGAATGAAAGAAGCTGAAAATATATTGTTACTCTACTTTGTGTATTTTTTATACATGTAATTCAATGTTTAACCGACTTCTAAAAAAAGAAGGTTCGAAATTCGACCGCTGTGTCTATTTTTTTATGTATGTGCATCGATTACTCCATTCTCGGTTCGACCTCACGCTCACTTCCCTGACATACCCCCGCGTTCGTCCTCTGCAAAGTTTGTTTTCGATCTTTGTTTTTACATACCAGATAAATTACCAAAAGTCATGGTACTTGTGATAATTTTCATTCACCTTATAGAGTTTTTCTTTTGGAGTTAGGGTTGAGAGACAGCGGTTTTTACTAATTTTTTAAAATGAATATGAAAAAAAGTTTAAACAAGTATATTATCATATATTTTTGAACTCGTTTTCATTTGACACCGTGATGATTTTTTTTTCTGACCCGATTACATTAAACTGTCAAAATCAAGATTTAATTTTCCAAACTACCCGGCTGCATGAATTTTTAATAAATTGAAAAAATTCAAAAAAATATGAAATAAACATCCTGTACATTATTAGTAATGTGTAGTCATATGCATTTTAAAGAATTAATAAGAAGATATTATAGAATAATGATTTATTTAGAATAAAATTATATTTAATTTCTAAAAGGTACAACAGGAAAGGACATTTGGTTCTTATGATTTAATATTTAAAAAAACTATTAAATAATATTTTCTTAAGTGGACCGTTTCTTGCTACTTATATTAAATTTTTAATGGATATAAAATTTTAACATAAACCTATCTAGGCAAAATGGATTTGCCTCTATAACAGTAGAATTTATTTCTTTGGAAAAACCTACAGATCCATATTCACTATATTACAGTGTATCAACAGGACTTAAATCCAAAACAAACATTTGGTACTTATAGTACGAGTAGTACTGTCTTAAAAAATATATATACAATCACTTGCGCTATTGTGGCCCTTTCGGTATCAGCGGTAGGTTAAAAAAGTTCAAATATAAAATAGGTATTCTTGCATAAGTGGTGATGCAGATGTACCGACGGTTCAGATAGATTTTGATAATGACTGCTTTCATATTATAGAGTCTAAATCGTTACAGTTTCGTTTTAAGTACCCTCTTCACTAAGCACTTACAACTCATTAATTTATTTTCCCTACGTGACTTGGGAGATATAAATTAGGGTCTGCTGATTGCGAAATTCTTGGGAGTCCAAATTGATCCTGGCCTTACTTGGGAAGCTCATATAAAGCGGGTTTCAGGCAGGCTCCGTAGGAGTCGGTTTACGCTTTGAGACGTCTGGCGCTGTGTGTTGGCATGTCGGTTCTGAGAGCTTCATACTTGGCGCTGTTCCATCGGTGATGTCATAGGCACTGCTTGTCTGGGGCCACGCATCGCGAGCGGCTCGCGTGTTTGGGCTTCAACGAAAGGCTTTGAGAGTGATGCGGGGTATGAGCTTTAGATAGGACTGTAGAGCCGCATTCTCGGAATTGAAAATTTTAACATTGCCTTCGCAGTACAAACTGGATAACTTACTGTATGTCAAAAAATACAAGGACAGTTTCAGAATGCAGAGTGAAATCCACAGCTGGGACACAAGGTACAGGGACAAATTGGTGCCCGCATATTTACGTTTGGAAAGGTGTTTGAATGGGTCTGGTTGTCTAGCAATAAAATTCTTTAATGTTTTGCCTCTGTCATTGAGAGAGCTTCCGGATAATCTTTTTAAATATGGAATGAAACAAATTTTAATCTAAAATGAATTTTATAATTTTGATGAATTTATTCATTACAAATTTTAATCACAATTTTAAATGTAAATATATTTGTAGTGTTTTTTTCTTTTATTTACTGACAAATGTAGGTGTTGTAGAACAGGGTACTGATTGAATAAATTGAAATCGAAATGTTATAGGTATTTTGAAAGAAGTTAGAAGAATAGAAAAACGGAATAACATCAACGTTCTTTTCAATTCAAATAAATCTCTGAGAAGTCAGCTTACTAAGGTCAAACCAACAACTCAAAGAGACATGAAGAACTGTGTATATCAGATACCATGTGAATGTGACAACTCCTATGTTAGTGAAACAAAGAGATCCCTTAAAGCAAGGAGCAGAAAACACCACACATTTTGTGGAGAAACAGAAACATCTGTTGCGGTGTGTAAATCATGTAAACGGCTAGAGATAATTAATAACCGTAACATCGTGATATTCAACAAAACATACAGACAATGGAAGACCATCATATATCTACTACTTCGTAATAGCGCAAATTTCAATATACTTCCCAGATTATTTTTGCTAATAACTATTTGACTTATGCTCCTATACTACAACAATGAATAAAACATGCAGGAAGGACGAAATTTTGCAATATTAATGATTATTATTCCATTATGTGTCATTTTAGGACCTAATAGATAGATAATCGCTCTAATTATATTTCTTTGTAAAGTTCAAACATATGCTTCGAACTGTGAACCGAGTTAGTATGTACATAACTAATTTTTCAGTGAATTAATAGTTTCTGTTATTAAAGTATGCTGTTATTTAAGAATTGCCTCAACCACAAGTTTTTTTTGTATTAAACCAAATTTGGTTCTAATGTTTAAGCATCGATGATTTAGTAAATCTATAGCTAACTATTTAATCCTGAATTTTAATTATTTTATTTATTTGCAGTACAGTATATTACAGATCTAAAAATCCAAATGGTACACATAATACAATAATAAATTGAAAATTTAAACTAGATTAACAAAAATACAATAACAGTTAAAAAAATATACTCAATCACAAACATACAACCCGACGACACAGGGAACATTAGAGTCGCAATCATCACGGTATCTCTGAATGTCAGACATGAGTAAATTCAGTTTAGATTGAACCCGCTCCAAGCGCTTTATGTAAGTTCTTTGATATGGTGACCAGACCACGCAGCAATATTCCAAATGACTTCGCACAAGATAATAATATAGAGACTTTAGGACTTCGGTGTTTGAAAACTCCCAGCAGCGTCTCATTATGAATCCAGTCAATTTAAAAGATGTTGATAAGACATAATTCATATGATCTTTAAATCTCAATTCTGAATCAAAAATTACACCTAAATCATTGATTAACTGTACTCGAAGGACTGGGGTGTCTGAGATAAAGATGTATGTGATATTGGCACTTTCTTCCTTGAGAATGAAATAATTTTACATTCAGAAATGTTTAACTCCATCCGGTTTTCATTACACCAGTCATTTATTTTACGAAGTTCAGATTGCAGAATTAAGCAGTCATTAATACTTATAACTCTTCAGAAAATTTTTAGGTCATCTGCATAGAGAAGAAATTGGCAACCCCCTAACACCTCCGTGAGATCGTTGATGAAAACAAGGAACAGAATCGGACCCAGGTGTGAACCTTGAGGCATTCCCGAAGTTACCCTGATTTCATTGGAGGGAACATTGTTTATTCTAACTACTTGTATACGGTTATGAAGATAACACGATAACCATGCCAATAAAGGCCGCCCACACCGTATGATTTTAGTTTACCGATGGTCGTAAAACGTAGGCTATTGTCTATGATTAAATCGAGATTCTTGGAACAACGAGGGATTTTAAAATAACATTATTAAGTGAAATTTGTAATAATTCAGTCATTTATTCGTTCGATTTTATCTTCATTTATAACTAGTCCATGCTTCTATTAAATGTCACTAAGAACATGTAAATCACATGTGTCAAGTTCAGAATAGTTAAAACATAGATACTGTTGCGTGTCGTCAGTGAATTGATGAGAAGAAGAACGCTTAATGAATTTGCAAACGTCGGGTGTAAATAGAAAACCTAATTGGACGGATAATGCTACCCGGTGCAACCCCTACAGATATATAAGAAGAAAAGTTGTTGAATTAAACTCTTTGGAATCTATTACTAAAGTAATCTTCAAATAATTGTAAAGTATTATCCCCTACACCGAAATATTTTACTTTTATAGAAAGAAGATTATGGTTTAGGGTCTCAGACGCTTTACTATAATCCAGAAGAATTACAGAAGTTTTTTGGCCTTTATCATTTTCCCGGTATATATCGTCACTAATTTTTAAGAGAGCAGTATTTGTACTATCTTTTTCTTCTTATGGTGCCGTCTCTATTAATGAAGGTTTGCGATAATTTGGGCAAATTGTGTTCGGTCTTGGGCTGCTCTGAATAAGGCGTGGGCGTCTAAACCAGTCCATTCTCTGATGTTCTTGAACCACGAGTGCTTCTTGCGCCTATTCCCCATTTTCCCTCGATCTTTCCCTGCATTATCAGCTGCAGGAACTGGTACTTGGTGTTACGGAAGATGTGTCCAAGACAGGCTGTCTTCCGACGTTTGACGATCTTCAGCATTTCTTTTTCTCTGTACATGTGTCTTCGGACCTCAGCATTGGTTATTCGATGAGTCCCTGGAAGTCGCAATAATCTCCTGAAAACCCATATCGCAAACGCCTCCAATTTATTCAGCGTGGCGGCCTTCAGTGTCGATGTCTCCATGCCATACATCAGTACCCAATGGACGTCATACTTAACAAACCAATAGCGCAGCTCTAGATTGAGGCTTTGATTGTCTGATACATTTTGCAAGTCGAGAAATGTTCTAGCCTGTTCTATACGGCTACGTATCTCCACGTCTAGTTCCAGATCAGCTGTTATCCAGCTCCCAAGATATTTAAATTTATCCACCTGTTGTATTAGTTTACCGTTCACTGTTATATTCGCCTGCACCGGTGTTTTGCTTATGGCCATGACATCGGTTTTAGTTATGTTAATTTTTGGCCCTAGTTGATATCCTTCTGATGTGATTTTGTTCATTAAGCGTTGTAGAGCTTCAGGGCTGTCAGCAATTATATAATCGCAAATTATTCACAATTAATTCTGATGCCATCGTTTGTGTCTTGCAGTGCTCGTTGGAAAATATTTTCGGGGTACAGATTAAAAAGAAGGGGAGAGAGCACCCATCCTTGTTGTATTATGGATGCCTCTAAAACCGAACTGCGTACAGGGCAGGATGTGGTTTTTATATACAAAGTTTCCACATTATTTATCAACTACTTTTTCTAATATTTTTGACATAGTTGAGAGGATACAATATGCCGAAAGTAAGAGAAATTTTGCAACTGTTTCGTTAGAGTGTCTCGCTGGTTGCATACTATTGTTTTATAAAGGGAAAAAGCAAACATATATCAAGATTATTTTTATGATCTACTGTATATAAGTTTACTGCACTAATTTAAAATTATTTTCAAGCAATAGCAAGCTCATTAATATATATCGTGGTAGTCGAATATAAACACGTATAAAAGGCATAATTTTAAAGAAATAGAGCGTTCTTAATATGCTGATATTTTCATATCATATTCTAAATGGCTGTAGTAAAGCTTTAATGTATAAGAAATTATAGTGAACTATTTTTCAACGAGAGATAATTATTAAAAACGTTTATTTGCATATATAAACATAAAAACGCCTATTAAAAAATACCATTGTAGAATTTAATGTTTTAGTTATCAATTTATTTCAAAATTATATTAAAAATAATAAATGGTGTCTCCAAGCCGGTATCTAAATAAAAAGTTTGTTAAAATTTGGTTTGCTTATTAGTTATTGAGCAAGAGAATAAATCGACTAATTAGTGTTAGAAATTAACCAAATATTTATGAAATTAGGAAAAATACATTATCAGAAAAATATTGTGATCTGATCTTTAGAACACAACTTAAGGTATTTCGGGGTAAAAATTAAAATAATCTAATCCAAATAACAATGTCAACAAAAAATGTAGAGTTAACCAATATTCTCAAAAGGATGATGGTTTTTACTGGCTGCTGGAGAATAAAAATATCGAATAATAAAATGATTCAAACCTCTTACAACATATACTCGGTAGTTTTTCAAACGTCATTCTTATGCTTTATTTTTGGCCTAATATTGAATTTGCCGGTACTTTTGAAACGAAGAAATTTCGACTTAATCGCCGAAAACGTGGGCTACACCACTATTACGATGGTAATGTTGGCAAAACTAATCATTATTCAAACTGGAAAAGTACAAAACTTATTAAGCCAATGTATATCCGAGGAAAAGAGGACCTATCAAGTGGAGTCGAGGCAAATACAAGAAAATTTTGACTTACACATCAAGGTTAAAATTATTTAAATATATACAGAGTGTGAAAGAAAATAGTGGTACAAACATTTAGAGTAAATGGTAAAATAAGAAAAAGAGTTCCTAAGAACGTGGTCTTGAATAAAGTTATTGCATTGTTAGTTTTTCTGCAGTTTTGTTGCATGTTTGTCTTTGAGTTAATTGAAAATTTGTGCCTGCAAAATTTTATCCCTTTTATGGTAATGTATTTTGAAATATAGGAAATTAAGTTGTTAAAAAATTTACTTGGTGGTGATAGTTGGTGTATACAAGATGATTCTCCGAGAACTTTATCGATCAATTGTGGGAGAGCTATAATTAGGAAGAATCTGAAAATTTGACAGTGTACTAACGTGCATGGGGGACAGCCGGCTAAAATATTTTCAAGATGGCGGCATTTCCGGTTATGCCGGAAGTAGATGTCAACTTGTTTATTTTAAATGGAACATCCTATATGTTATTGCATTTTTGATTTTTACGTAAAATTCTAGACACATTTCATATCTAATGTTCTATAATTAAGTCTCACCGTTTTGGACATATTTAAATTTGTACGTCAAAAATTACGTTTGCGGACCAAAACAACTATAAATTTTTCCTATAAGAGAGTCTTTATTATTTAATTTGGGTTAGTTTTCTTGTAGACGAAGATCGGCTTTAGTAGTGTTTTTATGATATTTTGAAAATTATTAGTACAGACCCAAATAGCACACTTCAGTCCACTGGATATCCATCGTGTATCCAAAGCTGGACATACTGGGTATCCATGGGATGTCCAGAATTTGTCCACCAACATCCTATGGATATCCACTGGACTATACGTTTGTCCCACTCATGTACGTCTTTTTGGATTCCATATATTGTCCAGGTATGGATCATTTTTGGATATTAATAGGACTAATTTTGGATGTCCATATATTGTACATTCTTGATCCGATTGTGGACATATTATCCGATGGTATTGTGCTTTTTGGATAAAAAGGTCATAATCTATTGTTCCCTCTTCTTGACGTTTCGCTAATGCGAATGGTAAATATTTTCAGAATTTGCTTAGGGTCCGAGAGCTTACAGTACCTAATTAATCTGCACTTCTGAAGACGCAGACCACTCATGTCATCAAAACGTCGATAACAAGTAACCATAGATGGCCCTATTAGTCCCAAAAATTAAACAGATATAAATTACATTAGCGAACCAGGTAACAGGAACTGGATCCACATATTACACTTATTGATTACAATTGTCAAGTTTTTAATACAATACTATATAAAAATATAAAATTTTATAATTAGTCGAATTGCAAGTGTTACAAAATATAGCTTCAATTGATTTAAATTGTTCAAGCTGTAGAAGGATCGCTATGAATAAGTTATCTGGTTCCATAGTAAAAGGTACAATTTCAATTGGGTAATAGAAAATATACCAATTATTTACATAAAGACTTTTTATTGTTACAATGATTATTTTTTCTAAATTTGCTTGTGTCGTTTATTCTTTTCAGCTATTGTCTAATCTCTTCTTCGGCTGTTTTTTATCGGCCCCCCATTCTTCTACCGCAGCTGAAAATTAATAAGGTTTAACGTTAAATGATGCAGTATTTTATGGTTTTGTAGGAATTTAAATCTCTCTCTCTCTCTCTCTCTCTCTCTCTCTATATATATATATATATATATATATATATATATATATATATATATATATACATATATAAAACCAAATGCATCGTTATTGCTTAGAGTGCTTAAACCAACAGACCAGAAAAAAAATTTTAACACACTTTTTGTCTGGGTATTAACAGAACAAGAGGATCTAAAGTTCAACGTGTGAAATCTGACACCCAATTTGTTCTTATTATTTACGAGTATGACAAATAAAACAGAGAGATTTTTTTCATCAAATTTTTATATTTAAGTGGTAACAAAATACAAATAGTGAACATAAGTTCTTTAAAGGGCACTTTACTGTTCCATCACATGTATAATTCTTGGAAAGGCTATCTGTCATTGTTACAATAAAATATCTTTTAACAAGTTAATAGGTATAATTTCCTCCAATTTTCGCTAATTGTAAAACCTAAAATTATATTACTTTATTGGAATTTGGAATTAAACGTTAATTCCACATATGCTAACCTAAGAATATTTTTGACTTTAAGAATTAAAGTAAAAAAATATATATAAAATAATCCTGTAAATTAAGTTTCTTTTTATCAATAGACTCATACACATAAAGAAGCATTACTCAAATAAGTTTCAGCTTTTATTTCAGGAGAAGTGTAATAAACTTACTGCATCTTTAAAGTTTAAATTGTCCTGAAGATCTTATGTGACTTGAGGCAGGTGATTATTTTCTTAAGTAAAAGGATAGTTGAACTCTTGCAGAAAATTCTTTGTAGATACTTGTTGTTTTTTCCCTATTTAAGATTACCTGAATATCCTCTCTAATTTGGTACAAATTGGCTTTCACATAGGAATTTTATTTGGGCCAATCTGTGGAAAATTCATCTAAAAAATAATTAAAATAAATTAAATTATAAGTCTAAACCTAGAGTCGAACTGTCAAAACTTTATTATATATTTTTTAACAATTATACTACACCAAAATACACATCAATGTAAACTTTTACTAGCGTTCAATCCAAAATAGCCATAAAAAAATTAATATAATTATTCAAATTTGCTATAGCTTTTATTACATTATAAATTTTGATAACATTTATTAATGCCAGCAATCTTATTAGACTGATTACTCAATAATGACTTTGTCAGAGAGAATTTTCTCTAAAATTTTGTTATTACACAAATTTACAACTCTGTCTATGCTCCATTTTAACCAACAAGATACAAAATTCATTGGCCTATCAAAATATTTGCATTTATTTTTAGTAATTTCCATTTAAATAAGTGATTGTATGAAAAAGTATAGCTACAAAAGCTATATTTTAACATACGTGTTTTGATACTGAATATTTTGTTCACTTTCAAATTTGTGCGAGTTTGATACTAAATTATCCGCTTTTCGTCGGGCATGTCTGTAGTTTCGTTCGGTAATTTTTGGTATAATTAAAAAAAAATTAAATTAAAAATAACTATACTTACCTTTAACGGTGGCATCTTCTTCAAATAAAAAGCACACTTGATTTTAGCTCAACTAAAACTCCAAAGGTCTTTTTTAGCTCGACGTCAACACAATAATGGGCACAAAATATCTGAAGGAATATTTTGTGATCATGGCGGGCCGGCAGGTTAAGAAATGACAATTCTACAGGCCGATATTACAGTATCCGATTTTACCGACAACCCGAAATTTAATTAATGGACGTCTGATGGACTTACACTGGACATCCAGATATGGACGTCCATATAGATTACAGGTCATCACATCTAATGGACATCCATAAACGGTCCATGGACATACAGGACATTATATGTACCTATTCTGGATATCCAATAGAAATCTTGTGCTATCTGGGGAGTGGTCAAAAATGAAGAATAAAAATTATATTTAAAAAATCGTCAAAAGTGATTTTTTTAAATTGAAAGCACCTATTTTTTATAATTTTATCATATTAAGCATTAAAAATAAGGGTAACTTTGTATAAGGTTCTCTATTCCAAAAGTATGTAGTGCTAATAATTTTCAAAATATCATAAAAAGACTACTAAAGTCGATCTTCGTCTACAAAAAAACTAACCCAAATTAAATAATGAAGTCTTTCTTATAGGAAAAATTTATAAATAAGTTTGGGTCCGCAAAAGTCATTTGTGACATAAAAATTTAAATATGTCCAAAACAGTGAGACATAATATAACATTATACATCAAATATGTTTAGAATTTTACGTAGAAATCAAAAACGCAATAATATATAGGGTGTTCCATTTAAAATAAGCAAGCTGACATCCCACAATCGATCGATAAAGTTCCCGGAAAATCACCCTGTATAAAATTTTATAAAAAAAAATATCTCATATGTTTCCATGTTGATTTTTTTATTTTACTTATTGCTGGTTTGCCTTTCCTTATTTTGATTTTAGTAACCTCATGTTTTTATTATTTTCTATGGTTTCTAGAAGCTGGTTGGCTTTATAATTTCTTTCATCTTTCTTCAAAGTTTTGTTTATGCTTGTATTATCGGGATCCTCCATCTCTGTTCAGTTTTCTTCGTTTCTGAATTAGTTCCTAATTATCTGGTTTAAACTGAGTTTGCCTTTGCCTTTTTCCTTATTTTGATAAATACGATTTCTCTAGAAGTATGTAACACATTTTCTTACATCCTGTATAATATACCTAAAATATATCATATAAGTTATGTAACTACTAAAATTTTATATTTTTACGCAAGCGATATTTTTCAGCATTTAAGGAACATTTACACTGTCCTTATACCAATGACAGCTTTCTTATCATCGACATTTTGTGTTGCAAAATATATTGAATATGCTGAATATAAAGATTATAATTCGACCGTCGATAAGCTGTTGCCGCTTCCTATCTGGTATCCGTTTAATCCAAATCACTATTACTCTGCAGCATTTATTGTTGGTAAGTTTCTAAAAATCTGAAAAAAAATCTGTTCGATACAGATATTTTATGGACTTTTTCATTACTCCATTAAGTCCCTATTACATATTCTTTTTCTTATTGTATTTTTTCCTCTAGGCATATACCTAACATGCATAGGAACCATCTACAATGTGGTGACTCAAGCTTTGTTTTTGACTCTTACCACTTACGCGGCGTTACAATTGAAAGCCTTAAAAATATATGCGAAATATTTTCATTTATACTGTCAATCAGTTAATTCAAATTCTGGAGAATATAACGAAGACGAAGTTCTAAAAGTTTTTAGGATTATTTGCATAAAGCATCAAAATATTATTTGGTAAGAAGTATTTTATTGTTGTTTATTTTAATTTGAAAAATGTGTCTTTTCCTTAGATTTATTTAAAAATAACATGGTATGAAACTTATGACATTTCGTGATTCTATTATTCATTTATCAGCTGTTGTCATTCCCTGCTCTATAAGAAATTCCATTGGTTTTTGTTCTAAGTGGCCAATTTCTGCCACTTTCTTAATGTCATCGCTCCATCTGGTCAGTGGTCTGCCCCTACACCCCTTGTCCTCTCTGGATCTCCATTCTATTAATCTTTTACATCAACGATTATCATCTCACCGGGCACATGGCCTCCCGATATCCATTTAGATTGAGAATTTTTTTTTTAACAACATCTATGACTTTTCTTCATTTAGGTTTAGTTTATTATCCTATATTTCCTTGTGAGAGCTAGCGTGGCTCTCTCTATTACCCGTTGTTATAATATTCTCATTTTGTTATTGTGGCTTGGCGCCATATGTGACTACCGGAAAAGTGTTTTATTCATAACCTTTCCTCTATAAGCACTTTGACAAATCACTGTAGCTTATCTTCAAGCTTCCCAACAAAAAGATGTCCATGCCAAACCCACACAATGGTTTATCTCACGGGTTTAATTATCTTGGCAAATATGTAATTCATGACCTACATACTTATAATAATGGACTCACACCAATTCGCTTTCATTAAATTTCATGTTATCGTGCGTCATAAACTTGATTGTCTCAAAATTAATATTTATACCAATGTCTATTGATGTTATTTGCAGTTTGGTAAGCATTTCTAAAGCCTCATCCAGATTGATAGCCATTGTGACAATATCGTGAGTGAAACGCAGGCAATTAGGTCTTCACTCGTGGATTTATTGAATCTTTTACCCATACTGTTGTTATAAATGCATTTTATTAACTGATTATATTTGTAATATATTCTCATTTGCTGCAAGGCAGATAGTATCACCGGCAATTCGACTGGTCTTGTAGGCATATACCTAACATGCATAGGAACCATCTACAATGTGGTGACTCAAGCTTTGTTTTTGACTCTTACCACTTACGCGGCGTTACAATTGAAAGCATTAAAAATATATGCGAAATATTTTCATTTATACTGTCAATCAGTTAATCCAAATTCTGGAGAATATAACGAAGATGAAGTTCTAAAAGTTTTTAGGATTATTTGCATAAAGCATCAAAATATTATTTGGTAAGAAGTATTTTATTGTTGTTTATTTTAATTTGAAAAATGTGTCTTTTCCTTAGATTTATTTAAAAATAACATGGTATGAAACTTATGACATTTCGTGATTCTATTCATCATTCATCAGCTGTTGTCATTCACTGCTCTATATAGGCTCTCTCTAAGAAATTCCATTGGTTTTTGTTCTGAGTGACGCAGTTTTCTGCCACTTTCTTAATGTCATCGCTCCATCTGGTCAGTGGACTGCCCCTACTCCTCTTGTCCTCTCTGGGTCTCCATTCTATTAATCTTTTACATCAACGATTATGGTACATAGCCTCCCGATGTCCATTTAGATTGCGAATTTTTTTTTAACAACATCTATGACTTTTCTTCATTTAGGTTTAGTTTGTTATGCTATATTTCCTTGTGAGAGCTAGCGTGGCTCTCTCTATTACCCGTTGTGATACTCTCAGTTTGGTATTGTGGCTTGGCGCCATATGTGACTATCGGAAAAGTGTATTATTCATAAACTTTCCTCTATAGGCACTTTGACATATCACTGTAGCTTATCTTCAAGCTTCCCAACAAAAATATATCCATGCCAAACCCACACAATGGTTTATCTCACCGGTTTAATTATCTTTGCAAATTTGTAATTCATGACCTACATACTTGTAGTAACTGACTCATACCAATTCGCTTTCATTAAATTTCATGTTATCGTGCGTCATAAACTTGATTTTCTCAAAATTAATATTTATACCAATGTCTACTAATGTTATTTGCAGTTTGGTAAGCATTTCTAAAGCCTCATCCGGATTGATAGCCATTGTGACAATATCGTGAGTGAAACGCAGGTAATTAGGTCTTCACTCGTGAATTTATTGAGTCTTTTACCCATACTGTTGTTATAAATGCATTTTATTAACTGATTATATTTGTAATATATTCTCATTTGCTGCAAGGCAGATAGTGTCGGCAATTCGACTGGTCGAAAGCATTTTTTAAATCTAAAAATGGTTATACGATTGGTTTGTTGAATTCTAAAAACATCTTTGTAAGGATCTGGATAGTCTGCAAATGATTATTGGTACCGTATTCACTTCTAAAATCTGCCTGTTCCCGGGATTAGTAAAAATCCAGCTTTTATTTTGGTGAACCACTTATACCAATGGCAGAACAAACTGATTGATCTGTTTTCTTATGAATGAAGATCGTAAATTTGTTGTTCCATTTGCTTGGGATTATGCCGCTTTCCAAACAGAGATTGAGAAGAGAAACCACAAGCCTGAGCAAATCATCGTCTCCCATTTTTACAGTAAGCTTTATTATTTTTCATTTCCCTAAGAAAAAGTTTTACTTCCAGTTTTATCTCCGATAATTTTTGGCTTATTAATTTGTGTATTTGTGACTCTGAAGTTTCATTTGTTAACTTTTCTATAATCCTCTATAGACCTTTTCTGCATTTTCTATAAGCCTTTTTGTTGTTTCATTGCTCTCATTATCTTCTAGTTTACGTATTATTCTTCTTACGTCTTTCAATTTCATTCTAAGTGTTTTTATACTTTTCTTTTATCTAATTTTTGTTTTATTTTCTTCGTTTTGTTTTTTTTTTCTGTTTAGTGTCGTCATTTATGTGTCATATTTGATGATATAAGTATTGCTGTAATTGCATTTTTCAATGTTTCGATGTCGTTTGGAAGGTTGGCTCAGTCTCATGTTTATAGATTTTTCAACCATCGATATTTTCTGGTTCATTCCAAATTACTTTCTTTCTATGTATCTTCTTTCATGTGTTAGGTTTATTTTAACTATAGCTCCCACTGCTCGGTAGTCACCTTCCACACAAAGTTCATGTTCATTATGACGGTATCTGATATGTCTCTCTTCATCTTGTTATAAAGAAGTCGATCTCTTTTTTAGTTTTTCCCTTTGGACTCGCCCACGTCCATCTGCAATGGTTCTTCTTTTTGAAAAAGCAGAAAATTTAGTAGCATTTGTCTCTCCTCGTTTCTACCTTCTAGTCAGAACTTTCCTATATTTGAGATTCATCGACTTGAGTCCCAATTTTGGGATTAAAATCGCACATGATGAAAGTATAGTGGCACTTTGATTTTTTGGACGTCTTCGTAGAACTGGTTGACTTATTCATCTTCATAATTTGTGGTAGGAGCATAAACCTGTATTATTTTCATTTTATAATAGTTGTTTAAATAGGTGTTAAGTATAGTACACGTTCTGATATTGTTTTTATAATTGTTATATTTTGTGTATGTTGCTTATTAATGAGAGAGCCTTTACGGCCGACCAATTCTATTACTAAGGGTCATGTTAGCAAAAGTTGTTCTCTGAGGTTGGATCCTTGAGCTTAATGTTTTATTCTCTTTTTGCGTTATTCGTAATCTTACGGGAATCATGTTTTTGCGTGAATGTGGCAAAAAAGTGCTGGACGAGGTGCTTGATAGGACGCACTTCAATAGAAATTTCCTGAATTACAATCAATCACAATCATTATACTGTCTGAGTTCGAACGTGTCCTTACAACAATATTATATTGATTAGTCATCATTGTTAGTCACGTTTCTTGAGGAATTCTAGACTTTTAATCGATCTATAGGTGTATATAAATAGTTAAATAGAATTTAAGGTAGTTAGTTGTGACTTAAAAGTGAAAGGGTTAACAAGTAGTTATTAAAGAGTTGAAAGTAATTATCGAAAAGTGTTGTTTTTATTCGAATCCAGTGAGTGGAAATAGAGAGGGAAAATCGTAACAATATGTTTTTTCACTGCTTTCTTAAACCTTGAGATTAAAGAAAATCATAGCTTCACAAAATATTTTATTTCTTTTATGATTTCAGTTTTATTGAAGATTTAAATCTAGCCATGAGAAATGCATTGTTTATGGAATACCTTTTAAACTCATTAAACATAGCATCTGTTATGATTCGTATTTTAATGATGGTATGTATATCCGCTATTTTATTCGAGATTATAATGTATAGTTAATAAACTATATGTTATTCTTCTAAACAACATAAAAAATAATTCTAAATAAATGTCCCTTTGTTAAAAATTTTATGACACTAATACGAAGTTCCAATTTCACAAAACTCATTTTTTATTGCAAAACACTTCATAAAACATACCATAATAAATGAATCGTAAAGGAGATGGGCCGATTAAAAAGCTAGACTGAGCGAAGAAATCTTTGGAATGGAGACCCAGGAGAGAAGATCTTAAAATCTCAACAAACTGGATTGCAACGCCCAGATTAAAGAGAAATGTAAACGTTTCAAAGTGGCCGATGTTCATCAACGGACAGAACAAATTAATGATGATAAGTTCAAATTGCGAAAGTTGAAAAGATTTTTTTGGGGCAAAACTTTGACCCTTTTTCACATTAAAGTTTTTGTTGTGATGTAAAACCTACAAAATGAATAAAAATCGAGTCAGTGCAGGGTTGCCACAGGTTGTGACTACGTTTTGGTTGATCACTGATTCGAAAGTAAGAATACATATTGTTACGAACGACAAGGAGAAACTTATTGGTACGCTCTCATATACTAATATTCCGATGCGATGAGCCATCTTTATTATAATGTACCCAAAGAAATATTATACTGATGAGTCATATTTCTATATAGATATCAATTTTGGTGTTAGTAAGTTCTAGATTTGTATAGGAAATAGGGATAGAATGAGAGTTTTTTAGAGTTGTATAGTGGAGATATTAAGAAGTAGTATTAAGATAGTTGTGTATTAGCCGTGTTAAGTATATAGTATTGGAAGTAAGTTAGTGAAAAGTATTGTATTTTATTTTGCAAACTCAGTGAGCGATTTTAAAGAGATAAAATCGTAACAATATGTAGCACAAATTTGATTTTTTATTTTTGTTTTTAGTCGAATCCTCCAATGATGCTCGCATTTTGTGTAATATTATTAATCCATCAAATATTACAGTTGTTCTGGATGTCTTGGCACGCTAATGAAATAATATTACAGGTAAGAAATTGAGTATTTCTTCGTGCGATTAGGATTTTAGAATGCGTTGCCGCAACTTACCATATTGTAATGTTTCAAATACCAATATTTATCAATTAAAAAATCAAAATTTATACATTAATTTCATTTTTACTATCTTTTTATTAATCTGTATGAACTAAACTACGAGGGTGGGATGAAAAGCGTTCGACCAAATAAGAAAAATACAAAATATGTGACATATATTTAGTTTTTTTTTCCTGCAAATATAGCATCTCGTAATTTACCCAATACAAGAGGGTCGTAGTAAGAATTTCGATCTCAATAAACCATTGTTTCGTGTGTTACTTGTTGTATTGCGCTGTCTTGTTGAAACAAAGATCATTCACATTCGATTTATCCAATTTTGGCCAAAAATAGTCCGTCAGCATGCCCCGATAACGCTCAGAATTCACTCTAACGGCCTTTACACGTTCATCTTTGAAGAAAAAGGGTTCAATGACTCCTCCAGCCCATAATTCGCACCATACAGTAACTTTTTAGACATGGCCTGATTCTTCATGAATGCGACAATTTTATTTATGAACATGTCCATTCAAATAAAAATGTTCTTCATCGGAGAAAATGATTTTTGAAGAAAAACCCTCTTCTCTCTCAAGCATCCAATTAACGAAAGTATGGCGTTGGTGATGGTCTTGTGGCGTCATTTCTTGAGTCAATTGGATCTTGTATGGATGCAAATGAAAATCAACATGCAAAATGCGACTTAAATGGTTCGAGGAGTGTTTTATTATTGTAAACGATACCTGATTGATATCAGTTGCATTTCACGAACACTTTCATTTACAGCGGCTATGTTTTGACGAGTACAAACTGGCCGAGTATGTTGGTATGCTCTACAACCTCCTACCAAGCCAGTTTTCTTGAAATGTTGAACAATTTTACGAATTTCGGGGTCTGTAGAACTGTTCATCTGTTACAGTGGAACTTCACTTGTATTTTTCCCAATGAAAGTACAGGTCATGTAACGTATCTTCCATACCTTTTTGTCTTATAAGTTTTCAGCGAGTAAGTAAGTAAGGAAGTCCATAAGATCTGCAAAAACCAGGAAAACCATCGGGCTTGATAATGTCCTAGCCGAGCTGTTACAAATGATCCATGAGGAAAATATAGGAATCTTGGTCAAACTGTTTAATACCGTTTACGCGACTGGAGATATATCGGAAGATTGGCTGAGGTCTGTATTCGTCCCAATCCCAAAAAAACAGCGAGCAAAGTGATACAGTGAGTACAGACTAATAAGTCTAATGAGCCACACTTTGAAGGTTTTTCTCAGAATCATCCACAGCAGGATAAGATCTAAATGCGAAGCAGATTTGGATGAAACCCAGTTCGGATTTAGAAACGCCCTAGGTACTAGAGAGGCTTTATTCGCTCTAAATATACTTGTGCAAAAATGCCGGGACCAACACAAGGATGTATTCGTATGTTTTGTCGATTACGAGAAGGCCTTCGACAGAGTACAGCACAGAAAACTCATAGACATTTTAAATAACGTAGGGGTAGACAGCAGAGACGTAAGAATTATTAAAAATCTATATTGGCGGCAGAAAGCAACAGTAAGGCTAAATGGAAAACTCACAGAAGAAAGTAAAATTCTGCGAGGCGTCAGACAGGGCTGCATACTATCTCCACTGCTTTTTAATATACATTCAGTTAAAATCTTTAAACGGGCTACTCAAGTACAACGAATGGGAGTACACATCAATGGAGAATATATAAATACAATACGATATGCTGACGACACTGTTATCCTAAGCGACAAACTACAAGACCTGCAACATCTATTAAACTGTGTTAACACTGAGGGTCAAGAAATGGGGCTCAATATAAATATCAAAAAGACAAAATTTATGGTCTTTAGTAGACAACCTCATCTTAACGCTTCAATACAAATAGAAGGAAAAAGTATAGACAGGGTGACTCATTTTAAATATCTTGGATGTTATATCACCGAAAATCTAAACCCAGATAAAGAGATAAAGTGTAGAATAGAGACTGCTAGAGCAACTTTTCAAAAAATGAAACCACTTTTCTGCAATGATAACCTCAACCTAAAACTACGACAAAGAATGATAAGATCATAGGTCTGGCCAGTGTTACTATATGGGGCAGAGATCTGAACAATTAAGGCTGCCACGATTAATCGGTTGGAGGCTCTCGAAATGTAGTTACATCAGCGAATGCTGAGAATACCTTGGACAGCTAGGCAGACCAACGAAATGGTACTCAATAGGGCCGACACAACTCGTCTACTATTAAACACTGTGAAGTGTAGACAAATCTCATATCTTGGACATATATTCAGAGAGGAGCGATATAGAATTCTTCAGCTAATCATGATGGGTAAAGTAGAGGGATGTAGAGGGGTAGGAAGGAGACAGGCTTCCTGGTTGAGGAATATTCGTGAATGGACAGGTATACGTAGCGCGGGGGAACTGTTCCAGCTAGCGCAGGACCGTGAAAGACTTGCCAATGTAATTGCCGACGTCAGGGGGACCTGATATGGCACTTGAAGAAGAAGAACGAGACGAGCCACACTTGAAAATGCCAAATGAGATTTTGGCGAATCGTCGTAAAATCAATTTTTTGAACGAACGGATTGAAACCCGGAATAACCAAACCCATTCATTCCATCATTCGTAAAAACTTACGATATACTAATATATATAATATTTTGTTAGAGCGTATCCTTGGCCGATGCACTTTATGAAAGTAAATGGTATGAACAATCGGAAAGAGTTAAAAAAATTGTTTTTATTGTGATGATGCGATCCAGAAAACCATTACAGATCTTTATTGGACCTTTTTTTCCTATGTCAATTCGTACTGGTATTGCGGTAAGTAATTTTGTAGTTTGTTACCGATTTTGATGATCTTTTGAAGTAATTGTCGAATTAATTCCTGTTAGTACGACTTTTTCAAAAAAGAAAATCACCTTTAAATAATTTAATCACCTAAACAAAGTTACGTAAAATGTTACAGATCTATTTTTAATGACTGTGACACTATGAAAACGATGTCTGTACTTTAATAACGTAATCACTCTTAATAATCAATCATATATATATATATATATATATATATATATATATATATATATATATATATATATATATATATATATATATATATATATATATATGTAGATAAGTTTTTGTCCGTGTAATTTAAAATAAAATAGAATAAAATATTGGCGAAGCGGACGTGAAAATTTGTCAATCTACATGATTCTCGTATTAAAAAGTGCGGAGCACTCCAAAGTATGGAATAACTCCGGGTCCGACAGATGGCGACAGCGCTGTTTCGTCCTAATATGGGACTCGTCAGGCCACCGCAGTCGGTACAAACCATCATCTCGCCTTTGCATCGTATAAGCCATACTTATAATCAAAATACGGCAAATAAGACGACAAAGGCGACATCTCGATGATCCACTCGATAATACAATAACCATACAGATTAACAAAGTTTGTAAGAGAACCGTCATATGGTGGCGCGACGGTGAATTAAAACAGAAATATGTAAAATCGAGTACACGAAACGCGCTGCCCAAAAGATAGGGGTCGCATTTTTCGGTACTGGCAAGCAAGCATACCGCTATTTAAGCAGCCAAAGCCATGTGCCGCACCAAACGATCCCACCATGAGAGCATCGTTTAGCGTGTTTCAAAGCCAAACAAGTAAATAAATATGTAGATAAGTTTTTGTCCATGTAATTTAAAATAAAATAGAATAAAATATTGGCGAAGCGGACGTGAAAATTTGTCAATCTACATGATTCTCGTATTAAAAAGTGCGGAGCACTCCAAAGTATGGAATAACTCCGGGTCCGACAGATGGCGACAGCGCTGTTTCGTCCTAATATGGGACTCGGACACGGACAAAAACTTATCTACATATTTATTTACTTGTTTGGCTTTGAAACACGCTAAACGATGCTCTCATGGTGGGATCGTTTGGTGCGGCACGTGGCTTTGGCTGCTTAAATAGCGGTATGCTTGCTTGTCAGTACCGAAAAATGCGACCCCTATCTTTTGGGCAGCGCGTTTCGTGTACTCGATTTTACATATTTCTGTTTTAATTCACCGTCGCGCCACCATATGACGGTTCTCTTACAAACTTTGTTAATCTGTATGGTTCTTGTATTATCGAGTGGACCATCGAAATGTCGCGTTTGTCGTCTTATTTGCCGTATTTTGATTATAAGTATGGCTTATACGATGCAAAGGCGAGATGATGGTTTGTACCGACTGCGGTGGCCTGACGAGTCCCATATTAGGACGAAACAGCGCTGTCGCCATCTGTCGGACCCGGAGTTATTCCATACTTTGGAGTGCTCCGCACTTTTTAATACGAGAATCATGTAGATTGACAAATTTTCACGTCCGCTTCGCCAATATTTTATTCTATTTTATTATATATATATATATATATATATATATATATATATATATATATATATATATGTTTATGCGGCTTTCACGGATTCCTCCGTGTAAGATGCAATAGCAGTGGATATATCCACATTATGCCGCTGTAGTGCTGAAATCAAATTCAGCAAATGTACAACTATATGCAGCTCTGTATATGAATAAAGTAAAATGCGAACATTAAATGAAAATTCCTCTCCATCATATCCTTTCTGTGTTAGAGGTTGCACCGTTAGAATAAATTGTTATAGAACGCAATTTATCCTATTCCACCACCATCGAGATGATGGCCTACCTGTCCCACCATACCGAGAAGAAAGTCAAAACTTACCCTCCCCAACAGTGATACGGCAGTGGATATATCCACTGCTATTGCATCTCACACGGAGGAATCCGTGAAAGCCGCATAAACATATATACGACATCCGGCGGGAGGTCGGCGAAGCCGCGTTCAGTATTTGCATGCTTCCTTCCGATCTGTCCTTTGCACAGCCAAGTGCGTGTCGGTATCCTGATAAGTCTAGTAGAGACGAAACATGTACCTCTGCCGTATCACTGTGGCGGGGAGGGTAAGTTTTGACTTTCTTCTCGGTATGGTGGTACAGGTAGGCCATCATCTCGATGGTGGTTGAATGGGATAAATTGCATTCTATAACAATTTAATCTAACTGTGCAACCTCTAACACAGAAAGGATATGATGGAGGGGAGTTTGCATTTACTGTTCGTATTTTATTTCATATATCATATTTTTTCTTGAAGTCGTATAAGAAACTTCCTGTACTTGAAGTGACTACATGTCACAAAAGAGCAAATATGACTGTCTCTAAAAATCCCTTTAATTTGAATATTGCCAGAAATAGTAAGAACAAAAAAAATTGTATGATAGTCCAAATTAACAAAAATTGAATATTGATTAAGCTATGTTTAACAGTAATTTAGTGTAAAAATGCTTCTATAGATGACTGATAAAAAATATAAGACTAAAGTCATTTAATAGAATTTAGTTACACATATTTGTAAAGAATGTTTAATGTGTTTACTGACTGTTCGTAAAAATATATTCTATATACAGTTCTCTCACATCATTTGGATTAAATAGACGACAAGAAAAACTAAAAACAAAAGCTATCGCATGTGTAAGAATGTAAAATCTATGATATGAATATGAAAATAAAGTTATCTTTAATATAATTAACGATAGCTCTAGTTATTACTTTAATTTTCAGCATTTTGTTCAATATTGTTACTGTTTTATTTTTTGTTTTAGACAATGAAGGCTGCATATTCCTATGTGACAATGATATTTACTTTGACAACAGATGCCTGAAATACACTTTTGCAAGATCTTCGACCTGAAACCGTACTACCCGTTGCGAAAATTCACCTTGTAGCTTTATTTACTCCTTTAAATTTTAATAAATATTGAAAATTAGTTTGTTCTCTAAAATATTATATTTTTAGCTGCTTATACAAATCATTCAGTATTTGAAGTTAGTTATTGCGAAAAAGAATTGCAGTTTTGAAAATAAATTAATGCAACATTTACTGTTACTTCATTTCCCTCATCATTTGTGTAAGGGTTAAATTGACAACCCCCCCTTTTTACAGTTTGAAGTGGAGTGCATTTACAAATTAAAATTCATTTAATTGTATCGAATTCTGAAATTGGAAATTCTCATATATAGAAAATTAATCATTCCAATCAGACAAATTTGTTAATTAAATAGTGAGATTTGGGCATTTTTAATGAAATAGCTTTTTTTGTAGCATTAAATAAAGTTGACAAATATAGGCTTTTTGTAATAAAATAGACAGGAATTTTTTTTAGGCATATGCATAAAATAATTGGACGGATATATATCTATGCTATACATTTAGAGAAAGCTTAAAATTATTTTATAATAGCTGAAATTTTTACTATAAGTATTTTCACATTTGATCTTTACAGATCATATTAATTGGAAATGTAAATAAAACATTATTTCTTATTTTTGTATTAACAAATAATCATTTTCTTGGTAAATACGAAACAAGTACAATTGTACCGACAAATATAGTTGAAACATGCCAGGGGCTGTATTCTTGATGACAATAAAATAGCGAAGGTCACGCTAATAATAATTATGTTGTTAAATATAACAGTGTAATTTTTTCTATTAGTGTCATGGGCCCTGGAAGTGACACTTAGGACGTGATGTTTTTCTAAATAAAAAAAAATAAGAAAGGAGTTGCAGAGTGATAATGTTTGTATTTTTTTAGGTTTTTCCTTTGACAGTAAAGCTAAACATGAACGAAATATTAAAATTGGAGACTGGCTCAAGAGCATAAACAACATCGATGTACATGTGCACAATTTGGACGACATTCTTCAGAAATTCATTAATCATGACGAGGTAATATACACACACATAATAAGTTAAGTTAAATTCACTATTTTTTTAAGCGATGCAAAAAAGAGTCGTTTAAAATTTAATCTGTGTTTAGAAAAAATAAGAGTTAGCAAATCGAATGTATTTTATATTTTTTTTAAACCACAATACAGTATGGCAAAAATAAAATAAAAAAAACAACTGCTACGGAGGCTTAATATGATGCATGTCAGATATGCACTTGATCGATTTTTTGTTTATGTAGTTTAATAGTCTTTGTTTTTTTAAGGTAATACTTACACTGCAAAGGGTTGCGGCTACAGAGGTAACGAAAGATCCTCCGATAAACAAACTGAATCTCGAATCAGCATTTGTAAGGGACCTTTTAAATTCGAAAAATAAAGATGATCAGGCAGTGCTTCAGAAATTATGTAGTCATCCCATTGGCGTTGTTTATATAAACACAGGTAATTTTTTTTACTACTTAGGAAATAAAAGTCAAAGATAACAAAAAAAAATCTTCTTTCAAATTAATCTCTTTAATGCCATTCTTAACGTTTTTAGTAGCTACAGAGAACATTCTGTAGATAAATATCGAGACTTATTAATTTAAACTTTTGTCATAAGGCGGTAGCAGTGTTTCTACTTGTCGCATAGAGTTGTAAGGTGATCTGTCAATATATAAAATAAATACTGATAATGACTCGTAAAAACGTGGACTATGATTCCAACAATATGAAATAACAATATTAGAGTCGCATAAGTTCACCTCCTAGTGCCCAAAGTCTTCAATGCTCTTCTAATTGCTTTCATTTTCATTTATCTGCTCTAAATTTTGAACCGACTTTTATAATTTAATGTAATTTTAATATTTTATAGAGTCCATAAAGACTCAGTAAACCATACTACAGTAGATGTTTTAGATCATCAGAGAAATCAGGAATGGACTTCTAGCCACACTCGTTGGGCCTAATTTTTGACAGGTGTCATTTTACAGAGCTGAAAACTGATTTTTTTTAAATATTTAGGTTCCTCTTCAAAGAAGATACTCTTAATTTATTTCGATCAAACTGGCGGTTTTCGAGATAAATTAAAGAATTTTTGAAGTAATTAAATTTTATACATAATAGACTGCAGTGACAGTATTATTGTTTAAGTCAATTGTATTTTTTTAGTATTGATGTGACTTCTTATATTTTGTGATTGTTTCGTCTCAGATTTTTTATTCTTATTTAACATATTATATAAAATGGAATTTGCATAATTTATTGCCGTTAGTAAACTATTATTATTATGATTTACAAGCCAAACGGCTTCGCACTCCCTCCAGGGATTATTCACTCATACCAGGTATACAAAGACACCAAAAGTATGAAGCTCTGTGGAGACCTTTTCCATGTTATCGGGTCCTAGGTGGCGTGGTCTTCTGCACTTCCTACAAACTTTCGGACGGTTCGCGCGATTGCAAGGAGAACCGCTTTCTGAATCGGTTTATACAGATGCTCACTAAGGCCCAGTCCCTTGATGTTGTGCAGGAGGACAATTATTATTATTATTATTATTATTATTACTTATTAACTTCAAATTGCACCAAATCACACTTCTTCTGTCTGGAATGAAACCTAATACAGTGCGTCTTACTTAAGTTAAAGTACAAGTAGTTACAAGAGAACCAATCACAAAGTTTACCATGAACCAAGTTCACTTTATCACCCATCATACATTCATCAGATGATACTATTAGCGAGGTATCGTCTGCAAAAGACGTCCAGTACCACATCTGGCAGACCATTTACATACAATAAGAAGAGTACAAGACCCAATACTGAATCCTATGGTACACCCATTCGGGAAGACACACACTGAAAATTAATCTGCACTCTACTATCAGCCTGTGTACAAGCCATTGTTACATACTGCTGTCTATCTTCGAGAAATGACTATATCCAGTGATGTGACCAACCCTTAAAACCACAACCCGCCGACTTATTCAACAAAATTTCATTGACATTTCATGACACAGTCAAAAGCCCTGCTAAGATTACAGAAAATCCCAACTGGACTCCCTCCCGAGTCAGAATCATTTATGATTTCCCCATATAGCACGTGCATGGTAGACTGTGGCGACTTCGAACTGTGAAATCCATGCTGTTTGTCACTAATAATGCCATTTTCCCTCAAATACGTTAAAAGCCTATCCAAAAAACAATATTTAAAAATGTTTGAAAATGAGGAACATATAGTCACCGGTCTGTAGTTCTTCATTAATTGCACGTCATTCCTTACAGTTCCTTAATATGAATCCCAATGATCGAGATGAAAAAAAAATCCCAGATCTCTCTCACAAGCGAGCCTGTTCAAAGAAGAAACATTAATTGAATAATTGAACAGTATAGGACTCTTTGTTCTACTGAAAAATTGTATTTAAAGATATTTAGATCAAGTTTATTCGACACACGATTGACCAACTGTTTCGTCTGGTTGTTTTTCTTGGTACACACATCAGTGGTTGTCTAAATTACTAATATTATTATTCTTGTCAAAATGTAAATAATATCTAACAATATAAACTTCCCATTTGTAGTAATTTCTAACACTTAAAAGCAATAATAGGTGTCTCGACAAACAAAAAAAACTGAAAGCATAATTAAATAAAAATATGTATGTACGTGCGTAGAATTGGGGTCTGTACACTGCGACCTGGTATTGTGCCACCCCACCACAGACTATAAACAGCCTTTAAATCTAAGCATCTTACTCGTCAGATATATCCTCGTGTGAGTTTTTGTGTACCCCAAATGCAAATTACCACTTGGTGGTAGACGTTTTGAGTCTATTAAAGCAATAAAACAAAATTCACAGAAAGAATTGAAAGACATATCGGTGTTTAAACCATTATTTTGTGTTTTATTGGACAGTTCTCGGTATTTATTTGATAGAATGTATATACTTTGTTTTTTTGTACCACCGTCCATTATGATAGAAATCTAAAAAAAAAAGTTCAGTATATCACATAATACTAAAGTGAAATTATTTCCATAGAAAACTTAGAAGAAAGCAATGAAGCAAACGAAGATTTGATTTATTATTTTCCCAGACCGCATCAGAAAAATGTGTTATGTACTTCTCGCGGCATATTCACAACTCTCAACCACCTTATGCAAGATATCACCAACACACAACCGAGAACTAGTTCGGTATTATACAAGGGAAAACTGGCTCACATTGTTTACGTTCAGTTAGAGAAGAAAATACTTTTGTTTATGTTGCCTGATGATCATGTCAGTGTCAGAGAAGCTCTTTTTATGACTTCAGAGCTTATCAGATTTTTGGAATTCTCTTTTGGAAGTTTGGATAAAAGTTTTACTTATGAGCCTTATGTAAAACAAGTGGATCGACTTTTATTTAGGTAGGTACGTAATCGGTTTTGAAAGCTTGCATCAAAAAATCTAAAATCATCATATTGAATGCCATAGCCTGCAATAGATAAACTTTCCATAAAAAAAAAAAAATATTTTGTCACTGCAATAACAAAGAACCAACACTGTGCATTGTGGAATATATTAAAAACTTTGCTCTCTAATGACGGTAAAACTAACAGTTATTTGTAACTGGACATTGATGATGAAATAATTTCAGATCCAAATGATATGACAAGTTCGTTGAACTGCTTTTATGTTACCAGTATTGGAGCAATAGTCAGGGACATAGATAAATCTAGCCATGGAGGCGTCTTTTTGGAGAACTTTAAGATTGTTACTCTTGAGGAACTCCAACTTCTTAATTTGATAATTTCGTCCTTTTTAGCATGTAAAGTTCCTGATGAATTTAAAATATTGACTATTGTTCCGATTCATAAAGCAAATAATTCTCACAAGGCTGTTGATCTGCGGTATGTTAACATGCTTAGTTATGTCCAAAAAAATCACGGAAAAAGTAGTGATGGAACAACTGTTAGAATTCATAGAAGCCAAAAAAATTATAAATAGTATGCAATCTGGCTTTCGGGGCAGGCATAGCTGTGAAACTGCAGTGCAGTATGTCCTTAATGACTGGAAACATAGTTTCGATCAAAATCTTATTACGGATGCTGTGTTTCTGGATTTCGGGAGGGCCTTTGAGACTTTGAATAGAGAGAAACTACTTAAAAAATTAGGAAGTTTCGGTGTAACAGGTAAAGTGATGGAATTTAGGAATAATTACTTAATAATTAGAAAACAAAGATTGAAATTGAATGATGTAGTATGTGATGAGATTGAAAGCAGCATAAGTGTGCTCGGTCCATTGTTATTTCTTTTATATATTGACGATATAGTGAATATATCTGGTGATTGTTGTATACATCTTTTTGCAGATGATGTTCTATTTGACAGAGTAAAACATTCCCTTATAATACAGTCCCTTACGTAACTGAGTGTTATTGAGAATCTGATAAATATTATTGTTTCTTACCTGACTGATAGAAAGCAGTACGTTGAAATAAAAGGGGCCAAATCATATGTATATAGAAGTACTTCTGGTGCTCCTCAGGGGTCTAATTGGGGACCTCTTTTATGAATTAATTGCCTTTAATAATATATGTAACATGATCAAACACTCAAAAGCATTACTGTTTGTAGACGACTTTAAACTTTTTAGGTAAGTACTGACTGCTGATGATTGTGATTGTTTACAGCAGGATCTGGTTTTTGTCGTAATGATAACAAGTGCTCGTCAATGTCTTTTACTCTTAATAAAAATATTTTAAATCAAGCGTATTCAGTTAATGATACAATGTTAAAACGGACTTCTTGTCAGAGGGATTTGGGAGTATTGTTCGATAGTTCATTAAATTTCAATGAGCATATAATAAATAAAATTAATGAAGCTTACAAGATAATGAGTTTCATCGTTAGATCTGTTAGACATTTTGATGTTGATGTTTGCTTAATACTTTTTGACAATCTTGTGCTGCCAAAACTTGAATACTGTAGTATAATATGGTCACCACAATATAAAGTGTGGAATAGAACCATAAAACGTGTCCAGCGAAAATTTTTAAAGTATTTGTTTTTTAAAAGATTTTGTACTATCTCAATCAGAGCTATAATCACTTAGACTTATTGAATATATTTAACAGATTTTCATTGGAAAACTAAATATGTTTATATATATATATATATATATATATATATATATATATATATATATATATATATATATATATATATATATATATATATATATTTAAAGAATAAAATTAATAGCCCAGACCTATTGCTGCAACTTCCATTTGTGGTAAATAATGGTGGAACAAGACAAAGACCAACATCTTATCTAGAATTTTCTAGAATAAATACTTATAAAAATTCGCCGCTATATAAAATGTGTAATTATTTGAATACATATGTTAGTAATGTAGATTTAAGTAGTATTACTTTACGTATATATACGGATATTATTGACCATGAGTTGCTTGCTTCTCAGGCTCAGATGTAATATTAACAATATTGATTAGGACTGTTAATTTAATGTTTTTAACTTTAAGAAAAGTGTCTGTAATTGGCTTAACTGCTGTAGATACTATATTGAATAAATAAATAAATAAATATATTTTGCATGTTCTGATGGTATTCAATTGGTTGACATACTTAATTCTACATTACAAAATTTATATTGATGGTGTTCTTGTACCCAATTAAAAATAAATATGGAAAAAAACAAATTCATGATAATCAGCAATGAGAATGATTACAGAACTTTTTCTCGTGGTGATCATATTATTAAAGTAGGCAATGAAACAATTGAAATGGTGGAAAAGTTTATATATATATATATATATATATATATATATATATATATATATATATATATATATATATATAGGAGTAATCATAGATAAACAACTTAAATTTAAAGAACATGCGAATAACTTGGTGAAAATAATCTCTTATAAAATTGACTATATTTACAGATGTTCTAATTTTTTGACCAGGTGGACTAAAACAATCCTGGTGTTGCCGTACTTTGTTTACTGCTCCACAACTTTGTTCCTGCTTAATCAGAATGAAAAGACTCGAGTTCAAAAATTGCAGAATAGAGCCATGAGAGTTATACTCTCAGGTACAAGAGGAACATCAATTAACTGCATGTTGACGGAAGTGCGATGGTTGTGAGTGGAGGACTTCTTTCACTATTAAACATTGATCTTTATTTTTAAAATCAGACCGGGTGTTCTACACATTTACAAGATCATATTAATTATAGTAGAAGTCGAGAGATGATTTTTATATTCCTCCAGTATTAAAGAGACAAACACAAACCTGTGCATTATTTAAAGGTCTAAATAGTTTTGATCAATTACCCACAAATATTAAATCTTTAAAATCTCTAAGTTTAAACGGTATCTGAAGCAGTATTTTTTTAATAGAGTTTATCCTTGAGGACATGCACTTTCTTTATTTTTTCTTTTCAATTAATATTAGTTTAGTTTAGTATGTCATTGTTTTGCAAAGCTTGACTATGTTTGATTGTTGTTTATGATTTTAAAATATGAATTTAGTTGTTAATATTTGTGTGTAATTATTTTAGTCTCTGATTAATATATACAGTATTACCGAATTGTCTTTACAGATACTTTGCAAGGATCCTATGTAATAGTGAATGGACTACCTTGCCTCAGTTTATGGACTATCAGAATAATCATGAAAGAGTGAATACGTCAAGCAGTTGTCTCTTTGAAGAGGTCATGCCAATTGTTCCGACCCTCAAATTACACGATGATGCAATAATGCAGATTGACGATGCTCTATCTGAATTGGAGGCTAGTGATTATAGAGAGTGGGTAGGTAAAGTAAAAAAAAGTTTTGTGATTACACTTGATGGTGTTAATGGATAACCAACAATATGTACATTCTGTGCTTTACGTTAATATTTCGACTTTCTGAGCACACAATTTGGAATTTAATTTAGAAATTCAAACAAACTGGGTCCGTAGTTATGACGTTATCCAGCTTGATTAAATCGAACGCTTTGTGAGAATCTACAAATGTCAGAATTAATGGTCTATTGTTCTTTACGGATTTTTCAATTAATAACTTTATTGTTTGAAAATTATCATTACAAGGGGAGTCCCAGAAGTACCCGATTTAACAAAGAAAACACAAAAAATTTAAGAAAATCTTTATTTCCCAACGTAGTCTCCTTTTAGCTCGATACGCTTTTCTTAGCAATGTTCAGTAGCTCCATACTCTGTTTATAATAAAAACCATCGAACTTTTTAAAATGGCCATCAACGCTAAGTCCACCCCTTCATTGTCGGCAAATCTTTTACAACTATTACTGATTACTACTGATTATTGTTTCTTTTTGAAGAAAATGGAAATTATTGGAAACTAACGCCATGACCTTACTAATGGATGGAACAGTCTTTGCCTTCTTTGGAGCCGATTCTCCCCTTTTAGTCCATTGTTTTGACTGTTCCTTCATCTCAAGTATGAAGTGATGGACCTGTGCTTCATCCATGATTATGTATAGAAACAAAAACTCGGCTTCATTGCTATGCAACATCGTCAAACACTCGATTGAAATATCCTCACTGTGCTGTTTTGTTCCATTGTGAGCAAACGCGGCACCAACCTTGCGCTATCTCATCTCCAAATTTTCGGTCAATATGCACTTTTTACAATGCCTTCCATGTCTGCTAGGTGTTGCCCTTTCAGTCTACGTTCATGTAATATATTTTATAGATTTTCTTCACCATTTCTAGCGAGGTAACCTCATTTGGTCGACCACTGCGATGATTGTTTTAACAGCTCGTACTGCCTCGTTTAATATTTTATGATTATAAACGAAGAAGCAGATTCCTCTGGAGTTGAATCTAGCTCGGCTTTGTTATTAGTTGGACTGAACACTTTCAAATGAAAGTATTGTGTCACATAACAATGACCAACTTTTTCTATGTTTACAAATTCACTGAGAGCATTCACTATTGATAGCTGTCAAACAAATACTAAACAACTTTCAAACTTCAAACTTTGGTTTTATAAGGTTGGTACTTTCGACTATAGTATTTTGTTTTTCAAGCAATAACCGGCCGTTATACGTCAGGTTGGGTACTTCTGGGAATACCTTCGTTCCCAAGTTTGGACGGAACCCTGTCTATTCTGTTAATTGATAAAAATCCAGTTTTTATCTGATCTAGTAAAAAGTTTATAAAACGCTGAACAGAATAGTGAAAAATAAAACTTATTTGCATAAAACGCAAGTCCTTTCGTAAACCTTCTCCAACTAACACAATTTACAAGTTGCGGATGCCGGTAGCATAATTCAAATTGCGACTCTTATTCCCGTGGAAAGAAAGTATCATGTAGGACGCCCTTCTGAAAGCTTTTGACAGTCTAAATATAAATATTTTGAATAAGTGGCTTAAAAACTTTCCATAATTAATAAATAATGACCGATAAGAATCTTTATTAGATTTATTTTTTAGAATGAAGATCCATTGGACTGTCAACGCCTTTTTACTATCTTGGGAAGCGCGTTGTTCCATTCCGGTTATTTGTTACACTCTCATCTGGCTTACGATGATTTAGTCGATATTTATAGTTTCTGCAAACATCAAGGCATAATTCATCTATCTAAAACGGAACCGGTTAGATCGTTGGTGTTATGGAAAGAAATTTTTCCAAGAGCCAGCAGGATTTCTAAAACTGATGAAGTTAACCTCACAGATGTCCGATGTTATTTGCTAGTAGTAGGGAGTGGAAAGGTATATTTTCTTAATATTCGATTTTAAGAATTCTATCATAGATGTAATTGCTTTTAATCATTATGAAGAATATAATAGGTTTTGCGCATGGCTTAGAAAGGGGATCCTGCTTTGGAAGGCCTAATAAATCGTTTTTTGGGATTTTTTTTAGGAATGAAAAAATAACTGAGTGTAGCTAACTTTTTGGAATATTTCCATGTATATTCCAGCTTAACAAAAAATTTTTTGTTTGTTCGAAGGTTATAGACAATGATGTTTCTTTGCTAAGTAGTAGATATCTGTTATCAAACAAAAATGTGAGGAAATCGAGGAGTTACAGGCAAAGCATGACTATTTCAATACACACAAAAAAGTCAAAGAACTCGCCGGCACCACCAAACAAAAGCAGCTCAATATACTATACGACGACAGCGGAAAAATGGTCCTGGAAATAGAACAAAAACTGGAAATATGGAAGAATTACATTACACAACTCTTCAAAGATGAGAGACAACAAACTAATCTTGTAAATATTGAAGCGGAAATAGGCCCGGACATAATTAAAGACGAAGTGATATACGCAATAAACATGCTAAAGAACGGAAAAGCTACAGGTCCGGACCAACTGCCAGCAGAAATTCTTAAACTGATAGAGGAGGACCAGATTCATATTCTGGTAGAGTTAATCAACACCGTATATAAAACAGGAATAATACCAAATGAATGGTTGTTATCAACTTTTATACCCCTCCCAAAAAAGAAAAATGCCAAGCATTGCTCCGACTATCGTACAATAAGCCTGATGGCTCACACATTGAAGGTCCTGTTGAAGGTGATCCATAACAGAATATTCAGGAAACTAGATGTGGACATCAGCGATACACAATTTGTATTCCGTAAAGGCCTAGGAACAAGAGAGGCACTGGTCGCACTTAATGTCTTGTCACAAAGATGCCTAGACATGAATCAAGATCTACACGTGTGCTTTATAGACTACAATAAAGCCTTTGACAAAGTTAAACATGATCAACTCATCGAATCATTGGTAAGGAGAAGGATCGACCTCAGAGACATAAGAATAATCTCAAGCCTATACTATGGCCAGAAAGCAACAATACGAATAGAAGACATAACATCAGAAGAAATAGAAATACAGAGAGGGGTTCGTCAAGGGTGTGTACTTTCACCAATTCTTTTTAATCTATATTCGGAAGATATAGTAAATAAGGCACTTGCTGATCAAGACATAGGCATTAAAATTAACGGCATGACAATAAATAATCTGAGATACGCCGACGATACAGTTCTTTTAGCTGGAACACATGAAGACCTACAGATGCTAATTAATAAAATGGTCACAGTAAGCGAAGAATATGGACTCTCACTGAATATAAACAAAACAAAATATATGCTAGTAACAAAAACAACTCGGGACATTCGTACGGTGTGTGTAAAGAATCAACCTATTGAAAAAGTGAGAAAATACAAGTACCTTGGCACAACCATTAATGAAGACAATGACAGCTCCCAAGAAATACGAATCAGAATCGAACAGGCCAGAAACACATTTATAAGAATGAAGAGGCTTTTTTGCTGCCGAGATCTAAACCTTGAATTAAAAGTGCGACTGCTGAGATGCTATGTGCTGTCTGTACTGTACTAAGGGATGGAGGCGTGGACGCTGAAAATGTCTGACATGAGAAGACTGGAGGCATTTGAGATGTGGATATACCGGAGGGTGCTGAGGATTTCATGGGTAGAGAGAATAACCATAAGGAAAAAGAAGTGATTCTAACAATTAAAAGAAGAAAACTACTATATATGGGACATGTCATGAGAGGAGAAAAATACCAAATATTGCAGATTATTATGCAGGGAAAAATCCAAGGAAGGAGATCCATAGGAAGAAGAAGAAACTCATGGCTGAAGAACCTTAGAGAGTGGTTTGCATGCAGTAACAACGAGTTATTTAGAGCAGCGGTCTCAAAAATCAGGATTGCCTTGATGATTGCCAACCTTCGAAGCGGAGACGGCACCTAGAGAAGATATCTGTTGGACTTCCATTGTCTTTATTTTTGTTGAATATCACGACGTTTCGGCTAGTAGTTACCTCTAGCCGTTTTCAAGTGAAACTAAATAAATCCCTTAGCTACATGACTATTTATACTAAAAGTAAATGCAGTAGAGTGTGACTGAGATGGCTGCAGTCATGCCTGTTATGGCAAAATCCTATTTTTATGCTGCATTTAGTTTTAGTTTACAATTACTAAGAAGTGGTTTCTACACTTCTCTTATATCTAAAGATGGTTTTCTAAAACAACTCGGGTTCTGATGTATGACCGCGGCTTCTTTGAATTTCCGTTTTCTCCAATGTTGTTCTCGGTGTAGTATTTTAGCTTCAGACCATTTTATGTGGTGTCCATGAGTCCAGGCATGGTTGGCGGCACCAGATTTTTCTGTTTCTCCTCGAGATGTGCATTTTTGGTGTTCTTTGATCCTTACGTCAAGAGGTCTCTTTGTTTCGCCAATGTAGGAATTGTCACAGTCACATGGTATCTGATATACACAGTTCATGTCTCCTTGAGTTGTTGGTTGGACCCTAGTGAGCCGACTTCTCAGAGAGTTATTTGAATTGAAAACGACGTTGATTTTATATCGTTTTCCTATCCTTCTAACTCTTTCTGAAATTCCTTTAACATAGGGGATGTTCAATACTGGTTTTCGTTCTTCATTCGTTGTCGATATTGGCCTATTTCTGCGGTATTCAATAAATTTATCCATTAGATATACGGGGTATCCGTTGGCTGTCAGATCATTTTTCATGTAATCTATCTCTTTCATCAAGTTCTCGTTGGAGTTGCAGATAGTTAAAGCTCTATCGACGAGATTTCTTATAATTCCTTGTTTGGTGTTGTTGGAGTGATTAGATGAATAATTAAGGTATTGTCCTGTGTGCGTGGATTTTCTATAAACCGAAGTTTGAATTTGGCTACCGTTTCTTTCAACCAAGACATCTAAGAATGTTAATTTATTTTCTACTTCTTTCTCCATCATGAGTTTAATAGTTGGACTGATATTGTTGAGATGAAAAAAAAAGTTTCGAAATATTAAAGTATCGTCTACGTATCTGAGCCATAACTTTGGTTTCTTAGTTGTGGATTTAATTACAAACGTTTCGAACTATGCCATGAAAATATTTGCGATCACCGGTGAGAGTGAAGATCCCATCGGTAGTCCATCATCCTGGATGTAAAATTTTTCCTTTTCTTGAAAATAGGAATTAGTCAAGCAACTTTCCAACAAGTCCATAATGGCGTGCGGTGGTAAAGATGTTCTTTCTACTATGGTCTGGTCTTCTTCAAGTTTCTTTCTTATGATTTTTAGTGAGTCCTTAACTGAATCGTTGGTGTATAGACTTTCCACGTCACTTGAAAACGGCTAGAGATAACTACTAGCCGAAAAGTCATGATATTCAACAAAAATAAAGACAATGGAAGTCCAACAGATATCTACTACTTCGCAAAAAAATTTTTTCATCGTGAAATAATAAAATACAGCCGATTTATGTGCACATTCGTAGAGTGCTTCTCAGTTAAAGTCTTCAATTGGTGGGAAAGATACAGGTCATTATTCTTGTCTGGAACAAAAAAACAAAAAAAAAAAAAAATTTTCATACATTTTTCTTCCAAGTGAACTAAGCAGAACCCGAAGAAATCATGAAATTTAAATTTTCTCGAGATTTGAGATAAAAAAACTTTGGAAAAAAACTCTTCAACTTGCTATAAAAGTTGTTCAGAAATAATTTTTCATCAATCTTTTTGGTTCAAATAGAAGAAAAATGTTTGCATTTTTTTTTGTTTTTCTGCTTCAAATTAGAATATTGATCTGTCTTTTCCACTGATTGGAGACTTCAGTTGTGAAGCGCTCTACGAATAAGCAAATAAATTGACTGTATTTCATTATTTTACGTTGGAAAATTTTTTTGTTAAGCTGAAATATACATGAAAATATTCTAAAAAGTTCGCTACACTCAGTTATTTTTCATTCCTAAAAAAATTCCCACTTTTTTAGGCCTCCTACAGCAGGATCCACTCTTACAAACTTATTATCATTTATATACAAGGTGTCCGGTAAGTACCTCTTAATTTCTTGAAAACATACAGGGGAGGTCAAAATAAGTCTACTTTGTCATGAAAAAAAAATCCCAAAGTGCCTCTTAACGGAGATACAGAGCCCTAAAGGGGTACGCTGTGATTTATCTTATCGGCTTTAAGTTTTCAACCTAGTTGTATAATTTAATGAAATTTTTAATATTTTATAGAGGTCATAAAGACTCATTAAACCATATTACAGTAGATGTTTTAGATCATCAGAGAAGTCAGGAACGGATTTACAGCCACACCCGTTGGGACCTAATTTTTGGCAGGTGTCATTTTACATAACTGAAAAGTGTTTTTTTGAGGGCCCTCTCAAGACAACACAAGGCCGTTCACGTAGAGGAACAAATTTGACGGATAGATCGAGGTTTGCCCGTTTTATGGCCACCAAGTTCTCCAGACCTAAATCCCGTAGACTTTTACTTCTGGGAACATCTAAAAGAACTAGTTTATTCAGCACTAGTAAATATTAGAGAAGAACTACTAGCGAGAATAGCACCGCATTCTAACGAAGTCCGTAATAATGCCGGAATATTTTGTGCAATGCAAGGGAAAATATTCGAAGAATAAGAAAATGTATTGAAGTACGTGGAGCCCAATATTGAACATTTGCCAAAATAATATTAAAACGTTTTCACTATTTTTGCATTTTAAAAACATTGTAAATTAATTGAGCGCGATCAATCCGTTGGAAGGTTTCTAGACTTGACAATGTCATAGCTGGAAATTTTTAAGCATTAAATCTTCTTGGCTTTAAAGAGTGAGACAGCGCTTCCCCATAAATTAAAGCACATCAGCACACCCTGCGTATTTTATTGTTACGCGTTTGTGTCTTGAAAACCGCCCGTTTTATCAAAATAAATTAAGAGTATCTTTTTTTGAAGAGGAATGACCAAAATATTTAAAAAATCAGTTTTCAACTCTGTAAAATGACACCTGTCAAAAATTAGGCTCAACGAGTGTGCTATTCCCGACTTCTCGGGTGATCACAGTTACTGTAGTATGGTAGAGAAATTAGGAGGTGCTCACCGGACACCTTGTACAGGGTGAGTCAACGATTGGATGAAGTAGGTTTGTGCCTTTTCGGTGAAATTAACAAAGAAATTATATTTATTGTTTGATACAGTTTATTTTTACGCAGATTTTAAAAATATTTAAGACTCTACAGGGTGAGCCAAAAAACTAGGACAGCATAAAGTTGTATTTTTTTAAATAGAACACCCTATATACGAATCGTATTTTGTTTTAGCTTATAATTTTAAATATTTTTTATTAAGGGTTTACTATAACAAAACTTTATAGTTTCTAAGATAATTAAGTTTAAAGAAAAAAAGTCACATTTTCAAGCATCAATTCAATCCTAAATAACGTTTTCAATTTTGTGACAAATATATTCAAATTTGGAACTTAGCAAGGCCAAGGACAAGTTAACATAATTTTTACCTAATATTTGCAATAAAAGCTACAGGGTGTTGAACACATCGGCTCAAATTTGAACAAGTTTAAATGAATAAATATCTTTTTTTTTAAATGGTACACCCTGTATATTTTCATGTTATTTAATAGAGTAATAAAAACCCTAAAAGTTTTGTTCAATATATCCTATACCTATTTATAATAATTTTTGAGATATTTCAGTTTTTCGTATTTTCCATACTTTTTTACAGAAATAGTCTTCATTATCATAGTAGCCATGTAAAATAATAAAAAGAAACTACAGAAACAAACAGAATGTGGTTAAATATGATGAAATACATTATTCGTTATATTACAACGGCAATAGTTTAATTAAACATAATGTGAAAAAATTAACACAACCATAACGACAAGGCAAATACATATTTACTTTTATACTAAATTGAATCAAAAAAATTACCTATTAAATACTGAGATTAATTATTTCTTTTTAATAAGTGTTCGAATAAACGACCCTCTTGTGCAGTGCACAAATTTAGTCTTTTTTGCAGATTTTCTCGGACCCTGGACAAAATTAGTGGCGTTATTGTTCTACAGGTATCCCTAATCCTATTTCGCATATCTTCCACTGTTGTTGGTGGATTAACATACACCTTATTTTTAATATAACCCCATAGGAAGAAATCTAATGGGGTGATGTCGCAAGACCTTGGTGGCCACTCAATGAAACCCCCACGTCCAATCCATTTTTGCGGATATCGTTGGGGTAGTTCTTCTTGTAGAAAGTTCAGGTAACTATGGCCATTTAGTGGTTCATTAAAAAAGTGGGGTCCAATAATTCAATCATGATGAATACCACACCAAACATTTAATGACCAGTGGTTTTAATGTTGCACCTCTCTAATCCAAAATGGGTTTTCTGTGGCATAATAATGCATGTTGCGTCTATTTACGGCACCGTTACTTCTAAAAGTAGCTTCATCACTAAACATTACCTTGCATAACAAATTTGGATTTAATTGAATCTCCGCATTTATTGTACGACAAAAGTTTATACGACTTTCAAAATCCTGTCCATGCAATTCTTGGTGTAATTCCATGTGATATGGATGATACCTATATTTCTTGGTAGTACGATTAGCGGTGGATTGTGATGTTTCACATAATGCTGCTAACTGACGGCTACCAATATAAGGATTTTCCTGAACATTTAACAATACTTGTAGTTCTTTTTCTTCATTAGTTACTGGTTTGTTGACCACTTTACGTTTTGGATAATCAACAGTACCAGAAGAATCAAATCTTTGCATTAAGTTTTGAAAAGTATGGGTATTAGGCTGGCGTCGATCAGGATACTTCATTTTGTAAATTCTTTGAGCAAGAAGGCAATTTTTTTGAGCCTCTCCTATTGTATAAATCATATCTATTAACTCATTCTTTGGAAAATTCATTTTACAATATAAGATGAATGCAAAAAAAGCCAAACTACACTACATAAAAACCAAAAGAAGTGATTGCGGTTATAAATTTGACACACAGAAAAATGTTCTTTTACATTGTTTTTGCCATGGCTACTATGATAATGAAGACTATTTCTGTAAAAAAGTATGGACAATAAGAAAAACTGAAATATCTCAAAAACTGTTATAAATAGGTACAGGATATATTGAACAAAACTTTTAGGGTTTTTATTACTCTATTAAATAACATGAAAATATACAGGCTGTACCATTAAAAAAAAATATATATATATTTATTCATTTAAACTTGTTCAAATTTGAGCCGATGTGTTCAACACCCTGTAGCTTTTATTGCAAATATTAGGTAAAAATTATGTTAACTTGTCCTTGGCCTTGCTAAATTCCAAATTTGAATATATTTGTCACAAAATTGAAAACGTTATTTAGGATTGAATTGATGCTTGAAAATGTGACTTTTTTTTCTTTAAACTTAATTATCTCAGAAACTATAAAGTTTTGTTGTAGTAAACCCTTAATAAAAAAGATTTAAAATTATAAGCTAAATCGAAAATACGATTCGTATATAGGGTGTTCTATTTAAAAAAATACTGTCCTAGTTTTTTGGCTCACCCTGTAGAGTCCTAAATATTTTTAAAATCTGCGTAAAAATAAACTGTATCAAACAATAAATATAGTTTCTTTGTTAATTTCACCGAAAAGGCACAAACCTACTTCATCCAATCGTTGACTCACCCTGTATAAGTAGAGGAAGTATTATGTTTATTTTTCTACGTGTATTTTAAAAATGTCTTAGGATTTTTTGGCCGTGATAATGGAAGCTGGAGGAGCCACAGAACCACCTGAAGATAATATGGGTCCAGACGCCTTTTATGTGGAAGAAGCTCAGGCTACCTTATCGCATGTGCAGGCTCTAGGACTGAGTTTAGTGGCTGAACGCTTTTTACTGGCCAATGGTGGTTTTCAGGTCGCAGCTCCTACACCGCCTTTTAGTAAGAAGAAAAGCGACTTTATCGGTAAGTAAATGCTTGCAAAAATATTTTTCGTTATAAAAAGAAGTCTTGTTTAGAAGTTTAAACCGTGCGAGTTATAATCAGGAAAGAAAACTAACAACGTAATGAGTGTTCGATGCGCACTTAGTGTTTTTTCTTGTAGGATCTCTTAGTTTTACCAAATCGAACACACCGTTGACTCATAAAGAACTGGCATCCAATCAGAAAAAAAGCGAAGTGATTTCTATATTGAAAAGGCGAAGTTCGGAGCAAAATGTGTTAAATACTTCACATGAAGATTCCTATGATGCCTACTCGGAAGAATCAGGGAGTCAGTGTTATAGCGAAGGAATGAGCGAAATTAGCGATGAATCCGGCGGCAGAAATAGGAAGACTAAGTATGATTCGAACGATGATGATTCCGATTTGGATGATTTTGGTGTAAGTTAAATGATTTACAAAAAAACTTTGAATTTTTTACGAGATTTAGATCTAAATATCTAGTTATTATCTTGTAAAGATAATCATTATTCTTAAACATTTATTTGCATTGTTTCTAATACATATATGGGAGTCCAAATTTTTTACGAGGTTTAGATATAAATATTTAGTTATTATTTTGTAAAGATAATCATTATTCTTAAGCATTTATTTGCATTGTTTCTAATACATATACGGGAGTCCAGTGGTGCCCCGTTAAATCAAGTATGTACTACGTTACTGGAACTTTAAAGCACCCTTTCTTTATCAAGTTATAACATTTATTACTGTTTAATTACTTACTTATTTGAATGGTCTATAAGTGATTAAAATGGATTAGGTAGTGATGTCAATCTGCAGTACCTGAGTCTGCCAGCTCTTATCGTTGTGGCTATTATATATATGCGGGACTTTTTATGATTTACTTGCTACAAAATGCAAAACCAGCACTTCTTGAAGTTTACTCTTACCAAAAGTTCAAATTTAAGACACCATTTGTAGTTTAAAATTGAAAAAATGGTAACTCCTGAAAGACTTGGTCTCTACAGATAGACTCTTCAGATTATCCAAATAAAACTTAAAATACTTCTGTTAAGTTATGACATTTTTACTTTAATAAAAATAGTTGTCAGCTGTAACTATAAATAATAAAGCAAAATTGACATAGTTTGTCGACGAAAATTGCTATTTTTTTCTACAAAACGATTCTATGTTCCTTTTTTGTTGTAAATTCGAACAATACAGTTACTTATCTGGTTGTGATTACTTGCTATTGGGTTGCGATCATCAGTAGATGGTCTCTGAAATACTTGAAACCGCTAACAAAACTATTTATTGTTGGATATATATGTAGTATCTTTATTTAGAAGGGCAAAACTTCAGGAACATGAAATAAGCCTGGCAGAAAAACAAGGAACAAAAAACTGTCATGAGGTTTGCAGAAACTGGAATAAATCTGGAATAAATAATTTCAATACTTGACAAAACTTGAAATAATTGATATGTTTTAAAATTGTTAGGATACAATTTATAAAGCTGTTTCTTCTTCTTCTTCCTCTTGTTATAGGCTTACAGTCTGTTTTTTCCAACTCAATCATTCATTTCATTTGATGTTGAAATCCAGGACTCTCTCCATCTTTTAGGTGGTCTACCTATTGGTCTTCTGGTTTCCGGTGTTCTATCTCGGGCGATTCTCGCTATCTTATTTTGCGCCATTCTTCCTACGTGCTCATTCCAGGCTCTTCTGCGCTTCCGTCCCCATCTTACTATATCCTGCATTCCATGTTCCTCGCGTATTGTTGAATTGCGTATGTGATCTCTTAATGTGTATCCCGATATTCTTCTTAGTACTTTCATTTCGGCAGTTCTTAGAATTGATTTTGTTTTTGTGTTGTCAGCTCTCGTCTCTATTGCGTACGTCATTATCGGTCGAATACAGGTCTTGTAGATTTTTGTTTTTGCGTCCTTGCTCATGTATGTGTTGTGCCATATTATATCCGCCAGGCTTCCTGAGATTCTATTTGCCTTGTTTACTTGGTTTCTTACTTCTCTTGTTCTGTCTTGGTTTGCGGATATCTCAACTCCTAAGTAATTAAAGGTCATGAGTTGTTCTATTGGTTTGTCATCCACTACTAGTTTGCATCTTAAGGGCACTTTGCTTATTACAATTGACTTAGTTTTATCGATGGATATTTTCATGTTGAATTGCTTGCTTATGGTGTGGAATGCAAATAGAAGTCTTTGGAGATCGTCTTCATTTTCCGAGAATATGACGGCGTCATCAGCGTAACATATTGTTATTTCCCCGGTATTCATTCTGTACCCTGGTGCCGCTCTTTTGACGTTCTCAATTATTTGGTCCATTACTATGTTAAACAGTAATGGACTCAGAGAGCCCCCCTGTCGTATGCCCGACGCTATCGGTACATCCTTAAAAAGCTGTTTTATAGTTGAAAAAGTTGGTCCCTGTAACAAAAAGAAAAAAGCTGGTTTTAGTATTCTGAAAATTTTTCATGAGGTTATAGCACGCGTAACGTGGAAATAATTTACTTTAATGAACTCGATGATTATAACGAAAAATATTGAATGTAGGTACCTGATTTTGATGTAGTTTGATCAAATCAAATAATAGAACACACAGATGATCACTGATTTTACTTTTTAACAATTCTACACTACTTTACTAGAACGACTAGTTACAGAGGCCATGTCTGAATGACAAAACTTCAAACTAGACTTGTCAAAATGCATATTTCAAGAAGTTAGCTGCAGCAGAAATAGATCCCGTCAAAGAATGACTTTAAATATAACATCCGAAAAATAGATAAGTACGTATACAAAGGTGTCTGGGAAAAGCATCGGCGGAATTCACAGATGAGTCCGCCACCGGTGTCTGAGTGAAACACGCCTTTAAATTTTTAGTTGTCGAAAATCAGCTTGTACGAGGACGGTTCGATAAGTTCTCGGCCTAATAAAGAAAACAAAAGATTTTCGAACCAACGATGTTCTAACATTTTAATACCCGTAGTATAATGCAATTTGTCCAACTCTGCAAAATAAACGGTTGTCGCTGCTCTGACCTCGTTATTTGAAGGGAACTTTCTTCCAGCGAGCCCTTTTTTCAAGTTTGGAAAGATAAAGTAATCGCTGGGAGCCAGATCAGGCGAATATGGCGCATGCAGAAGCACTTCGAAACGCAGATCATGGAGTTTAGCAGCAATAACCTTAGATTTGTGTGCAGGCGCGTTATCCTGATGAAAAGCACTTTTTTGGCAAGATGTGGACGTTTAGCCTTAATCACGTGCTGCAAACGGTCTAGTATTGAAGCGTAATACTCTCCGGTGATGGTCTTGCCTTGTTCTAATTAGTTTATAAGCACCACGCCATGTGAGTCCCAAAAAACTGTTGCCATGACTTTCACTGCAGGCGGAACCGTTTTTGCTGTTTTTGGCGCACTTTCACCTGCCCCCACCCACTGTTTACACTGCTGCTTTATCTCTGGCGTGTAATGGTGAATCCATGTTTCATCTACAATTATAAAACGTAAGTCTAAATACTCTTGCGAAGTGTTCTTCGAAGGCGTTTTTGGTCGACTGTTGACAAACGCGGCACCCATCGCGCAGAAAGCTCTTTCATGCCAAGAACATCATGTAAAATGTAGTGGACACGATCTATCGAGATGTTTGCTATGCCAGCAAGCTCTTCAAGCTTTCAGTCGGCGGTCATGAAGTATGACATTGTGAATTTTTGTGACAATTTCGTCAGTTGTAGCGGTTATTGGGCGTCCTGAGCGCTCATCATCTTGAATTGATGTACGATCACGATTAAATTCAACAACCCATTTTTTTATTGTCAAAAACGAAGGAGAAGAATCCTTTAAAGTAGAATCTAACTCATTTTTGTGTCCGTAAGGGTTAAGCCCTTTAAAACAAAGTACTTCATAACCGCTCGATCTTCAATTTTATCCATCTTTTACAAAATATCGAACCTTATGTGTTCACTCGATCGCCACAAACAAGCAAAAGAACGCAAACATCTGAAACTTTACGAGGCGTCATCTCAAAGTTAATGCTTACAAAATATTATAGTTATTTGATCATACTAGCGCCCTCTCTCTTTCAGGCCGAGAACTTATCGAACCATCCTCGTACTTATGCCGAGTTGACCCTCGGAGTTCTACAAGGGTCTGTGTCGGGCTCCCTTGATTGTATCTTAGATTTAGGCTGATGAATGTAAACATATATGTATAAACATAAAGAACTTTATCTTTGGATAGCATATCAAAATTGTATTTATAAATATTTCATACTCTTATCGCAATTAAAGATTGACTGATGAATCCAAAACTATTAATTTTTTATTTCTGTTTTAGTTAACTTAGGTTTTTATTTAGACATAAGAGTTAATTCTAATTAACTTTTCTTGTCAACATTTTTTTTTAATAAGAGTACTTTTATCTTTTAGTTTTTGCACATACCCTGTATACAGTAGCGTTTTTCAGTTTTTTAAAAAGTTTTTTGTTTACAGAAAGTCCATCATCTGCCTTTTTGTGTTTTTAAAGTGCTCAAAATTTTCTCATTTGATGCAATATTTCTGCTGATTATTATATATTGTAAGAAAAATATAAGTTCAAAATTTTTTATGAAGGATGTATCAGAATGTTTTTCATTTTTGATTCTTAAAAAATAAAGCATCAGAATTAATTCAGACTTGCTTAATTGCTGTTAAATTATAGAGTAGTTTTTGAATGTTCATTTATGAAGAACATTGATCCTTACATGCGCGCCATCCGCTTCTTCACAAGGTTGAGACCTTATTTTTTAAGTAGCGCCATAGAAAAAAATCAGCAGATGTTAAATCTGAACTCGTGGTAGTGGCCAGTTGATGTCCCCTCGGTGACCTATCATTCTTTCAGGGAATAAATCATGAAGAGCTCCATCTGGTTGGAAAAATGTATTCCGGTTGTAGCCAGTCTGGTTTGGCATTTCTGCCAAAAAAGTCCGGATCATATGTCAATTACAATCGGAATTAACAGTCTGAGTGCGATCATGCTTATTTGCGTGAAAGTAGAGATAGATTATTCCCTGGTTTCTGATGCAGTTCCAGCGGATTGTCAGGAACCCAATGTCTGCAATTTTGTTTATTCACGTAGCCGTTGATGTGGAAATTCGATTCATCAGAGAACCATATATTACTGAAGCTATTAAAATAGTTTTTCATTGTCCTGCAGAAGTCAAGTCGTTTAGTTGGATCATTCGTGTTCGTTCTTGATGTCCTTTTGCGTCCAGATGATTTATCCGGCTTTGTGTTTCCAGTCTCTTCAAACTTGCGCACCCAATGCTTGATCAAATTCGCACTTACCACATTTCTCATAGTCGTTAAATTGAAATAGTGTAGGAATCATTGTTTTGCAAAATGCGGGCTGGGGTTCCGTGAAACGTTCCATCGATACTAAAGTTAAAAACAGTCAAAACAAAAACGAAAAACATTCCGAGACACCTTTCATATAGAAAAATGTCCACTACATATAACATTCGATCAGTTTTAAAGTTTCTGCATCCAAATCAACGCAGAGCTTTCGTTTGATTAATATTTACCATATTTTTAGGATGGAAGTCAGCTAAGTACCAGCAGTTTCGACCTTTCGGAAGTTCGCCATTCGCTTTATACTGAAGCTGGAGAATGCTCGCCTATTCAGCTAACGTCAGGACCACACAATGTACTTTATCATTTTGTACATTTAGATACGACTGAATGCGTCTTAGTTACACCACTAAATCCAAATATACAATCGCGAACATACAGTCTAGTAATGAACAATTTTAGACGATGTTGTCAAAATATACACGGTGTGTTTCAGAATACTCTTAGATTTAAGGTAAGATGATCTGCTAAGTATAATATTACAAACTTTGTCACAGTTTTAAAAGCGATACAAAGAGACAATTCCTAAAAATATGCTTACAAAATCTAACCTAATCGAATAAAACAAAGTCAGGGAAATTTCTTTCCTAAATTCGCTTGTTATTCTGTTTATATGTGGAAGTTAAATGCAAGTTTTTTTTAGAATATGCCTGCTCAAGATATTGGGAAATCTTTAATGAACAAAAGCTTGGTTGCAATTAAGGAGTACGGTATGCTTTTTGAATGCCCTTATATTGATGAAAAGGAGAGCAATAAAAAGAATAGAATATGTTATTGGGTCATAGGGTAAGTATCCAGTATTGCTGTACCCTTTTAAAATCCTTCGTTATGATCTTTTTGTATTGTAAATTTAGCCTTTTTGAGTATTATTATACATTATCTATTTTTTAGGAGACTTTTTTACATGCCACATCCTAAACAACTTTACGTTTGCTACCAGGACACTATTCCTCAAAACCTTGTGGAATTAGCTTTCAAGATTAGTCTTAATAGTATTATTTAAAGTTCGTTAGTCAATACATTGTTGTTAAATTACCAAAAGCTAAAACAATATGAAAAATGTTGCTTGGAAAAATGTTATGACTCAATATGATAAAAGATACGTAAAGAATCATACGCTGTAAGAAATGACTATGCCAGAGTATGACCAAAATAACGAGTTAACTATTTCAAAAACGTCTTTTATGAAATTGCTAGGCTTTCTGTGACCCGCCCTGTGCTAATTAGACATGCGTTATGTCTTGTTGCATAATATTAACATAATAATGTGATTGTTTTCATTTATGTTCAAAACAATATAGAGTTACAAAAATGTAATTATGTTTAATACACATAGGATATTATACCTTTTTCCATCGTATATCATTTTATATCATACAACCGGAAAAGATGAGTTTTATATTTGTGTGTTTTTATCTTCTGGTACTTTATTTTATTTCCATTTGTAAACACTGCGTTTTCTTGTGTTTGTTTGAAGCTCATAGACAATGATGTTTCTTGCGAAGTGTGTTGGACTTCCAACTAAATAAATCCCTTAGCTACATGACTATTTATACTAAAAGTAAATGCAGTAGAGAGTGACTGAGATGGGTGCAGTCATGCCCACTATGGCAAAATCCCATTTTTTATGCTGCATTTAGTTTTAGTTTACAATTACTAAGAAGTGGTTTCCACACTTCTCTTATATCTAAAGATGGTTTACTAAAACAACTCGGGTTCTGATGTATAACCGCGGCTTCTTTGAATTTCCGTTTTCTCCAATGTTCTCGGTGTAGTATTTTAGCTTCAGACCATTTTATGTGGTGTCCATGAGTCCAGGCATGGTTGGCGGCACCAGATTTTTCTGTTTCTCTTCGAGATGTGCATTTTTGGTGTTCTTTGATCCTTACGTCAAGAGGTCTCTTTGTTTCGCCAATGTAGGAATTGCCACATTTACATGGTATCTGATATATACAGTTCTTCATCGGTAGTTCATCATCCTGGATGATGGACTACCGATGGGATCTTCACTCTCACCGGTGGTCGCAAATATTTGAGATGTTTGCAATTGAATCCACAACTAAGAAACCAAAGTTATGGCTCAGATACGTAGACGATACTTTTATTATTTGGAGTGGAAACGACGAAGAACTTCGAAACTTTATTTTTCATCTCAACAATATCAGCCCAACTATTAAACTCACCATGGAGAAAGAAGTAGAAAATAAATTACCATTCTTAGATGTCTTGGTTGATAGAAACGGCAGACAAATTCGAACTTCGGTTTACAGAAAAGCCACGCACACAGGACAATACCTTAATTATTCATCTAATCACTCCAACAACACCAAACAAGAAATTATAAGAAATCTCGTAGATAAAGCCTTAACTCTCTGCAACTCCAACGAGAACTTCAAGAAAGAGATAGATTACATTAAAAATGATCTGACTGCCAACGGATACCTAGTATATCTAGTGGATAAATTTCTCCTATGTTAAAGGCATTTCAGAAAAAGTTAGGATAGGAGAACGATATAAAATCAACGTTATTTTCAATTCAAATAACTCTCTGAGAAGTCGGCTCATTAGGGTCAAATCAACAACTCAAAGAGACATGAAGAACTGTGTATATCAGATACCATGTGAATGTGGCAATTCCTACATTGGCAAAACAAAGAGACCTCTTGACGTAAAGATCAAAGAACACCAAAAATGCACATCTCGAGGAGAAACAGAAAAATCTGGTGCGGCCAACCATACCTGGACTCATGGACACCACATAAAATGGTCTGAAGCTAAAATACTACACCGAGAACAATATTGGAGAAAATGGAAATTCAAAGAAGCCGCGGTTATACATCAGAACCCGAGTTGTTTTAGTAAATCATCTTTAGATATAAGAGAAGTGTGGAAACCACTTCTTAGTAATTGTAAACTAAAACTAAATGCAGCATAAAAAATGGGATTTTGCCATAACAGGCATGACTGCACCCATCTCAGTCACACTCTACTGCATTTGCTTTTAGTTTAAATAGTCAGGTAGCTAAGCGATTTATTTAGTTTCACTTGAAAACGTCTAGAGATAACTACTAGCCGGAACTTCGTGATATTCAACAATAATAAAGACAATGGAACTGCGTTTTCTTATTATTAACCCATTTCTAAAAGAAGATTCTAAATTCGAACGCTATATGTTTCTTTTTATGTATGTACGTCGATTACCCCGGAATGGCGGCTCTGATTTGAATGAAATGTTCAGGAATTTGCTGTGGTGGTCTCGTATTGTTTTGATCAAAATTGTTTCAAGAAAATCTAAGATGGCGGTGATGATATGGTGAACAAAAAAATTAATTTTGTCCAATTTTCTTCAAAATTGATATGGGGGAGTTTTCGGGGTCGTACACAACGAATTTGAAATTATTTTTAAAAAATTCAATATAGTGAATCAAAAATTTTACATTTCTCAGTTTTGTCCAAAATTGGTAAGGGGTATTTTTGAAAGTGTAAATTACGAATTTAAATTATTTTTGAAAAATTCAGAATGGCGGACTAAAACTTTTACATCTCTCTATTTTGTCCAAAATTGGTATAGAGGGGCTTTTGAAAGTGTAAATTATAAATTTAAAATTATTTAAAAAAAAAAATTCGATATGGCGGACTAAAAATTTAACATCTTTTGATTTTATTCAAAATTGGTACTGGAAGTTTCTGAAAGTCTAAAAAAACTGAATTTACTTGGCTAAAAATTTTTGGTGCAAGTTCATACTCTCACTCACAGTTTCGCTCTATCTCAGGTTTAATATATTGCATTAATTTTTATATATAAATTGATTCCAATTTAGTGTTTAATCTACTCAGCCTGAAATAATATTGTAACGGACTTTATAACAGTATACACTTTATAGTGTTAGTTTGTATTTCTAGTTTATACGGTTTTAGGTTGATTTTCCACGAGTCTATAATTTATTTAATTAATTTTACCTTTGTTAATTTCCTCAGGAGACGACTATGAAAGAAGGTCTGAAATTTTTTAGTAAATTCTATACCCTTATTTTTAACATAGAACGCCTATGAGAGAAGGTCTAGAAATCGCCGAATTGTTCCTTTTTCTTATTTTGGTTACACCTTGCAGTATAGAAATCTTTCTAGAAAATTAGGGAATCGACCAAAAGGGTATATAAAGGGTCCAAATCGGCTTTCGGGGACAGTCGTTTGAGAGCTTGTCGACGCATCTTGAATTAGTTTGACAAGTGTCAAAAGTGAGGTTGACAATAAAAAAATTATTAAAATAATACAGTGTGTACAGTTTGTTTGAAGACCTGCCGCCCGGAACAATATTTACTTTCGTCTCCCTTTTTTCTCTCTCTTCTCTATTCTCTAACGGTGTTATACCAACTCAATGCTCATTTATATATGTATATATATATATATATATATATATATATATATATATATATATATATATATATATATATATGTTAGTTTTTAGTGTTTCACGGATGGAGAAATATGAGTTTGTGTTTATCCGGGAATACATCCGTTCGTTAGCTATTTCCATAGTTGGAATTTGCAGACGTTTCGCCAAAGTCTCATTTGGCATCTTCAAGTGCTCGTGTCCGTAGTTGACGATGAACTCAAAGCTCAAAACTGTCACCGCGGTTTTCATCACAGTACTGAATGCATTTCAAGTTAGAAATTAGGGTTAACTTTTCAGAAGTCACTGAAAGCTTCAGCTGGCGCATATTCGAATTATGTTAACTCACTGGTTATTTTAATTGTACTGTTGTCGCGTTTGGTTTAATTACAATCTGATTATTATTATTTCTTTTTCATATTTATAAGATTATAATTAATGGCACTAAAAAATTTGAGTATAATAAGAATAGTTTTATTAAAAATATATATTTCTATGCAGTTTTGCATAGGAAGATGTGCTCTAAAAAATTATATAAGATATATGAACACAAGTTGAACCCGGTAGACCCTAGAATATAAAATGTGCCCAGTGTGTTTTAATCTACAATTCCGTCCAAAATAAGTATTATTACAGTTATATATACATTTTTATATTTATATTTAGTAATGCATTTTACTTAACAAATAACTTTTAAGACACTTCCAATAAATATTTATTCAGTATTTAAGATGTTTTATTTGTATGATGATTCTACAAGATTTAGAAGAATATCTTTAAATAGATATTAAAGCTAAACCAAAAATGTTTGTTCCACTGCCAGTCTAGCGGTCTCAAGCAGCCACCTTCCTTGTACTATATTCTTTTTTATTACTGTATACAGTATAGTCGCCCTAGAGTTGTGCTGTACCTGCTGCACTGGTTCATAATTACTTACAGGTGCCAGAACAATTTCTGGGCGTTTTTGTATTTCGAGATAGTATTCTATTGCTACCTCACGACACCCTTGAAACTTGGTTCCAAATGACTAACTCTATAAATTGGAAAGATTGGTTTGTGGAGTAGACTCCTGATGTCTGACTACCTTTAAGAGGATTAAATGGACAGGGTATACATCCCAGATCAGAAATACGATGAGGTAATAAAGTATAATAAAAGTGAAATAATTGAAGACATTTATTACAAAACATCAATTCATCTTTAAAGGTCTTCCTAGAAAAGATTAAATTACTTAATTAATAGAAAACAAAGACTGAAATTGAATGACATGGTATCTGACGAGATTGAAAGTAGCATGGGTGTTCCACAGGGTAGTGTACTAGGTCCATTATTATTTCTTATATATATTGACGATATAGTGAATACGGTGGTGATTGTTTTATACATCTTTTTGCAGATGATGTTCTTTTATATTTTGCATGTTCTGATGGTATTCAATTGGTTGACACACTTAACTCTACATTACAAAATTTATATTGGTGGTGTTCTTGTAACCAATTAAAAATAAATGTGGAAAAAACCAAATTTATGATAATCTGCAATGAGAATCATTACAGAACTTTTTCTCGTGGAGATTATATTATTAAAATAGGCAATGAAACAATTGAAATGGTGGAAAGGTTTAAATATTTAGGAGTAATCATAGATAGACAACTTAAATTTAAAGAACATGCGAATAACTTAATAAAAATAATTTCTTATAAAATTAACTATATTCAAAGATGTTCTAATTTTTTGACAAGGTGGACTAAAACAATCCTGTTTAACACTCTGATATTGCCGCACTTTGTTTATTGCTGCATATACATGCATATGACACTAGATTGAAGGATGACTTTTATATTCCTCCAGTATTAAAGAGACAAACACAAACCTCTGTATTTTTTAAAGGTTTGAACAGTTTTAATCAATTGCCCACAAATATTAAATGTTTAAAATCTCTAAATAAGTTTAAGCAGTGTCTGAAGCAATATTTTGTTAATAGGGTTTGTCCTTGAGGGACATGAACTTTCTGTTATTTATTTATTTTTTTAAAATTTGTGTCAGTTTAGTTTAGTATGTCATTGTTCTGCAAAGCTTGACGATGTTTGATTGTTGTTTTTAATTTTAAAATATGAATTTAGTTGTTAAGATATGTGTAATTATATATTAGTCTATGACTAAATAAAGGATTTATATATCACTAAAAATATTTAATACACCAGATTTTCTTTACAAATTAAAAAGAATACAAGCCTTGGGATTTTTAATTGCCTGACATTGTAAACTAAAAATAAAATGCTCATTTGTGTTAACGTTAAATATATATTATCAAGGCAACAATACAACAAATATTAAAATAGATAAATTTATCACTTATTCAATAATCACAACAATCTTTTAGTTTCCTCATATTTCCTCAATATCACGAATATCATTTGGACTTGGCTCTATGGACTCAAATAAAAATTTCATTACTCCTCCAGCCATTTTACTCCCATAATGTCCTTTCCAAAATTGACAATCTTGACCTTCATGGCAAAAATAAATTGTATCTACATCGACAGGGTAATTTCTAGTTGTCAATTCCATCTGTAAGAAAATAAAATCATATATTGATACTGTTAGGACATCTGACTTTAAAAAAAAGCAATTACCCACTTTTTTATGTATGTTGTACCTTTGCTTTGACCTGAATATCTGAGTGAATCTCACAGAAAATGACTAATTTGATATTTATTTTAGGAAATAAATAAAAAAAAAATAAATAAATAACTATCCCATTTCCATGAATGAAAATTTTAGAATGTAAAAACTTAATTTCTCTTATATTTACTCAAATTAGGGAGCATTTTATTTTTTGAAAATATGCCTCATTTTAAATGTTAACAAATTGTACCTAAATTTCTCATTTCTGTAAATTTCACCTCTGTGATAAGTATGTTTTATAGTTTTTAAGATAGGACAATCTGGAAAAAGAAGGAGTTTTATTATTTTTTATGATAAATACCCATTTATATTTACAAATGTTTGAAGGAAGCGTAAAATCGGGTATACATATTGAATGGTTTATTAACGGCAATAAATTATACAAATTCCATTTTATATGATACGTCAAATAAGAATAAAAAATCTGAAATGAAACAATCACAAAATATCACAAGTCAATCAGTACTAAAATAATAACAATTAACTAAAACAATAATACTGTCACTACAGTCTATTATGTATAAAATTCAATTACTTAATAATTCTTTAATACAACCCTTAAATGAGTTCAGAGAGAGTATAAATAGGTCAACATTCCTAGGCAGTGAATTCATTTCCCTACTCATTCTGGAGATTGGGGTGTTAAATGCATAGTTTGTCCTATGGTATGGTTCATTAAAAAGACTATGGATCTGAAGCACCCTCTGAGGTACAGAGAATCCAACAGCCCCCAACAATTCAGGGGCATCAACCACAGAGTTTATGATCTTATAAAATAATATTAGGTCAAGATAGATGCGTCTATTATATAATGATAACAAGCTCATATAATCCCGTATTACAATGAATGGCACATCTTGCTTAAAAGCAACAAATTTCAAGAAATGGACCTGTACCGTCTCGATTTTTTTATTTTTGTATATTTCATAGTTTGGTGCCCAGACTGGAGATGCATACTCCAAGACTGATCGAACCATTGAGCAGTATACAGATTTAAAATACTTCATACTGCTGAAATCAGCTAGTGTGCTTTTAATAAAACCAACAAGCCTCAAACCACGGGTCGAAATACTATCAAAAGAAAGACCCTCATTAAATATCACCCCAAGATCCTTTATATGATCTGAGCGAGTCAGCATTGTATTGTGCAATGTATAATTATAAACTATATTATCTTTTTTCTTTGAGAAAGTAAAGGCAGAACATTTTGTTAAATCAAGTTGCATGAAATTGCGATCACACCACTTGGTAAAACTATCCAGGTCACCCTGCAAGGCCACACAGTCCTCTATCCCTCCAACAACCTTAAATATCTTTAAGTCGTCAGCATATAATAGACATCTGCTTGAGATTATAAAATCCTCTATATCATTCACGAAACAATTAAAAAGAAGGGGTGTGATTAAATATTTTGCTCACCAAATCTATTAATATTATTATAAAGTCTGGATTCAAAGCCATTAATTGTTTTTAAATTGGTGAAATAAAAACATTTTAGTACTAACTTTTTGTAAACAGTGTTTCAGGAATATTTTATATAAGTCAGCTAAATATCTAGAACTGAGTTAATTAAAATTACCTTCATCCATTCCCTTCCAGCCCACTGTTCAATTTCACCTTTTTGGAATTTTAAATAGTAGGGGGATGTTGATTCCTTATTTGTTGGTTCACTTCTTAAATGATTAAACTGCACATGATTTCTAGGATTTTCCGGATGCCATTTGTTACTTTTAGTATCACATCTCACTGCTAATCTGTAAACACAGGCACAGTCAAAACGGCCAGAATACCATTCACTTAGGTACAAAGTTGGTTTATGCTTTTTTATGATGTATCGTAACAGTCTTTTTGGTGCAAGCTCTATTTTCTAAAAAACAGAATCCAAAAGTAGAATAAATATATAATATACAGAGGTGGATAACTAAGGACCTTCAGAAGGAATCGGACAAAAATATAAATTCTATATGGTGCATATGAAAGTTTGTACTACATGGTTCAAGTTAACTCCTATTTAATATTAAAACTGGATCAAAATATTTAACCTTAGGGAGAAATCGGGAGAAAACACTCAATATTTACTCTGCATATCATATAATTGAGAAAGTAAACAAGAGTTTTATTTCTTTCAAGTCAATCTTGACACCAAGACACTATTGGTATTTACATAATAGAAAAAAATTGTTCATGTATTCAGTTATCCAAAATTGTCTAAGAAAGTAACGATACAATTTTTTCCATACCTGAAATTTACTACAACTATGAAATGATGTGGCGAAACAGCTAGTATATCCATTAAAATCTGGAACACCTTCTGGTAAAGGATCACTTCCCAAGGGTGGATCTTCAATTTGAAAATTATCACCACCATTAAAAACAATATTCCAATGGTTATATTGTTCCTGTCCATTACCATTTTTTATCAAATTTTTGAAATTATTTGTAGTAAAATAGCAATACAACACATACCAAGGTAAATTTTTACTCCTTTTAGGATATTCATTTAAGTTATATATCGTCTGCCATAAAATATTTGATTTTGCAATATTGCACCATCTTTTACATACTAAAGAGGAGTTAAGAATATCCTTGGGAGTTAAATGTACAAAAATATTTAAAATTATTTCTTCTGGAACATAAATGCCACTCATACTGAGCCCGTTTAGGGAATTTTCTTCAATTAAAAATTGACCGTGAAATTCCATTCCATCATTTTGATTTTCATTTGAATTTCCACTGGGATTTAAAACCCTTGATAGAAAATTTGTAACAATATTTCTGGATGCCATTCTTATTCTAAAACAAAAATATTTGTATATATAGATGTATCAAAATTTTGAGTCATCAGATTATTATAAACATTATTTAATAAGCTTTAACTTATGCAAATGAAGTAATAAAATTAACAAAAATATATAAAAAAGAGATGAAGCTTACCTAAGTATTTCAAAAATAAATATTTGATTAATTTTGGTAAACAACGTTCGTGACGAATCTAAACCGGAATGTTTTTTCCGATGAATACATTACTTAGGAATTTGGGAATCGTTCCGTCATTGTTGTTTTTACTTCATATTTAATTATTATAAAAGCAAAGGACACTGTTTTAACCTTAATAAAGGGCTATTCTGCTTTATGAACTGATCAATTTGTAAAGGGTTAATTCAAGTCAAGCTCTCCATACTTTTACAAAAAGAAAAACAAATTCGTGGAATACTGGCTGATCTATTTTTACTGGTTAATGGTTAAAGACTAGCATTTTAAATTTTTAACCAAATTCAAATAGTTCCAAACATAAACATAAATACTTATATGTCTATGGCACGAACTTGACATATAAAACTGGACTGCTCATGAAAATAATTTTTGACCCCCCCCCCCCTTATTGGTCGCCATTAGGTGCAATGATTTGTATGGCAACATTGAATTCACAGCTAGTTTCTTACATTGGCCTGAATGTGCCGTGTATGAATGTCAATTCTGTTATTCTGACAGATTTAGACAATAACTATCTCTTTCTATACAATATCTAAAACAATAAATCGCTCTTCCTTGTTTTACTTGACAGGTTAATTGAGTATATTCAATAAAAAAAACCAGGGCTGCGATTCTATAAGAGTAAAGCGAAAGAGAATGTCATAATAAGGATCTTCTATCTTTGTTCAGACTGTATTAACACATAAGTATGTCACTGTCCTAAAAGAGATAAGGAAAGATAATATCAAAAAATATGCTTACATAATTGGAGCTCAGGATAATTGTTTCTGTAAAACAATATTTAACTTGAATTTCTACTTTTGGTTTCCTCAATATTATAATTTTTCTGTTTAAAGCAACTCCAATAAAGCTAATCTTTTTAACTTCTTTGGAACAGCGTAAATATGTAACAATTTTATTATTTTTAGATAACAGGCATGAAATGTCAGTTCTTATAAATAAATGAAAATGCTTTTTCCGACTGTTTACATATTCTATTTTTTATAATAAAACTGTAATTTAGCAAAATAACTAAAATGTGAAATATGCACCAAAAACAAATCGAGACTATTTTTTTTTAAATATCTGTTTTAGAAAAGATTGTGGAAACCAGTGGGTATTTTTGTAAATAACTAGTATAATCTACATCCTTATTCGAATGTAGAGGATAAGAAGTTAACGAAAAAAAGTATTAAGGCATTTATTTTTGAAATTTTTATATCGTAAATTAATATAGTATATTGTTTAATGTCTATGGCACGAACTTGACATATAAAACTGGACTGCTCATGAAAATAATTTTTGACCCCCCCCCTTATTGGTCGCCATTAGGTGCAATGATTTGTATGGCAACATTGAATTCACAGCTAGTTTCTTACATTGGCGTGAATGTGCCGTGTATGAATGTCAATTCTGTTATTCTGACAGATTTAGACAATAACTATCTCTTTCTATACAATATCTAAAACAATAAATCGCTCTTCCTTGTTTTACTTGACAGGTTAATTGAGTATATTCAATAAAAAAAAACCAGGGCTGCGATTCTATAAGAGTAAAGCGAAAGAGAATGTCATAATAAGGATCTTCTATCTTTGTTCAGACTGTATTAACACATAAGTATATCACTGTCCTAAAAGAGATAAGGAAAGAGAATGTCAAAAAATATGCTTACATAATTGGAGCTCAGGATAATTGTTTCTGTAAAACAATATTTAACTTGAATTTCTACTTTTGGTTTCCTCAATATTATAATTTTTCTGTTTAAAGCAACTCCAATAAAGCTAATCTTTTTAACTTCTTTGGAACAGCGTAAATATGTAACAATTTTATTATTTTTAGATAACAAGCATGAAATGTCAGTTCTTATAAATAAATGAAAATGCTTTTTCCGACTGTTTACATATTCTATTTTTTATAATAAAACTGTAATTTAGCAAAATAACTAAAATGTGAAATATGCACCAAAAACAAATCGAGACTATTTTTTTTTAAATATCTGTTTTAGAAAAGATTGTGGAAACCAGTGGGTATTTTTGTAAATAACTAGTATAATCTACATCCTTATTCGAATGTAGAGGATAAGAAGTTAACGAAAAAAAGTATTAAGGCATTTATTTTTGAAATTTTTATATCGTAAATTAATATAGTATATTGTTTAATGTAAGGTATCGAAATGTCCACATAATCTATTGCAAAGTAAGAGAGTTTCATCATTTAAAAATAGCTTCGATTAGGTCTTTGTTAAAATTATTTTCTCCTCGATGCTTTTAGGGAACTGATATGTTAGGTATTTATATAGGGTCAACAACATTCATAATAAATAATGTTGACATTTCCTTCATAATAACGGAGCTTTAATGTAACATTATACTAAACCATTTTTATAAAAAAAAATTAACTCTAAAGGGGATAGTGTTAAAGCAGTTTATACTTAATTGTAAACAAAACAATATTTATTAAGACACTTTAAATATAAAAAAGCTTGTGAATACAAGAAAATTCTTATATTAATACAATCATTTTTAATCTAAATATATACACAAAGATTTACCAGCAACTTTTAATTTTTACACTAGGTCAAACTTTCCATTTACTTAACTGTTTGAGGATCTGGAATTGATCTTTCTTAGAATTGAATTTTTGAAATGGTAATCAATCGCAGCTTCTCACTACTCTGACAAAGGATTTTCATGACACAAATTTCCTGTCTGAGCTAAAATCAAGAATTCTTGTTTTATTAATTAATAACATATTCAAACAAAAGGTTATTATTTTATTTTTAGACAAAACAAATACATAAAAGTAAAATTTATGTAATTTTCAAACATGCTTAATAATATTGAAAAATTTCATATTTATGTAATCATTTATTTCTATTTTAATATAGCATATTGGTTTTTAAAAGTATAATCATTTTAAATTTTAACACTATACCAGTTTCGATGTTCAGCTTTATGTCAGTGGAACATTAACTTTATGGTAAAACGATATTGTTGTTGGTTAATGCACACCTAATTCAGGACTTTTTTTGTAGAGCTAGTGTATGTTATAAAGTCCAAGTTTAGTTGCTTCAACATGTTTACATCAAACAGTGCTTCATACCTTTTTTCAGGCAGAAATGCTCTGGATAGAGTTACTCATTTGGTGTATAAAAGAATTATGATCATGACCAATTGGCTTCAGTCCTTGAATTTGAAGTTTCTTTTCTCATAGAAAACTGAAATATTGATAGTATTTAAAAATTATCATACATCAAATCCATAAGGTCAAACTTGTTACCCTTAGATTTAGAATTTGATTCTAAGGTAACATTTTATATAATTATTATTGAATGCTTTATAACTTACCAATTAAATAAACTCCAATTTACCAGATGAGGTATTTGCACGTCTTACGATGAAGAATCACATTTTTTAAAATACCAAAAAAAACCTTAAAGTTCACGTTCCTGTTTGAAATTTTCAGTAAAACTTTTCTGTAAAAATATAAAATGCATAAAATAGCAAAATCAAAAATAAATTCTTTGAAAAATGAAAAGTATTCAGTCAATGTCAAAAATACGCTTTCACCAATATAATAAAAACTTAGGGAATTCATTGTTGCCAAAGCAGTTATTTGCACGTAATGGCGCGGAGCATGGTGGTGTCATTTTTATTATAAGCGAGGTATTATGCATGACAGTCCAGTTTTATATGTCATGTTAGTGGTCTATGGTTACACACTTTTTTTGTTCCAGCACATCCATAGACATAATATAAGATATTAGACCTCGAATTGTATAGAAGAGTGTTGGCTCACGCTTATAAAGAGATAGAATGTTTCGAGGAGTAGTACCTCTCTTTCTAAAGGTGGAGTTAAGGACGACACCTCAAACGTACTGATTTCTAAAATAAAGTGGATGACAGATTGAAATTGCAGTGTCAGACCAAAAATGTATGTCCGTCGCCATTTTGGGAAAAATAGTTTTGGCACGTCAAATTAACCGTCAAAAGTCAAAAAAACAGTGTTATTATTGTTGTGAAGTTATTGATTGACATTAAAATCTTTATTCTCTCCTTGAATTTATTTTATTTTTTATTATTTAACAATCAATTAATATAGACGAAGCTACCAGTCAAATATTTAGTTGTAAATATAGACTACAAAATTATCTTAAATTGGCACTCAAGAAATGTTAAACAAAATGCTTACAGCCAAATACTTCAGGGTTGAGATTCTATAAAAATAAAGGCTTTCCCTTTATTTTTATAGAATCAATGTCATAATAGTGGTCTTACATCTGTGTTGAGTTTATAATAATTTATAAGTATGTCACTGTCTTGAAAGAGATAAGGAAAGGGAATGTCAAAAAATATGCTTACAGAGTCGGGATGTAGGAGTCTAATTTATAAAGAAAGGGATATCAAGAAAAACAGCAACTCATTTACTAATAAATTAAATAAAAAAATTAAGATATTCGGTTGTTATCGACATATGGATGAAGTGTTTATATTAAATTAATTTTCATAACTAGCCACAGAAAAACATGTGTAAATAACATGCTCCTACTATTGAGATATAATACGACCAAGAATCTCTTCTAATAATTTTGTATGTCAGTAATCTCAAATTTACTTGAAATTTGCGGGACATATTCAATTTTCTAACGATATTTTAATTAAAGATAAAAATAACAACGGGGTATCAACTAATTAACATTTCAACTGTTTTTTTTTTCAATAAATAAAAGGTTTTGTAGAAACGGTTCGTCATCAAATATAAAAAAACAAAATAAAAAAATATAACAAAATTTTTTAATCTATTTATCTTTACGACCGACCAATAGTATCGCAGACATCAAACGATTATAATTAATTGATACGAATTGGATTAGTCGGGTGAGTTTATAACGTAATACTACCATTTTATCCCTATCTACTATCCGTTTCGTACAACGATTTATGTCGATAAAAATTCCGAAAGGTACGCGAATTGCTTCTACCCTTGTCAGTTAGAGATAACCGATTATATTTAGCCAATATAACTGTCCTATGTCGATAGCGTATTCACTGTTTTTATAAGTGAACTTTCCCCAAAATGGCGGATAGTATGGTCCGGATATTTTAATCTTATTACACGATCAGGGTACCTATTCTCGTTCTTAGAGAACGATCACTTGATGGAAAGTGGGCGTGGTTCTCACGAAAAAGTATGAAACCGTGTTCTGGGTAGCTTTTCTCGTTCTCGAGAGAACGATCATCTTCATGGAAAGTGGCCGTGGTTCTCACGAAAAAGTAAGAAACCTTATTCTGAATACGTTTTCGTACTTTTTCGTGAGAACCACGCCCACTTTCCATCAAGATGATCGTTCTCTCAGAGTGAGTCCACACGATACCAAAAATTTCGGCGTAGGCGTATTACGCCCATTTATGTTAAAAATGTCTCGTCCACACGGGGAATTTTTATCGTGCAGTCGTGCAGTCGTAATGTTTTTTTTTTGTGGTAACCTAACTTTTTTCTGATTTTTTGATAATATTTATTTATGTATAAATTAAAATGAAAGAAAATAAAAAAAATAATTGCAGCAATGTTGTTATGTAGAAAAAGAAAACTAAAGAAAAAATTACAAAAGATAAGGATATTATTAATATATTCTTTATTAAAAAAACGGAAAAGTCGCCGCTACTAGGTCCGATCTGTTTTTGAGAGAAACATTGGAGAAAGGCTTGGACATACTAATGATTTAATTCAAGAAATGCGAGAAAGTGATCCTGATTTTTAAAAATATTTTCCTGTTACTCTTGGTGAGTTTGAAAAGCTGTTGTTGGGCCAATAAATAGGAAACACGCTATGGAAATGTGTACAGCTATACCCTTATTACAAGGTTTGAAAAAACATTGTGATATTTAGCTGATGAAATCAGCATGTGAAAGCAACAGTGCGAATTCCGAGTCGGTAAACAGTGTTTTTGAAATTAGTCATGTTACTTGTGCGATAATATGAGACTCTTTAAAGCAAGTTTTATTTCCGAAGTTTGCCACTTCTACCTGGTAAAGAATTGCCAAAGAGTTCAAAGACGAGAGTTTTAATATAAAGTGTCATTTTAACAATCGTTTTAATAATTACAATTGTTTGTAGTTTTTAGAAGAATATATTACGTATAACACTAACTGGATTTCTGTTATTAAATTTCCATTAATGTTAATTTTTACTTTTTTATTGTTTATAATAGGTTTATATAAAATTTGCTAAGGGTAGGGTTACCAGACGACAGGAATTTTCCTGACATGTCTAAAATTTTAGCCCCTCGTTAGGAAGAAAGAGGAAAAAACTGCAATTGTCAGTATTTTTTTGAAATTAAAAGAGGAAAATATAAGTAATGAAAAAATATTTATTAATCATTCTAGTGAGAAAAAATAAATTGATTAAACGTTACCAAAATGAGTGAATTGTTAATTTAGTATATTAATAAATTTAGTTTCATACTTTTTATTGTTTGATGTTTCTTTTGGCAATTGCTGGACTTTTATAACTATTTCATGACATTCTTCACATGATATGTTCTTTAAGTTAAATTGTGTCTAGAGTAGAACCTTAACACAAGACATTGTTGTAAACCAACTATTACTACAAATTATTAATTATTAAATTAGTATATATATTTTTAAGTTACTGCTATGGATTAATAGATAATTATAGTCTAATATTTAATACTCCCTTAAGAAATAGTTATATCTTAAGTAAATTTATGTTCTAATAGGTTCAAACAAAAGCATGCCTTAATCTCCGAAACTCTAAAACTTTACTTTTTACAGAGACCATTAGTTTTGTTTATATTGTCATCGTCCCATAAATACACACTTTTTCATTTCAGTAACCATGTAAATAAATAGTTATAAGTTATATTTGTTAGTACGCCTATGACAGTCAAATATATAATTTAGATTCAGAGTAGAATGTAACTAGGACATGAACATTGAAACGAGAGGAACTAAAATCAAAAAACTACAATAGTAACATTAAATTAGTAAGTAAGAACAAAAACTGTTGTTACCTCATGATTTAGTGAACATTATAATAAAATATTAAAAAAGTAATATTAGAAGATTTATTTGAATTCATCGAACTAGCAAAGTTATAACATTGACGGCAGCGAAAGGCAAAGCTTATAACAATATAGACAGTCTGTCTCTCCTTAGTCCACTACGCCCCCATTAATGAGAAGACTCACTCGATATTGGTATTTGATGCTTTGATTGCAAAAATTTTGAAAATCTCACTGCCTTAACATACAACATTCAGATAAAATGTCCGGATATTTACAGAAACATTAGGGATATTGTCAGGAAAACTCATTATTTGATCTGGTAACCATAGCTAAGGGCATGTCTGTGGATTAGCGTCTCGATATCACAGATTGTCGTTGAATAGAAATTGTATTATATAATGGCCTTTATTTCATAAGCTTTAATTTATATAATGAACACCTGTATTATTGCAATTGTTATAAAATTAATAAAAAAATGAACAAAAATCTTTTTTTTTTTTTTTTTGAGGACCAAGCAGTAATGATCTTCGGTAACAAGCATTTTTAATAAATTAAAACAATTTAACATAATTCATAAATATCTATTATTTCAAAACTTGCTAAATAAAATATATAAATAAAACAACAAAGTTTAAAAAAAAACATAGGTTATGTTTTCATACAAAATATTGAAAATAAACAGTTTCCACCATTTTGAAAGCAGTCCGCTGAAAAGTTAAACATGATTTGGCGTAATGACCTTGGAAAAGGCGGATTTAGGCGGGAAATCTTCGGTCTTTGTCTTTTTTTAAATCTAACAAATCACAATGCTTGAAATTTGACATATGTCTTATTACGCTACGCTGCCGCCGAAATTTTTGGTATCGTGTGGACTCACTCTCAAAAACGAGAATAGGTATCCAGGATAGGAATTTTCACACTACTCTTATGTCTATGTTTGGATGTCACAATTTTTAGGTTATGTTTGTTTATGTTTTCGTATTTGTGGTTTACAATAATTTTACTTTTTTCGATTTTTTGTTTGGAAAATGACAGAAATAGAAATTACATGTCTCAGGAAAGAAATTCAACAACTTAAAAATGAGTTGAAACGAAAGGAAAACCTATTGTCTGAATTGTTAAAAGAACAGAATATAAACAATATGGTAATTACTTTTTATTATGTTTTTTTTTTTTATTGATATTCTGTAGAATCTCTCTTGGTACTTTATACATTAAAAGAAGTGCTTCCTGTTCTAATTAAAAAGAACAGAGAACATGTATTTATATAGAGTATTTCTTTAAAACCACATTTCTGGCTCTCAAATATTAAAGATAAATTACAATATCAAAAAACGATAAGGTTAAAGAAACACACCTACACTTACATGGTAGATCCAATATTGTTGACAACTTGTACATATAACTCAAAGTTATATTTTCATTTAAATAAGACACTATGTATTATATTATTTAATATATTACCTATGTAATTCATTTCAGAAAATTTTCATTACTCATATCCTAGGTCTAAATTATTTTTGAAATATTGATATATTCCAAAATAATATTTTTACCTTGGGTCTGTCACACAATACATGCAATTGATGATTTTGAAAAAAAATTATATGTAAATTTAAATATAATGAGTATTTGAAACTTGGTATTATATTAAATTTGAACTTCATATTATCACTAAGGGTACCTCATATTTATTAAAATTTGACATAATTCAGGTAAAGCTTGACACTTATTTCTATAGAATTTCATGACTACTGTAATAACTTTATTGTCTAGGGAATGTGGTAGTAGGAATTCAAATACTGAGAAACAAGAAAAACCCTTATTATATGGATATTATTATTTTTACCATACATAATGGTTATTTTAGGAAACAAATAAATATTGCTTTGGAATATCTACTGAGGATGTAACTAGGTATAGTCGTCAAATGTTAGTTCCTGATATTGGAGGAATAATGGGACAAAGCAAATTGAAAAATAGTAAAGTTCTTATAGTAGGTGCTGGAGGACTCGGATGTCCAGCTGCAGTATATTTAGCCAGTGCTGGAATTGGTAAATTATTTTCTCAATTTTGATATCCATTTAGCTTTAAAGATTTCCATACAATCAGTGTTCGCGATTTCAGGTCAAATATAGTAGTTTTTTTCAATTTTTTTTAAATATTTTTAATGATTTGTGATATACACCATATCAGGTTAGGATCACTGTCATTTTTACACTGTTCATAATCGGTACTTTTAAGAACTGAATTTATTAGAATTTAAATTCTAAGAATAGGATCTTAATACCAGATTTTTGTAAATAAAACTTCTTTGCATTTCTGATAATGAATTAACAATAATCAATTTAATATTACAGGTCAAATAACAATAGTAGACTATGATGAAGTTGAAATGTCAAATTTACATAGACAAATTTTACATACCGAGGATGATATAGATACACCAAAAGTAGAATCAGCTTATGACAAGTTACATAGGTAATTAATATGTCATTTATATTAATATCACTTTGTTAGTGTGCATTATTTTCTTTGGACAATGTTCAACCCTTGCATTAAATTGCAGTTAATTTAATAAGTGTATATTTACTTATTTACTTAACATGATTCTGTAGCCAGAGCCAAATTTAAAATGTATAGAAAATACTTGCAAGTTTAACTAACATATTCATAGCTGATGCAAAAAGAAATGAATCATAATTTAAAAGCTATGTGACAGTGATGTGCAAAAAATACTAATTCATCTAAACGTAAGATACTAGATAGGAACATTTTCTATGAGTAGTACCTCTCTTTTTCATGGCGGAGCTTAGCACTAGACCCCAAACAACATTGGATATTCCTATCACCTTACCTATATTAGAAAGAGAGGTACCACTCATTGAAAATGCTCTATTTCTTTCCAAGCACACAAAACAACACAAAATAAAGAGTGAAGCTAATCAATTTATTACCATAATAATTAAGAAATTAATAGATACACAAACTATTTTTAATTGCCTATTTTGAAATTACAGTATAAATCGAAGCATTAAAATAATACCAGTAAAACAACAAGTTGATAGCCATTCCATAAAAGAATTACTAAATAACGACAAATACGACGTTGTTGTTGATGGAAGTGACAATGTGGCCACTAGGTATCTCCTAAATGACGCCTGCGTTCTATACAAGATTCCATTAGTCTATGGTAGCGCACTGCAACTAGAAGCACAACTCACCGTTTTTAACTACAAGGGAGGTCCCTGCTATAGGTGTTTATTTCCAGTACCTCCTCCTCCAGAGACTGTCATGAGTTGTGGTGATGGTGGTGTGCTTGGACCAGGTAAATAGATAGTGATCATCATAATATTGAATATAGTATAACATAATTAAACCTTCCAGTCCAGGAGTTATGTAAATATCGCTTTATATACCCCAAGTCATTTTTGTGTTAAAGAAAATTTATTAAAATCTCTTAAAAATGATTTAAATCGTTTTCGAAAGTATAGATGATTTAAGTATTTTTATATTAAAAAAAAGTCTTTGAGTTAATTATTCCAATGGTATAGCTCTGTACATCAGTATCGTCTAATACCGCATGTTTCTGTTTTATATTTAAGTTTAGATAAGCTAAGAGGGGGCAGGCACAACTGGCTAGAAAATACATTCATGACCATTAATATATATAGGGTGTTTCTAAAAGGTCTGTACAAGATGTCAGCGCAAATTCCTAAGGCTAAACTATGAGGATCTAGCCCAGTTTATCTTGGTCTTAAAGTTGATGGTTTCTGAAGTACAGGGTGACAAAATTATGATTCTTGTAAAACTTTTTTGTAAATATTCATCTTAATAATAGCTGGATTTGCACCAAATTTGACACTATAGGGTTTTTAGGAGGAGAAATCAAGACCTAGTTACCGTTTTAATGTACATTGCAGAGAGCGCCACTAGGAGCTCTTCGCCTACATCTAAAGTTTCATAATACTTTTTGTGCCTCGGTATATTAAATTTCTATTAATAAAGAAAGAAGTTATACGTAGTAGGTATCGAGCAGCCATATCTGAGATAATTAAATTTAATCTCTTTGGAAAACTTTCTCTGGAAACTCCCATTGATTTCCGACTATTTACCCGTCAGTCACCTTAAGCTAGCATAATATCGGACCTTTTATTGTAAATGAACGAAATATGAAAATATAAAAAAATAATTATTATTTAGCGAAGTGCAATTAATTAACTTTCATCAAAACTTCATTTATTAACATTTTAATTAACCTGTAAAAAAGTGTCTTGAAACATATAGTTGATGAAGGATAATACCTTGGTAGCACAGCATTTCTTAATGTTTTCAAAAACATTTGAGTTTCCAGTACTCACCTTAAATCCTTTTTATACAGTTAATCCTTAAATTTTTATTTTAAAACCCTTGTACTTGATACTTCAATAAAAATTAAGATAAAATGAGTAAGAGAGAGAGAGAGAGAGAGATAGTTAGAACAATTTCTTTTTTACTGTTTAATTATTGATTTTAATGTAGAAAGCCATTTCTGCAATAAATTAGAACAACATTATTTTTCATTTCTTGAAATTATTTTTTTTTGCATAGTACCAGGACTTATTGGAGTTCTCCAAGCATTGGAAACCATTAAAATACTAATTGATGCACCAGGAGTTATAACAGGACGATTTTTGTTATTTGATGGAGCAAGCACAGTATTTAGAAATTTTAAGCTTCGACCAAGGGATAAATTCTGTGCTGTTTGTGGCGACAACCCTTCCATAACAGATCTTATTGACTATGAACAATTTTGTGGATCTAATGCAAATGACAAGGTTGGTATTGATTAAATTTAATTAAATTTTTAAAATACAATCTCTTCTGTGATGTATTTTATGAGATGTCCTAAATTGTATTGAAATTATGGACTTTATTTACTTATTTTATTTACTGTATGGCTTCCACAACTTATACAAGTCTCATATCTCAGGTAGTACGTACAATTAACTAAAAAAACATATTTACAATTGTTATAATTGTATATTAAAGCCAATAATCCCATTTAGCGCAGCGTTTGTAGCGTGGAGAAAGTCCGATGAATTTCCTGGATACTCCGTTAGAGGGAGGAGCTCACAATGTGATGATCGATGGATTGGCGAGGTTCCCCATATTCGCAGGATTGAAGTTGGCCCAATCCCCAGGAATCCCTTTATTTTGTGGTTGAGTTAAAATCATCTTCAAGGAGTTGGCTTGCTGATAGAATTGGGAGAGATATAGATTTAAGCCTTTGCAGAAGCGATGGATCAGGATTGGAAGCCGGGGGGGGGGGGGGGGGAGTACTCGGTATGCATCCCCATGTTTTTGCTGAGTTTTGTGTCAATCGTTTTCGTGTGGCAGCTGTTAACCAATACCGGGGGGCAGTAGTCAGCAACAGAGTAAACCAGGCTAAGACTTGTAGATCTAAAAGTGGAAAATTTTGCACCTCGGTTGTTCCATATATTTTATGAATGTGCGCACTCTATCCATTGTGACAACCAAATACTATAGATATGGGGTATGACGCAGACTTCAGATGTTTTTATTTATTTTTTAGATGGAAGCGTTTATTTATGTTTGGTATGTCCCCAGGCGTGCAACTAGCGCTAAGTTATCAGCATTGCCAAATTTGTTTGTACTTGTTGTAGGCATGCTAGAGATATATAGTTTGAAGAGGATTGGTGCTAGTACTGATACCTGCGTAAGACTGTTGTTTAATCTAGGTATCATGCTCTTATTCTCACCTGTAATTTTTTTACAAGGGTCTATCGTACAGCATGTGGTTTATCAGTAAAGCAATTCGACTTTGTAGTATGTGTTGTTAAGTTGAATATTTAATTTGCGCAGCCTCGGTTGGGTCTGAAACCTGCTTGTTCTATTGGTATGTGCTCCAGGATCTTTGGCCCCCCAGTCTATTCATCAGCACTCTGTCCAAATATGTATTTGTAGCATCAACTTAGTAGTGCAATTGGGCGCAGGCTCTCTGATTTCGTCTGTTTTTGGGATTTTATTACCGCGATTATGTTAACTTTCCTGATGGAAAGCGACCAGTAGTTAATATGTCTGAATAGAATTTGCTCAGTCACATTTTCATATGTATACCGCTGTCCTATAGAAACTCGGGGTGTATGCCGTCGAAGCCAGATTCTTTACCAGATTTGGAGTCACACATTGCCCTATTTACCTCTTCTATAGTGAACAGAGTAAATAGGGTGAACATTGGTTGTTTGACGAAGATTTTTGAGATGTTTCTTTGATTGCTGTGCTGTATTTTTTGTCTTTTGGGGCCTTGGAAAGTTTTACAATCATGGCTATTACGTCTTGTGATCTGAACTACCAAGTGCGTTTGGTGATAACTTGGTTATATATTCGATTTTTGGCTTGACTTTTTTACATAATTTTAAATATATATACTTTCAAAAATTGCAACAAAAACTTTTTTCCGACCTTGTAGTGGTGGTTCTCATTAAGGTTCGAAAACTTGATTAGTTTATTGTTGCATTGTCAAATTAAACTCTTTATTGTTAACATAGATCGGTTTAGTGAATTAGGGAATAAACCTTTTTAGGAAATCAGGCCGTTAATGTTAGATATAAGATGGCTCAACGTTTTGAATTGCATTGTTTCCCTTATTTACGTTAATATATTTTTTAGGTCGTACCCATAGACGTTCTCGATAAAAACGAACATATAAACGTCAAGGAACTTTCCGACAAATTAGGTGCTAAATTGGTTATAGATGTACGACCAGCTTTACAGTACGACATATGTAGATTGCCCGACACTTGCAATGTTCCTTATAATGTTATCGAAAAGCCTGAAGGTATAGAAGAAGTGAGGCACTTGGTTGAGGATAAAATGCCTGAGGGAGATAGTGAAGGTAATTTCTCATTTATCACTTTTTCTATCATGCTTCTCGTAAATTTTATTTACTGTGTCCGGCAGAAAAATTACACCATGAGGGAAAAATGTGTATACAATTTTTAAATAACACATCCTGAATTTGTATACCGCTGTCCTAATTTTTATTAAGCATGTCCTATATCTATCTTTAATAGTTTTTGAGATATTTCATTATTAATCGATTTCTAAACGGAGGTTCTAAATTCGACAGCTATGTATTTTTTTACGTATATACGTCTATTACTCCGGAACAGCTGCACGGATTTGAATGAAATTGTTTGAAAAGTTGATGCTGGTAGCCGTTACTATGTGGTAGTTAATCATCTTTGGGAAATGTTTAAAAGGAACTACTATGTTTTATACCACTAAATTTATTAAGAAAACAGTAACTGCAGTTTCAACTCACAGAGTCATTTTCAAACTGAGTTACAAAGGTAGACTAAGTATTCAATACAGAAACATGAGAAAATTTAACAATAAATAAAAACTACCTAAGATATTTCATTATTACAAAGGGGAGGTACTAAATTTTGGGAACGAATTATTATTTGGCGACAACAAATAACGGGAAAAACCCAACTTCTGTCTGGTCATTAAGCAAATTTACATTTTTATTTCTACTATGTTTATATATTTCTAAAGATTCAAGAATATTTAACTTTTGGCCCTTTGTTGAATAATGTAATATGTCAGTGTTGCCCAAATTAGGAAAACTGTGGCTGTGTTCTAAGCAGTGGTTGGCAAAGCTCGAGTCTGTTTTTGTAGTCTATATGATCGGTGGTGTTCTGAAAAGCTAGTTTTAAAGCTTCTACCACTTTGTCCAATATACAAGCTATCACACTCTGAACATTTTAACTTATAAACTCCTGATTTATCAAATTTATTAATTTTATCTTTACAATTATTTATTAATTCTATCCTTTACAGTGCTAAAGATAAAATTAATAAATTTGATAAATCAGGAGTTTATAAGTTAAAATGTTCAGAGTGTGATAGCTTGTATATTGGACAAAGTGGTAGAAGCTTTAAAACTAGCTTTTCAGAACACCACCGATCATATAGACTACAAAAAACAGACTCGAGCTTTGCCAACCATTGCTTAGAACACAGCCACAGTTTTCCTGATTTGGGCAACACTAACATATTACATTATTCAACAAAGGGCCAAAAGTTGAATATTCTTGAATCTTTAGAAATATATAAACATAGTAGAAATAAAAATGTAAATTTGCTTAATGACCAGACAGAATTTGGGTTTTTCCCGTTATTTGTTGTCGCCAAATAATAATTAGTTCCCAAAATTTAGTACCTCCCCTTTGTAATAATGAAATATATCAGGTAGTTTTTATTTATTGTTAAATTTTCTGATGTTTCTGTATTGAATACTTAGTCTACCTTTGTAACTCAGTTTGAAAATGACTCTGTGAGTTGAAACTGCAGTCACTGTTTTCTTAATAAATTTAGTGGTATAAAACATAGTAGTTCCTTTTAAACATTTCCCGAAATTGTTTGCATTATATTCAGGAAGTTGCTGCGGTGGTCCCATATTATTTTGGCCGAAATTGGTTTAGTAGTAGGCGCTTATAATATGGCGGACAAAAAAAAAACTAATTTTGTACGATTTTCTCCAAAATTGATAGGAGGGAATTTAAAATTATTTTCAAAAAATTAAATGTGGCGAATCCAATAGGGCGGATTAAAAATTTTATATTTCTTGATTTGGTTTAAAATTGGCATTGGGAGGTTCTTAAAGGTGTAAATTACGAATTTAAAATTATTTAAAAAAAATCAAATATAGCCAATCCATTATGGCGCATTAAAGATTTTACATCTCCCGATTTTGTCCAAAATTGGTGTTGGGGGGTTTTTGAGGGTGTAGATTACGAATTTAAAATTATTAAAAAAAAATTCAGTATGGCGGATTAAAAAGTTTGCAATGCTCGATTTTTTTTTTAAATTAGTATAGGGGGATTTTTTTTGAGGGTGTAAATTACGAATTTTAAATTTAAAATAAAGTCAATATGGTGATAAAGAAGGAAAGCTTTCGCGGCTTTGATCAACTTGAAAAAACATGGTTCTTGGGTTTAGACCGTGTCAAACTGGAATTATTATCCGACGTTTCGCCTACGATTGCACGAGATGGAGTAAATATCCCTGAAGATGTCTCGTGCAATCATAGGCGATACGTCGGATAATAAAAAAATTATATTGTTACTTTTCCGTTTTTAGTGTTTTTTTTTTAATTCGGTTCAGTCTTTTTTTATCAATCAGGTTGAAAAGGTAGTAAAGCAATGAAACTGATATAAAACAAAATAAAATAATTTTAATTATCGATGTAAAACAGTAAAATTAAGCATATTTTATTCGTTATTAATTTCAGTATATGTGCTGTGCAGAAGGGGGAACGATTCCCAACGAGCCATCAGCGTTCTAAAGGAAAAATTGTCACATACACCAGTTAAATTCGTAAACGTAAGAGGTGGTCTTCATGCTTATTCTAAACAAGTAGATTCCACTTTTCCAGATTTTTAATATTTATTTTTTTATTGTTAAATATACTGTTTAATAAATAGAATTTGTAAGTTTTGATTTCTGTCGAAAATCCTAGTCCTTACTTTAGAACAATTTTTAAATACACTTTAAAGAATTAAGGTCTGTACAAAAAAAAAACCTCTGCTTCTTCAAAACAGTAAAAACAAATGTGTCGCAGTTCTTCGCAAGTTGGTTACGTAAGTTAATAACCTGTCAGACGCTCGATGATTGCTTGAAGGTGTGTTATCAGTTGCGTAAATAACGACCCCGCAGACTCCGTTGTGTGGCGGGAGGCGCCCTCCACACCTCCCTTGCTGAAAATGAATAAATGTGAAAACGGGTTCAAAATACTAGGGCGCATTAAAAAAATCTGCGGGGGGGGGGGGGCACATACTCTTAGTTACGCCACAGTGATATCATTTTTAATGAAAATACGCTACCTAGACCCTGGGTCTGAGTAAAAAAAACTGTCTTGAAAGTGCGGTTTGTTTTTTATCTCTCAAAATGTATTAACTACACTACGCTTTAATAATTTCGAATTAAAATACCGTTGGGCATTCAACACAGAAATGTTTATTACATCTAAAATTAATTTTTTTATTAAAAATTTTCTTTTCTAGGAAAAGATTAAAATTTAATAGCCCTATTTGGACTTTGTAGAAAAACACCCATTTAGTAGGGCGCTACTTTAAACAGAATATGTCTGGAATGAAGCATTGTCAAAACTAGGAAGTTTTATATAGGTTGCGTTGAGTCTTATTTTGCAATCGTCGTGCAATTTTAAAAAAATGGGCAAAAAAATTTAATTATCTTATAGAGCTAAAATCTTGCACATGGGCTAAAAATTGCATTTAGAAAAACTTTCTCTAACAACTCTTTTCGATATTTTGTGATATAACCCCACTTTTGAACTTTTTTTGGAAAAAAAATAAAAATTTGACAGATGTTAATCACGTGACTAATATTTTTTTGATTAATTTTCATCTTGATTGAAGCAGAAATTGTTGCCAAAGTCAAATTTCGAATAAAGCTATTAAAAAAAAAAGTCCCATATGATGCGGGTTTTACTGGTCACACTGTATACAAACAGTTTGTTTCCTGCAAATACAACTCTGGTCCTCTCTTTATACACGTTTCGACCACCTTATGGTCTCGTCAGTGGAGCTGTACCGAACCGAGAGCAGTATTCGTAGGAAGCAACTGATATATAAATTCCAAAGTACGTCGGTAGGATATTAGAAACTTGTCGACAGAATGAGGATTTTATACAGACATTTGTTTTCTGTGAATTTTGCTTTTATTTTTTTACAACACCACTAACAAGGCCATTTTCGCTTGAATAATCCGAAAAGAATCATGGTTGTTTGCAACTAGAAAATACACCTCTGTGAATTTTTTCAGATTTTTTGATGCAAAATTACGCCCGTAAAAAAATAAAGTCGAAAAAAGTGAACATAACCTCTTTAAACCGTTACAGGGTCTATGAGGGGAGGGGGCTGAAAATTTGGACAGAGGCGTCTTTTGACATTGGTTATCGAACACGGTACTGGCCGTAGTAAATAGCTTGGGGGCAGATTTGACCATCTTATCCCGCTATAGCCTTCGGGAAAAATCAATATTTTCTTAAAATTTTTACTTCTTCTACCGTCTAAACGAATCAGTATCGGATGCAACTAAGTTAACTTAAATCGACCTACTTTGATGTCAATAGTCTGTCGTCAAATGTTGTACACATATTTTCGGGATACCCTGTATAAGTGTATCGATACCCACACAGCACTAGACGTCTTATAGACGTCATTTTTACATCCAGATTATATCTGAACGTCTTAAGACATAAATAAGGCGTCTTATAGACGTTGTTTTAAAGACGTCCATAAGACGTCTATATACAACGTCTTTAAGATATCTTTTAAAAGTCTACATACTACATTTTATATGAAAATAAATACAGTTGTGTATAATTTAGATGATAAAAACTAAAAAGCATTTCCTTCCCTATGGATTTTGTCGCAGTTGGGTAATAAGTTTGCCACGCCGCACAGAGCTCAGCTGAATACAAGTTGAGGTTAAAATATTTGATTGAACGACAAATTTTTAGTAGCCTCACTACGACCTTGGTTAATGGAACTTTTGCGTGATCTTTCTTATCAACAGTTTGGTGTTTTTTGTCACAGACTGTTTGATGTACCGATAACAATGACACACATAAATATGATGCTAGAGAAACTATAACTTTAAAAAACCCGCCTTTTGTTTCTGTCAACTGTTATTTTTCAGTTTTGTATTTGTGTTTCGTCATGTCGTTATTCATTTTTAATGTTGTTGGGGTGCCGACTGAAAATTTAGCTTTTGAAAGAATTTTATTAAAATAGTTGATTTATCTATGTGCCACTGAACAGTAAGGTTATTTATAGGTTGTGTTACAGGAAATTCCCGAATGCTTTGCCGCTTATATTTTTGTAGTAACTCGATGTTATTAGAAGTATGAAATGAAATCTTCAAAAATATTATCTGTGCGAAAAAGGCTTGCACAGCTCATCCAGACCCGGTCCTAAATATTACAATAAATATTACTAATGAAGTGGAAGGCGAAATGTTTGTTTATGGGGTGCTCCACTAATGAAACCTGTAAGATTTATTTTGTTCCTGATGATTGGTTTATATTTAAAAAACATAGAAAATAGAGTTTTGTTAATCACAAGAAGTAATTTTGTTTAAGGTTTTAGAAATTTCAAAACTGGGAGTAGGGAGCATTTATACCATGTACAGTTGATTAGTATGAAAAGGAAAGAGAAAGTTCTACGATTACAACTTGGCGAGACTTATTATGAGTAAGTTCTGTCTTTCATTATACATATTAACCTTGAAATAGCATAAGTCACGATTCTATAGTAGAGGACAATTATAAAAATTCGCAAAAATATCAAAAAATTTACTCCCACAAATGATAAACTTTATTCTATAAAATTAAAATCAGTTTGTTATTAGGATCTAGAGAGACAACAGGACTGGCAAAAAGTCGGAAGAATGAGGAAATTTCAATCCAAACGTGGCTAAAAAGGGCATCAGACCAGATTTGTTATTCAACTAAATAAAAATTCTTGTTTTTAAAACTATTTAAAGATTTGTGTACTTTTTATTTCAATAAACTTTTATTTTGTTGATAGTCTACCTTTTAGAGTTATTATATCAAAGGGATAAACTAAGGCTTAAATTTGATAGGTTCACTTATAGTTCGAACAGTAGTAGTTCTGAAAATATTTGCTCTTCTACCTCACTTCTTAAATTTCAAATTAGAAAAAGTTTACATTATGCTTAAGTTATGTATTTTTTTGTATAAAGAGATTATGTTGAAGATATTTTTTAAAGCAAATTATTCATGCAGAACTTGTAGTTATTTAAAATGGTAGTGTATATTTTGCTCTTGATTTTTTCTTAATTAAAGTTGTTTCTTGGGCTTTTGAATAATTACGGTTTGACGTTGTAAACAAGACAAACAAAAAAATTAAAGGGACTCTTTTTAATATACATAATTTTATTGGTGGAATATGTTGTTTTAATGTTGGGAAGGGACGTCCATAAGACGTTGTAAGCAAATGTCTTACCTTTTGTAATATAAGACGTCTATACAACGTCTTATGGACGTCATTCGTCTTTTATGGACATCCATAAGACGTCCTGAATGTTGAGATCAAACGTTTTATGGACGTCTTTAAGACGTATTTGTGCTGTTTGGGTATCTACGTATTGCAGTATCGGATATTGGCGATGGGTGTATTGATACTTTTTAGTATCGATATGTATCGCCGAGGTCTACTTTACATCAATTTAATAGAGTATTTTTTTTAAATCCTTTATTAAAAAACATTTGCTAAAATAACAAATAAAAACGACAGCAATAAAAAAAAAACATTCAAAGACTCTGAATCCGCTAAAATAAAAATAAATTATTTAGCACCTATTTTAAAATCAGCCTTAAGGTTGCGTAGAGTTAAGATTTAATGTAAATGGTATACTGTTTACCACATCATTAGTTTTTTTTTGAACACTTCCAATGACGGAGTTGCCATATTTGACAGTGTTAGATACAGCTCCAAACAAACCATTAAAAAGTCTTTTTGAGGGGGAATTAGTAAGGAGTTCCTTCGAGGAAGAGTTTTTATCTATCAAATATTTTAACAAAACACTATTGAGAACCTCCGGGTTTTCTTGGTGAGGGAAGTGTCCACATTCATCGATTATCTTTAGACGGAATTTTTCACAGTATTCCGAGGATTTTACTATAGCTTCTAATTTGACGTATTCATCTTTACTGCCAGTTATTAAAATTACAGGAACTTCCGATTGGTCCAAATGCTCGCTGATTTTTACTAACGGCAAGTTCCTGTAATAGTTGAGCGGCCCTGTCCAGTCAGCGTTTCTAGAGAATGTGTATTTATAAGCGTATAAATTCACATCTTTAGTAGGTAGATGCTTGTAATATTGATCGATAATTTTGACATCCTCCTTCAAAGCATCAATTTCGGGTAAGTAAGGAAGTTGGACATAGTTCAACCACTGGTAGTTATATGTTGAAGTGAACGTTTTCCAATAAACGTTGGGATGAGGACAGGATATGGCTACAAATTTGCTGACAATACTAGGGTTTTGATGAATTAAATACCATCCTAACAGGGCCCCCAAATCGTGACCTATTACGATACAATTATTAACGCCCAAAGAATGGATAAACTGAGTAATTTCTTCCAGCACTACTTCAAGTTTATAGCTGCTTCTCCATGCCGGTTTATCTGAATCTCCAAAACCTTTGAGATCCAAGGCTATCACACGAAAGTTTATGGATAAAATTGGTATTTGGTATCTCCAACTAAACCAAAAATCTGGGAACCCGTGGAGCAGCAGAATTACTGGTTGATCCTTTGGTCCCGATTCTACATAATGTAGTTTTACACCCTGAAAAATAAACACCAATTAAATTAATGAAGGCTATTTGTTTATGTAAAAAGTAAACATTTTTTTTTGTATAAAGAACGAAAGCTTTCACAAGTTAAAAATCATGGTTCTTGAGTTTAGACCGTGTCAAATTGGAATTATTATTCGACGTTTCGCCTACGATTGCACGAATGAATGAATATCGAGGAGCAACAGCCCGGTATTTATACCCGACTGATACTCAGCGAACATTGATCCAGCGTTGCAATCAATTTTCACGTGTGATGTAGACTGTAAACTGCATTTATATTCATATTATTTGGATATTCACAAATTTCGATTGATTCTCTAATTTTACGTTTAAAGAAACCAGGCACTGATGCTAGCACCTTAGTTTCTTTTACATTACAAGTGTGACCTGAGCAATGCTGGTGTTCACCTACTGCAGATTGTACCATTTTTTTTATACATCTTTCATGTTCCTTAAGCCTAGTGGACATAGACCGTCCTGTTTCACCTACATACCCATTACCACAAGAGCAAGATATCTTGTAAACGCCGTCTGTTTGAAATGGAATTGCATCCTTTGGAGATTTCAGACATTGTCCAACTTTTTACATGTGTCGAAAATTGTCCAAGTATTTAATTTTCGGAGCAATTTGACAATCTTGTCAGTGGTTCCGTATATGTAAGGTAAGACAACACTGTCCATTGGAGGTACATTTATGACTTTTTGTTGAGGAGTTGGGTTTTTATATTATTAATAGAACGTCTTATATATCTTCAGCGCAATATCCGTTGCCTCTAAGAGCATTAGTCAGTTTTTCTGTTTCTGATTTCAGTGATTGAAAGTGCTCTACGTACCAAACAGCTTATGACGGATTGTTTTTGAGAAGGATGATGGTGTGACGTTACATTGAGATGTCGATTTGTATGTGTTAGTTTTCTGTACACAGAATGTCTTAATTTTCCATTCTCTTTCCTTTGTACTAGTACATCAAGAAAGGGAAGGGATTATTTGATTCAATTTCCATAGTAAATTTTATACTAGGGTGTTGTTGATTTAGATAATCCAGGAAATTATGGATGTTATCTGCGCCATGCGGCCAAACTACGAAGGTATCATCTACATATCTTCTTCTTCTTCTTCTTCTTCTTTCCTGGTCTTACAACTCTGGGTGAGTCTTAGCCTCATCCACTATCGCCCTCCATCTCCTACGGTCTTCTGCTTCCATTTCCCACTGTTGGACTCGAATCCTATACAAATCAGCTTCAACGGCATCCTTCCATCTTTTCCTGGGACGGCCTATTGATCTTCTACCATCTGGTCTCTCAAAGAATCTGTGGTCCCCTGATCTTACCACATGGCCTGCCCATCTTATTCTATTGGCTTTTATATAACGGACTATGTTTTCACTGCCATACAGTGTCGCCAATTCAGCATTGTGGCGTCTTCTCCAATTTCCTGTTGTTTCATCTCTTTGGGGACCAAATATCATCTACATATCTGCACCAAAATTTTTTACAGGAAAAACCGATTCCTTTGTTAAAAACTCTATACACTTTGTCCAAAGATAAAAAACCATCCAATTAGAGCCGGGAGACATCTTGGTCAGTTTTGATGTAGAATCTCTATACACAAAAGTTCCTATAGATGATTCAGTTTCCATAATATCGGACACATTACGAAATAACACAACATGGACTCCACCCTATTAGAATTAATTAAATCATATCTGATTTCTACTTATTTCACTTTTGAAGGAACTTTCTACGAGCAAACTTCGGGAGCGGCCCTGAGATCTTCACTATCACCTGTGGTAGTTAACATCTTCATGGGAGCTTTCGAAGAAAACGCTTTGTCTTCTGTTCCTCTAAAACCTAAATTTTGGTGCAGATATGTTGATGATCCGTTCGTAGTTTGGTCGCATGGCGCAGATAACCTCCATAATTTCCTGGATCATCTAAATCAGCAACATCCTAGTATAAAATTCACTATGGAAACTGAATCAAATGATGCCCTTCCCTTTGACAATATTCAACATATGTAAGAAAGTTGGATAATGTTCGAAGTCTCCAAAGGATGCAATTCCATTTCAAACAGAAGGCGTTTATAAGATACCGTGTTCTTGTGGTAAACTGTATGTAGGTGAAACAGGACGGTCTATATCTACAAACAAATTGTACAATCTGCGTAGCTGAACACCAGCATTGCTCAGCGCCACAGTTTTAATCAGTGTCTGGTTTCTTTAAACGTAAGATTAGAGAATCAATCGAAATTTGTAAATCTCCAAATATTATTAATAGAGATGCAGGTCACAATCTGCGTTACAAGTTTAAATCGCTGGATCAATGTTCGCTGAGTATCAGTCGGGTATAAATACCGGGCTGTTGCTCCTCGATATTCATTCAGTGTTCTAATCTCGTGGAGTAAATATCCCTGAAGATGCGTCGTGCAATCGTAGGCGAAACGTCGGATAATAATTACAATTTGACACGGTCTAAACCCAAGAACCATGATTTTCAATTTTTTTTGTATGTAAAATTGACCAGGAAAGGCTCGGACCCGTCCAATTTTATTTTTAGTTTAGTTGTTTTTTCGCGTGATACCAAAATATACAGGGTAACTCAAGAAGATGCTAAGAGATTATCGATATATTTTTTCAATTGTAAACCCCATTTCGATGTTATTGACATAAGGAAATTGTTAAGAAAAATGTCTTTCAACGATGAATAAAAGACAAATATTTATCAAATTCCTACAATATTTAACGAAAAAAACTTGAAGCATTTCGCTAACACTGTAGCTTCTTTAGAAATTCTATTGTAAATGTATTTCCATCAAGTAAAAGCCAGCACTCTACTTAGTTTAAAAATTTCTTTAATTCGCAAGATCTTTCACCTGCGCACCTGTAATAACATTAGCCCCACTACGCTGCTTATTTGGATGAGATTTTTCCGAATCGTTGAATAGGCAGAAGAAGGACAATTGAGTGGCCAGCCGGATTACCAGATTTAATCCCCCTTGATTGTTTCTTGTGGGGATTCTTAAAAACTAAACTATACTTGACCCAGCCCGACAATTTAGAAGTAAAGCGACTTCACATATCTCCACAGAAAATAGTCTAGCGGCGTTAAGTCGCACGATCTTGGAGGCCAATTCACGGGTCCGAAACGTGAAACTATGCGGTTACCAAACGTTTCCTTCAATAAATCAATTGTGGCACGAGCTGTGTGACATGTTGCGCCGTCTTGTTGAAACCACAGCTCCTGCACATCATGGTTGTTCAATTGATGAACGAAAAAGTCAGTAATCATGGCTTTATAGCGGTCATCATTGACCGTAACGTTCTGACCAGCATCGTTTTTAAAGAAGTACGGACCAATGATTCCACCAACCCATAAAGCACACCAAACAGTCAGTTTTTCTGGATGTAACGGTGTCTCAACATACACTTGAGGATTATCATCACTCCAAATACGGCAGTTTTGTTTATTGACGTATCCATTCAAACAAAAGTGAGCTTCATCGCTAAACAAAATTCGCTTATGAAAATCGGGATCAATGGCAATCTTGTTTTGGGCCCATTCACCGAATCTACACCTTGCTAGGTGATCGTGTGGCTTCAATTCTTGCACGAGTTGGATTTTGTAAGCACGCAAACCAAGATATTTCCGCAAAATCTTCCATAAAGTGAATGGACACATATCCAATTCCTGTGCACGATGGCGGATAGACTGATTCGGGTCTTCCTCTACGCTACACTCTACAGCAGCAATGACTTCTTCTGTACGCACTGTACGACGTCTCTGTGGAAGGGTTATTCAGGCGTCAGTCTATTCATGTTGAAATGCCAAACCAAACTAAACATAAATCACTTGACAGCTGACAAAATGGCCGCCTGTTAAAAAAGTGTTGCCAACTTAAAGTTTTATACCTCTATAAAAAACACCCTTTATTAAAAGTACGAAACGTAACCGCAGATGTCATCAACAATGTTCAAAAAGAATTTATTCATCTGCTTGGCTATTGTCAGAATGTTAACGGGGCCCAGTTTGCAAACTTTTTTTTTATGTATTTTAAAGTTTAACAGTAATTTTTCTGCGCCCTTTCTGATTCTGAAACAAAAAATGCGGTTTACGTTTGAAAAAAAAAGTATCGATGACGTCGTAGCTCCTTCTTGAGTTACCCTGTATATTTCGGTATCATGCAAAAAACTCTAAATTTAAAAATAAAATTCGACTGATCTTCCAAATAAGTCCTCCTTTAGTTTATATTGAATTTATCCTCTACTTTATGAGAGAACTGTATATGTAGTTAATCAATTAAATATATAAAATCCGGTTAGTTAGGTAGGGGGCAAGAGTTTAAATTGACATGTATAGCAATACGTGATTTCAATTTTAAAATTGTGAAACACAAGATCATTAGTTTGGTTATCAGAAGGAAAACGAGCAATTTTGTCTAATTTTAAAAGACTATTACCGGATTCCAAGAATTAACCTCTGATTATGAATAATATATGACGAATTATTTAGATAAGTTGAACCCAATTTACGTCGGGCTCTCGGGCTATTCTTAGAAGATATTCACCATAAATTTGCCTCATGTTTCTTTTTAAATACTTTGTATGATTATATAATTTTTAAAAAGAAAATAGTCACAACATCTTAAACTTTGACCAGACTTCAATCATATCCGCTATTAATAGAAATCGGTCTATAAAAACAAAAAATAATGAAAAATTTCCAACTATTTTTCTGAAGGTTGTAGATAAAGTTCAATTTGTAATTATCTGTTTTTAAAATTATTTTTTAAATTAAATTAAATACTAATGATTTTTAAAATCAGTACTGAACATTTTGTAAAATTATTTTTTGTATTTGAATATTAAATTAAAAACCATTCAAAAACTCAAAATTTAAAATTACATTTCTGTGTGCTTTCCATTGCGTTCGGTACAAACAGTTGTTCTCCTTGGCACGTCTTTAATCGACTGTTTGATACTAAAGGGCTTTATTTCTAAAATACAATTTCGAATCACCGTTTCCAAATGACTTTACTGATGAGACTGTGTACTTGTTTGTCTTAATTATAATGCGTGTTACTTTTAGACACAAACTACGTTTATAAAAATAGTTATTTTATGAAGTTACTTTATACAGGGTCAAAAAAACTTTGCATCACATGTGACGAAATTTTAATAGCCCTATATGGATTTTATAGAAAAACACATATTTAATATGGCGCTACTTTACACAAAATATGTCCGGAATGAAGCATTGTCAAAATTAAGAGTTTTACGAGGGTGGTCCGATAAGTACTTAGCCTCACCGCCCGATGGCGCCACTATCGCAAGAGAAATTTGCTATCGTATAGTACATTCTCGTAGACGGCTACTATCAAAATTTCAGCCGAATCGGACTCGCAGTTTTGTTTTAACCGCGTGTGGAAGCGGGCGTGTCCGCGGATTTTAGAAAAATGGCAAAAGAGCAATATTGGTCAGTGATTCGATTCTTGTTTTTGGAAGAGAAATCGCGCAGCGAAATCAAAGAGCGCTTGGATGCGGTGTACAGTGACTCTTCTCCTTCGATGGCGACCGTCAAAAATTGGTTTAACGAGTTTCAACGTAGTGTCACGTCGGTTTTTGATGAGGCATGCTCAGGTGCCCCGAAAACGGCTACCACAGAGGATAACGTCACAAAAATCCACGATCTCGTATTGGCAGATCGCCGATTGAAGGTGCGCGAGATAGCTGAGACAGTAGGCATCTTAAAAGACCGCGTAGGTCATATCCTGCATGAAATTTTAGGAATGAGAAAGCTGTCGGCGCGATGGGTGCCGCGTTTGCTCACTCCGGACAACAAGCGCAACCGTGAGACCACTTTAGAGCAGTGTTTGACGCTGATAAAGCGCATCCGAAGGAGTTTCTGCGTCGTTTTGTGACCGTCGACGAAACACCCACTGGTACACACCAGAGACCAAGGAACAGTTGAAACAGTGGACTTCACCCGACGAACGTGCTTCGAAGAAGGCGAAGACTATCCTATCGGCCGGAAAGGTGATGGCCACCGTTTTCTGAGATTCATATGGTGTGATCTACATCGACTACCTGGAGAAGGGCAAAACGATCACAGGGCTCTACTATGTCGAATTATTGGGCCAATTCGACACCAAATTGCAGAAAAAACGGCCCCATTTGACGAAGAAAAAGTGCTCTTCCACCACGCCTCTGCCGTCGCCACGGCCAAATTGGTCGAATTGGGCTACGAACTGCTGCCCGCCCCATCCACCGTATTCTTCAGATTTGGCCTCATGCGACTTCTTTTTGTTTCCAAGCTTGAAAAAGTCACTCGCCGGGTAGAAATTTGAATCGAATGAGGAGGTTATCGCCGCCACGGAGGCCTACTTTGCAGACCTCCAGAAAACATGTTTTTCAGACGGGTTAAAGAAGTTAGACCATCGCTGGGTCAAGTGTATCGAGCTAAAAGGAGACTGTTGAGAAATAAATCGCCACTTTTCCAAAATTTCCGTTTTTCTTATGTAGGCTAATTACTTATCGGACCGCCCTCGTATGTAGGTCGCCTTGAATTTTATTTTGCAACAGTGGTGCAATACAAAAAATGGGTAAAAAATCTAAATTATCTTATACAGCTGAAATTTTGCATGTGGGCTAAAAATTGCATTTAGAAAAACTTTTTCTTATAATTTTTTTCGATATTTTGAGATATAACCCAACTTTTGAATTTTTTCGGAAAAAAATTAAAATTTGACACGTGACTACTATGTTTTTGGTTAATTTTCATCTCGATCGAAGCAGAAATTGATGTCAAAGTCAAATTTCAAATAAAGCTATTGATAAAAAATCTCATTTGATGTGGGCTTCACTGGTTACACTGTATATATATATATATATATATATATATATATATATATATATATATATATATATATATATATATATATATATATATATATATATATATATATATATATATATATATATATATATATATATGTTTATACGGCTTTCACGGATACCTCCGTGTGAGATGCATTAGCAGTGGTTATATCCACATTATGCTGTTGTAGTGCTGAAATCACATTCAGCAAACGTACAACTATATGCAACTCCGTACATAAGTGAAGTAAAATGCGAAACAGTGAATGCAAACTTCGCTCCACCATATCCTTTCTGTGTTAGAGGTTGCACAGTTAGAATAAATTGTGATAAAACACAATTCATCCTATTCCACCACCATCGAGATGGTGACCTACCTGTAACACCATACCGAGAAGAAAGTCAAAGCTTACCCTCCTCGCCATAGTGATACGGCAGAGATACATGTTTCGTCTCTCACTAGACTCACCAGGGTACCGACATGCACCTGGCTGTGCAAAGGACAGATCGGAAGGAAGCATGCAACACTGAACGCGGATTCGTCGACCTCTCGTCGGATGGCTTATATATGTTTATACGGCTTTCACGGATACCTCCGTGTGAGATGCATTAGCAGTGGTTATATCCACATTATGCTGTTGTAGTGCTGAAATCACATTCAGCAAACGTACAACTATATGCAACTCCGTACATAAGTGAAGTAAAATGCGAAACAGTGAATGCAAACTTCGCTCCACCATATCCTTTCTGTGTTAGAGGTTGCACAGTTAGAATAAATTGTGATAAAACACAATTCATCCTATTCCACCACCATCGAGATGGTGACCTACCTGTAACACCATACCGAGAAGAAAGTCAAAGCTTACCCTCCTCGCCATAGTGATACGGCAGAGATACATGTTTCGTCTCTCACTAGACTCATCAGGGTACCGACATGCACCTGGCTGTGCAAAGGACAGATCGGAAGGAAGCATGCAACACTGAACGCGGATTCGTCGACCTCTCGTCGGATGGCTTATATATGAACCGACATGCACCTGGCTGTGCATGTCGGTTCAGTGTTGCATGCTTCCTTCCGATCTGTCCTTTGCACAGCCAGGTGCATGTCGGTACCCTGATGAGTCTAGTGAGAGACGAAACATGTATCTCTGCCGTATCACTATGGCGAGGAGGGTAAGCTTTGACTTTCTTCTCGGTATGGTGTTACAGGTAGGTCACCATCTCGATGGTGGTGGAATAGGATGAATTGTGTTTTATCACAATTTATTCTAACTGTGCAACCTTTAACACAGAAAGGATATGGTGGAGCGAAGTTTGCATTCACTGTTTCGCATTTTACTTCACTTATGTACGGAGTTGCATATAGTTGTACGTTTGCTGAATGTGATTTCAGCACTACAACAGCATAATGTGGATATAACCACTGCTAATGCATCTCACACGGAGGTATCCGTGAAAGCCGTATAAACATATATAAGCCATCCGACGAGAGGTCGACGAATCCGCGTTCAGTGTTGCATGCTTCCTTCCGATCTGTCCTTTGCACAGCCAGGTGCATGTCGGTACCCTGATGAGTCTAGTGAGAGACGAAACATGTATCTCTGCCGTATCACTATGGCGAGGAGGGTAAGCTTTGACTTTCTTCTCGGTATGGTGTTACAGGTAGGTCACCATCTCGATGGTGGTGGAATAGGATGAATTGTGTTTTATCACAATTTATTCTAACTGTGCAACCTCTAACACAGAAAGGATATGGTGGAGCGAAGTTTGCATTCACTGTTTCGCATTTTACTTCATATATATATATATATATATATATATATATATATATATATATATATATATATATATATATAGGCCACGGTGAATGTTCATTAGAATATCTCGGGAAGTAATGCGACTGGAATTCTGCAAATTTGTACAATGGAGTTTTCGGAGACATTTTTTTCGGATGAAGTAATGGCCATCTTGTGCGACTTCCGGATATATCTGACGTTGTTCGAAACTTACTTATTTTAACTGGATCACTTTGTATGTTATATTTTTTTATATTCCTTACAAAAAAAAAATAATGCACACAATCGATTCGCATTTTTCTTTAATCAATTCGGAAGCATTTTCTTTCTAGATAAAACACATTAAAATAAACACTTTTTGTCTTTGGATAAATTTTCAAAAAAGGCTTCCTTTCCGAGATATTTGCGATTTTATTTTAAAAAAATGATAAAATTCGTAATTTTTGTAATTTTTTTTTTCTTGACAATTACTAAACGGATCGTTATTTTGAAAAATTCATAGCAACCTTTGAACCTTCAGCTTCAACAGATATTTTTTGGATATAAGCATATGGAGTATGTGACGCTGAAAATGGAGTTCAAAAGTAACCCGATAATTTTTACCCGACAAATGGGGGGTTTTTAATTAAAATAATCAAATTAGCGATGAAAACAATAAGTTTCACTCTCCACGTGACAGACTTTATTTGTCCATATCAAAAAAATATCTGGTGAAGTTCAAAGTTCAAAGATTGTTGTGCATTTCTCAGAATTATGATCCATTCAGTAGTTTTCGGGAAAAAAATTCCGAAAATGACGAATTTAATCCTTCTTTTTTGCATAAAATATGTCAAGAGACAAAAAGTGTTTATTTTATTTAACGCGTTTTATCTAAAATGCTTCCGAATCCATTAAAGAAAATTAGAAACATTATGAAAAATCATCACAATTATGGAACAATTAATGCAGAAAGATCACAACCGACATTCCAAAAGTGCTAAATCAGGGATCGGAAGAAATTCCAGAAATAATCGAAGAAGAAATCATGAGTCCCTAAGAAATAGGAAATACAATAAAGCTCCCGGAAACGATGTAGTAGTAATAGAATCAATCAAAGAAGGAGGACCACAAATCATCAAAGCTTTAAAAGTTCTATTTAATAAATGCATCGAAGAAGGAATAACCCCATCAGAGTGGACAAATGCAATCATTGTTATTGTACACAAAAAAGGTGACGTTACAGACCTTAAAAATTATAGGCCAATCAGCTTCCTTAGCCACATATACAATTTACCAAAATACTCGCAAACCGTTTGACAAATAAAGTAGACTCTTTTCTTTCGAGAGAGCAGACGGGATTCCGATCAGGCTATGGGACAAATGACCATCTTCTGACCGTCAAAGTTCTTATCGAGAAATGTATTGAATATAATAGACCACTGATGCTTGTCTTCGTTGATTTCGAGAAGGCCTTTGATTCAATAAATCAGCGGAGACTTCTAGAAGCATTAAGCGAATGTCGCGTCGATCATCGATATTCCGCAATTATCAAAAAGATATATGAGAATGCCACGACAATTTTAGAACATCGGCTTATCAATGCACAGATAGATTTTATATCGCTCGAGGTGTAAGGCAAGGTGACACACTCTCCCCAAAATTGTTTGTTGGATTGCTAGAGAGTATGTTGAAAAAGATAAACTAGGATTCAACAGGAATCAACATCGATGGTGAATTGAAAATCATCTCTGTTTTGCAGACGATATTGTGTTAATAACACATAATATACAGGAAGCACAAAATATGCTGGATACTCTAAACGATGCCTCAGAAAAAGTTGATTTGAAAATTAATTTATCAAAGACACAATACATGACGAACCTAGTAATGAGTAGTCCCTTAAACATCAATAAGTGCATATATGCATATACTTGGGACATGAGATCGGTATTAGGCACGACCGGATGCACGAAATCCAGCGAAGAATAGGTTTATCGTGGGCGGTATTCGATAGACTCAGATATATATTGAGATCTAATCTTCCTATATGCTTGAAAAGAAAGGTCTTTAACCAGTGTGTTCTCACGTATGAAGCTGAGACACTTACTTTGACAAAAAAGAAAATTAACAGAATACATGTCATGCAACGAAAAATGGAACAGTCAATGTTGGGAGTCACTCTTAGGGATAGAATACCCAATCACATGAACGATGAAAGTTCAGTCATGTGTATTAATATACTAATTTTAACTTTTTTACAATTTGCAAAGAAAATTATTAATGAGATAAGATCAGAATCAGAGTTTTATTTGTTTGATATTTTTAATTTTAGTAAATTTTAATTAAATATGATATTGAAAATTGATCAAAATTTACAGTAGTTAAAAAGGAGATGGGTAAAGATTAATTGTTTTTCAAGCCCTCGGGCATAAATATAAAAAGTTTTTATTTAAGCTATTTTTTTTTGGTCTTTATGTTTGTAACTGTAAAAATTATACCAAAATTATTCTTGTAAATCATCAAAAAAACATGTTTTGTTATTTTTAATATTTTTTATCTTTAATCCAAGTTTTTTGTTTATATGAACCAAAATAAACTAATAAGTACCAAAGACCTCGAACTGTATTATCTACAAAAGAAATATTTTGATTTGTCGAGCACCTTATAATGATATAATCAATAAAAGTTTGACAATAAGTTGAAAATAGAAAAAAAATGCAAATTGGACTAATTATTTATACAACTTACAAGATTAATCTTCATACCATTTTTATATAAATGTTAAGCTAAAAAACAACAAAAATCAATTAATTTTTTTCTTTCGAAGCTGCTTGTAGGGGAACATTTCATCAGAGGGCGCAGAACGCGGCCACAGAAATTAGTATTGAGTGGCCTATCTATTCCTCCCTTATCTAACCTATGGATGAAACCACCATAGTTTTCCTTCGTTTCAAATAATTAGATTCTGAGACATAAAAAAAGTATTTGGGGTGACTCCAGGCGCGGATCCAAAGAAGGGGGCGGGGGGTGGCGATCCCCCCCCCCCGAGCTTTGAGTTCAGGAAAATAAACTCGATTTTGCCTCTTATACTTAATTTATTCAAGAACTAGAGAGAGTAATAAATCATTTTTTACCCTTTTTTTCGCAAACTACCTGTGTTCTTTAGTCCGGTGTCTTTGGCAAAATCTGTTAGACAAATATATTTTTCATAGGAATGGGTTAGAAATTTGATAATCAAAAACACCAGTCTATAATAATGGACTATTTGGGTTGGATAACAATAGATATTTGGAAGTGTGAAGTGTTAAAAAGGATTTTAATCCTTGTCATAGGCGTCGGAAGGAGGTTTATTAAATCACTAAGTATTTATGGCATAGAATAATATTTCGGTAATAAACTTAAAATAAAAAGTTTTATAATATTTTATTTCTTATGATTTCTTAATAATTCACATACATTACAAAGTGTAGATAATTTTGACATATTTAACACAAATCACAACTGTATTTTTATTATTTTTAATTTTGCCATAGAAACCGTTTTAGGCACATTCAGACAAGAAAGTAGCCATAATTTAAATACTTACAAAATACCCATTATCAAAAAAACAAAAAGTTAAACATATGTAAAAAAATATGTTCGTCCATATATTAAAATATTTTCTTATACAGGGTGATTCAAAAATCGATCACGAAACTTAAGGGGGTGATTCTACTTGACAAAATAAGGGTAGAGCTTCATATAATTTTTTTTCAAAATGTCATTCGTTTTCGAGTTACAAGCCGTCCAAGTTCAAGTTTTTATTTTTTGTTTTTTGAATTACTCGCTTACAGGAAAACCGATTTGACTAATATTTGAAAGATAGGCTAAGTCTTCTGCGCTTCATCATTTTAGTAACAATTCACATTGATTGTTTGCCGCTAGAGGGCACTTTACCTACATTGAAAATTGTTTTTTTGTCATAATTTTTTAGTGTTGACAGCTACAGTAGTTTTTGGCATAATTTCTGAAAGACTGATGCCAGGCCTTTAAAAAAGGTGCTCTTTATTTACATCGCTAAACCCAACGGTTTAGACGTAAATCACCCTTAAAAATTAAGTGGTAAATTTACTTTTCTCATTTAATTACCACTAGCTACCAGGTAAATAGCTATCAAAGTATACTAGAGCTGTCAGTTTAACATCAAATAAATTCGCTTTTTAAACTATTTAATTTATAATCTTAAAATAACTAATAATGGCTAATCAGTAAATATTCATATTATGGATTATTGCGATATACATTTAATTGATAAAAATTAATGAAACAGTACTAAACAAACTAAAAAAGATTCTCAAAATGTCCCCCATTTTCTTCCATACATTTCCTAACACTCTTCAAAAAATGTCGCCTAACTCGATGAAAAATTTCTGGTGTTTCTTTAATAATTTGGCACTTTTCGATTATCCTGAAGCGAAGATCCTCGACGTTGATTACTAGAATATCGTACACCAATTGTTTCAAATGACCCCAAAAGAAAAAATCCATAGGATTAAGGTCTGGTGACCTCGCTGCCCATGCCAATGGTCCACTTCGTCCTATCCATCGCTCAGGATACGTTGCATTCAAATACTGTCGGACACGTATACTAAAGTGGGGCGGAGCTCCGTCTTGGAGGATCCACATGTTGGCCCTTACTTCCAATGGCACATCTTCCAGATACAATGGGAGACGATTTTGGATAAAGTATACGTCACCAGTTAATGGGCCATCAAAGAAATGAGGACCAATAAGGTAATCTCCTATTATCCCTGCCCACACATTTAGTGAAAATCTACGCTGATGTTTCGTTTCTACCACATTGTTTGGGTTCTCGTAAGCATATGTGTGGATGTTGTGTAGATTTGTTATGCCATCACGAGTGAAACCAGCTTCGTCAGTGAATAATATGACGCCAATTAATCGATTATCGTGTTCATACTTAGGATCTGATTGCACATTTCCAACCGTCTCGGCCGATCATCGTCATAAAGAGCCTGCACCTTTTTTGAATGAAACGGGTAGAGTTGTTCTTCTCTTAGTATCCTCCATGAACTAGCCTGACAGAGCCTCACTTCATTCCCAATTTTTCTAGTACTAATACCTGGATTATCTTCAATAATTTCATGCACTCTTTCTTCTTGTTGCACGTTTCTAGCAGTTCTAGGTCTTCCCCTATTTCCATTATAACTTTTAAAGGAACCACATTCCGCAAGCCTCCTGTGCACACTGGAAAATGTTTGAGCATGAGGGATATTTCTTTCCGGATAACTCTCCATATAATATCTTCTTGCCAACTCTGCATTACCATTTGCTTTTCCATAACAAAAATGGATATCACAATATTCGATATTTGAATATTGGTGATTAGCCATTATTAGTTATTTTAAGATTATAAATTAAATAGTTTAAAAAGCGAATTTATTTGATGTTAAACTGACAGCTCTAGTATACTTTGATAGCTATTTACCTGGTAGCTGGTGGTAATGAAATGAGAAAAGTAAATTTACCACTTAATTTTTAAGGGTGATTTACGTCTAAACCGTTGGGTTTAGCGATGTAAATAAAGAGCACCTTTTTTAAAGGCCTGGCATCAGTCTTTCAGAAATTATGCCAAAAACTACTGTAGCTGTCAACACTAAAAAATTATGAGAAAAAAACAATTTTCAATGTAGGTAAAGTGCCCTCTAGCGGCAAACAATCAATGTGAATTGTTACTAAAATGATGAAGCGCAGAAGACTTAGCCTATCTTTCAAATATTAGTCAAATCGGTTTTCCTGTAAGCGAGTAATTCAAAAAACAAAAAATAAAAACTTGAACTTGGACGGCTTGTAACTCGAAAACGAATGACATTTTGAAAAAAAATTATATGAAGCTCTACCCTTATTTTGTCAAGTAGAATCACCCCCTTAAGTTTCGTGATCGATTTTTGAATCACCCTGTATATGTATATATATATATATATATATATATATATATATATATATATATATATATATATATATATATATATATATATATATATATATATATATATATATATATATATATATATATATACTAGCGACCCGCCCCGGCTTCGCACGGGTGCAATGCTGATACTAAATACACTACAGAAAAACTGTGACTATTTATTTTATTTTTACAACAATTATTACATCGGCCTCCGACGCGCTATTTATAGGCACGCTGCCGCCGCCCCGGTCGGCCAGTACCGCCGCAAGCGCTACTTCCCGCAATTTTAAATCTGTAATATCTTCGAAAATATTCATTTAAATCTTGTGCTGTAAAGGACCATATAGATCTATATTAAATCAACAATGTTTTTAAGCTATTTAATTGGATAATGATTAATGCTGTATTGGTTAAAATCGCTTCAAAATTTGCCATTATTTGTCGTAAAAAGTAAATGACAAAAAAATGTTATTGTGGGATATCCATGAGAGATAGACATATACCATCGCGGAGTTTTCTGTAGACCTTTTCAATGTGTACGAATAATTAGTACATTATTTTGATAAATCTCGTAGGGTTCAGCCTGCGTTTGCAATGTAAGCGGAAAAAAATATGATAATTAACGACATCACATTAGAAACCTCAAAAATAACAGTATTTCTCCACTATTTAATGGATGTTATTATACATATAAACCTTCCTCTTGAATCACTCTATCTATTGAAAAAAACCGCATCAAAATCCGGTGCGTAGTTTTAAAGATTTAAGCATACAAAGGGACATAGGGACAGAGAAAGCGACTTTGTTTTATACTATGTGGTGATATGTTGTATCGTGGATTTTCACGGATGATGGAATGTGTACTGGTGTTTTTCCGGTTTTCAATCCGTTCGTCAATAGAAATATCTTCACGTTTTCATTTTAAGTCGAGCAGCCGTCGAGGAAGCATCACTTGAAAATGCCAGCTGAGATGTTGGCGAAACGTCGTGAAGATATTTCTATTGACGAACGGATTGAAAACCGGAAAAACACCAGTACACACACACACACATAAATATAAATATATATATATATATATATATATATATATATATATATATATATATATATATATATATATATATATAATATAGCTATTTCTCCCTTATCTACCCTATGGATGAAACCACCATAGTTTTCCTTCGTTTCAAATAACAAATAATTTCCTTTTTGTTTTGTGAAGATATCTCAAGTAGAATTTGAGATATAAAATAAGTATTTGGGGTGACTCACACCCTTCTATTAGTTTTTTTAGAAAACTTTGAAACACGTCAACTTTATTTACTAATGTTATTCGTAAAAAAGTATTTTTAAAGAATTCCGTTTAATTTCGTGAAGTGCATGTTTACTTAAAAATAAGGGATAATATGAGTGGCAGTGAAATATCATAGTTTTAATTCGTTTCCAATAACAAGTGATTTTCACTTTGTTTTTTTTTAAAGATATCTTAATTAGAACTAGAAGTATTTAAAAAAACTGTTTTTGAGGTGAACTTTAGGGGTTTTTCTTTCCATCCACAAAATAAAATGCGTCTATCTTATTTTCGTGTTCTTTGCAACATATCAAAGTTTCATCACAATCGGAACCGGCGACTTTGGGTACTTTCTTTGTGAGAAGGTTTAATTAGTTTAGTGATTAAATGAAAAAATTGACAGAAGAGAACTTGACTCATATTTTCACATTTAAATATCCTTAAAAATTAGTTTTAACGAAAACACTATCATCATTACGAAATTCAGTGTGAAACAAGATATGTATATGCAATTACCTAACATAATGTTGTAAACAAATTTACTGACATTGAAAATCAAAAAGACATGACCTTTTGGTGAATGGTTTACGATAAAAATAAACGGGGACCAATAAAAAAACTTATTTAAAAAAAAAACATACCTTTAGTTTAACGTGTTTATGTTGTCCCAGCGACGAATCTACAAGACAAGGGGGTGGTGTGTCACGTAACTCCAATTTTCCCAACCCCTTCGGGTTCCAGATCCATTTCACGAATTTTTTACATAGCACCCACACACCAAATACAAACGACAAAAAGTGGATACGTGTTTGGCCCCAAATCGATATCGATTGAATGCAAGCGTTTTTAGCCATACTCCAACCGCCTCGATGGCATGCAGGTCGTACTAAATTTTAATTTAAAAAAAATATCGATACAGACGATAGGCTGGGAAGGATCGAAGGTCATAGCTCGGTATAAACATCAACATAATCGAGTGTGAGTAGTGGATGCTGGCACTGTGAAAGTTTATTTGGTACTGATAGCGGGGATTTTAAACGACTGATAAAAAAATACTTGGTACACAGTTGATACGGTCTGATATTTTATTAATTTAATTATCGGAAAGAAGAATGTTTGTCACATGTTTTTTTTTTCTTACTCACACTTTAAAGATTTTTCTTATTCACTGATGGTACTTTGGATTTTGATTTATTCGTTGGATAATTAATTAAAATTATCACAGTTTCGAAGGCGATGATGTCTACTTCGAGTCGAAGACTTTGACGCATTGAAAAATAAAACGTACTCGCAGAATTGATCAGTCTGGTTACTTGTTAAAATTATTTTCATATTATACAGGGTGTCACAAAAGCTCTGAAAGTACCAAAGTTATGTGTTTTCTTTTTAAATAAAATTCCCTGTATATTATTGCCTTTTTGGATTCTCCGATCAAAATAAGTGCCTATTTTAATAAGGTTTATAAAGGGTGTTTTTTATAGAGGTATAGAACTTTTAAATGGAATAAAACAAAGATGAATTTTTTAAATATACTTTATTCGAAAGATAACCTTCTGGCATTATAATTTAAATATGACTTCTGGCATATGATCGCCACGGCTGGCTCGGATGTAGTCTAATCTGGAAGTCCAATTTTCGATGACTTTTTCCAACATTTGTGGCCGCATATCGGCAATAACGCGGCGAATGTTGTCCTCCAAGTGATCAATCGTTTCAGGCTTATCGGCGTAGACTAGCGACTTCATATATCCCCACAGAAAATAGTCTAGCGGCGTTAAGTCGCACGATCTTGGAGGCCAATTCACGGGTCCGAAACGTGAAACTATGCGGTTACCAAACGTTTCCTTCAATAAATCAATTGTGGCACGAGCTGTGTGACATGTTGCGCCGTTTTGTTGAAACCACAGCTCCTGCACATCATGGTTGTTCAATTGATGAACGAAAAAGTCAGTAATCATGGCTGTATAGCGGTCACCATTGACTGTAACGTTCTGACCAGCATCGTTTTTAAAGAAGTACGGACTAATGATTCCACCAGCCCATAAAGCACACCAAACAGTCAGTTTTTCTGGATGTAACGGTGTCTCAACATACACTTGAGGATTATCATCACTTCAAATACGGCAGTTTTGTTTATTGACGTATCCATTCAAACAAAAGTGAGCTTCATCGCTAAACAAAATTCGCTTATGAAAATCGGGATCAACGGAAATCTTGTTTTGGGTCCATTCACCGAATCTACGCCTTGCTAGGTGATCGTGTGGCTTCAATTCTTGCACGAGTTGGATTTTGTAAGCACGCAAACCAAGATCTTTCCGCAAAATCTTCCATAAAGTGAATGGACACATATCCAATTCCTGTGCACGATGGCGGATAGACTGATTCGGGTCTTCCTCTACGCTACGCTCTACAGCAGCAATGACTTCTTCTGTACGCACTGTACGACGTCTCTGTGGATGCGTATTATCATTTAGAGTAAACGTGGTGCGAAAACGTTCCATAGTTAATCGAATTAATTGCTCTGATGGACGATTATGTTGACCGTAAAATGGACGTAGTGCGCGATACGTATTTCGAACAGAACCATGATTTTCAAAATAAATTTGCACAATTTGGAAGCGTTGTTCAGGCGTTCCGGCTATTCATGTTGAAATGCCAAACCAAACTAAACATAAATCACTTGACAGCTGACAAAATGGCCGCCAGTTAAAAAAGTGTTGCCAACTTAAAGTTTTATACCTCTATAAAAAACACCCTTTAGTACCTAAACCTTAAGGATTTTTAAATAATTCGAATTTTGACAAAATCGAACCTAATTTTCATGTTTCAAATACTTAAGAAGTATTTCAGTTATATACTTGAAATTCACTGTGAAGTGTAATAATAAATCATATTTTATATCTCAATTATAATAAACTTGCTATATTATACAGGGAGTCCAAAAATTAAAACTAATGAAATAAGAACTTTAAGTGGCTATAACTTGATTAATTTAAATTGAACGCTATACTTTTTAACTTATCAGAAAATGTACCTTTTAAATACATATCGACTGGTATAAGAATGTTCTATAGATAAGTGCGTTTTCACAGATTACGCCAAATAATCGTTTTCTGTACCATTTCTGTTTTTAAATAGGTGTTCTAATGTATCTTGTTGCCTATGACATTTGGATATGACAGGTAATTTACAACTATGAGAATAATAATCAGGAATATTTTTAAAAATGTTCAGAAACTCGGAATGCGATTCATAGTCGTCCAACAGTCTATAACAGCAACAATAATAATAGTAATAACATATTGACGATAGAAGCCATACTCGGCGTCGAACTACTGGTTGATTTCAGGACAGATGTTTCCGGAAACGGAGGGCTTCTTGTTAGCTATCCAAGACCAGGTTATTCCGACGAAGAACTATCGGAAGTTCATTATCAGAGATCCCTCAATAGAAAATGACCAATGCAGATATGGTTGTCGAACATCAGAGACAATCCAGCACATAACTGGAGGATGCGAAGCGTTTACCGCAACCGAGTATAAAGAAAGACACGACTCAGCCGCTAACATACTCCACCAAGAGTTAGCAGGAAAGTTAAACCTATTACAGGTAGAAAAAGTGCCTTATTACAAATACAAGCCGGAGCCTATTCTTGAGAACAACCAGTTCAGGTTATACTGGGACCGAACGGTTCTGACGAATCAGACAGTTGCTTATAATAGACCAGATATTATACTAATAGATAAAATTTCTAGGCGAACTACACTAATCGACATTGCTGTACCCAACAACAACAATCTAAGGCCAAAATACAACGAGAAGATCGCCAAATACAGAGATCTGGAGGCCCAAATCCGAAGACAATGGGCAATGAACAGCGTCCCAATGATTCTCATAATACTGTCAATAACTGGAGTGATACCAAAGAACCTCCTGCAGAACATCAAGAGACTGGGCCTTAGTGAGCATCTGTATAAACCTATGCAGAAAGCAGTTCTCCTTGCAACCGCGAGAACCGTCCGAAAGTTCGTAGGAAATACAGCAGATAACGTCACCTAGGACCGGACAACGTGGAAAGGGTACCCACAAAGCTTCATACTTTTGGTGTCTTTGTATGCCTGGTATGAGTGAATAATCCCTGGAGGGAGTGCGAAGCCGTTTGGCTTGTAAATCATGACATATTGACGATAGCACAAAACAGAAGCAAAATATTTATAGTAGATGTTCGAAATGTCGACCATTCAGTTCCAAACACTGACTTATTCTTTTCTCGAAACTGCTGTTAACTCAGAACATTTGCGGGGTTACAGTTTGAAAAGCGTTTCATATGCGTATTTTCATATCTTGTACTGTTATCGGGGGTACATTGTAGACAATTCCTTTTATGTATCCCCGTAAAAAGAAATCTGGTGGAGTTAAGTCCGGAGATCTCGAGGGCTAATTTTGAAATCCCTCCCTCCCAATCCACCTGTTTCGAAAGTTGACATTTAAAAATTGCCGAATCTCGCGATGATAATGAGGCGGAGCTCTATCTAATAATATATAAAGTTGGTGAAAAAAAAAAATCGCAAAATATCAAACCATTTAAAGGTCCTTCAAAAAAGTAGGGTCCAATTAAGTATGAACACAGTATTCCTCCCCACACATTAACCGACCACCTATTCTGGTTTTTATAACTCTGTATTCATGAGGATTTGAATTAGAATAGTAATGGAAGTTGTGTCTATTCACATTGTTATGAAAAGTACATTCATCACTAAATAACACATTATCAAAAAAGTGTTCATTTTTTGCCACTTTATCTAACACCCACAAGCAGAATTCAGTTCGGTTACCAAAATCATTTCCGTGAAGCTCTTGACAACGCTAGATTTTATAAAGATGAAATCTGTATTTGTTAAGTATCCTTGAAACACTTGCTTGGTTACTGTTAGTATTTTCGGATATATGATTTTGACTTATATTGGGATTTTCGATTACTGAATCAACCACAGTAAAAACTTCTTCTTCATCCTCAGTGATAGGTTTTCTTATAACAGGTGTTTTATAATTGACACTTTCACTTTCCCGAAATTGGTTTGATAGTCTCAAAAAAACGGCTGGTTTAGGATGGTTTCTTTCAGGAAATCTTTGACTCGAGAAGCCAACAAACAATTCTGATGACATTCTCCAGGGATAAAAATTATATCAACACGCTCTTCGTTTGGATAAATTTTCATTTTGACAAATGAATAACACAACAATATTCAAATAATTCAATTCAATAAATGAAGTTTCACAGTTACAAAAAATAATACCGCTATTATAGCAACATGTCTTGCAGACTAAACTGACAGATTAAATAAATTATTTGACACATCTAAATTCCATAGGCAACTAAATACATTAGAACATCTATTGAAAAAAACCAAAATGGTGCAGAAAATGATTTTTTGGCGTATTTTGTGAAAACGCAAAGACAGCTGTAGAACACCGTTATATCATTCGATGGGTATTCAAAAGGTACATTTTTTGGTAAACTAAAAAGTATAGCGTTTTATTCAAATTAATCAAGTTATTGCCACTTAAAGTTCTTATTTGATTAGTTTTAATTTTTGGACACCCTATATAATATAGTAAGTTTATTATAATTGAGATATAAAATACGATTTATTGTTACACTTCACTATAAATATCGAGTACCTAACTGAAATACTTCTTAAGTATTTGAAACATGAAAATTAGGTTAGATTTTGTCAAAATTCAAATTATTTAAAAACCCTTACCCCCTAATTCATTAACATGGTTTAACTTTAAAACCGGTCTAGATTGACAGTAGATAATTTAAACTGACAAGGGTAACAAGACGTCAAGCAAGTTTTGAACCTTTAAAATACAGTTAAAACAATGTCACAAGAAAAACAAAACTGATCATCTAGAAAATCTAATTCCCAAGGCAACTAGATCGGTTCTAAGTCTTAGATCTTCTTATTATGACATTTTATGAAGAAGTAGAAGAATCACATGGGTCGCACGTAGTAAAGCATTTTAAAAAAATATCAAGAACATACACTAAACTGGCAGCTCAAAAAAATAAACGGATTTTTTTACTTAGATGTAAACATTTGGATCTGTTTCCAACTTTTTTGAATTTGAATGTTTTACATATTTGTTTTACAGGAAGGTCAATAAATAAAAAAAAATACAAAAAATTTTTGAAGATGCCTTAAATAAAGGGCGAAACGTCAAATTGTTTTTGATTTTTTTGTTAAATAAAGAACCTAAACCCAAGAAAAGACGAAATGAAAAGAAAAAAATATATATATATTGTGGAACCTAACATCTTACCACCGCTTTCCGGCAAAACTGGACTTAAATAGAGGTCCAGGTTTGTGGAAAGTACAAGGATGTCTGGGAAAGATACCGGTGGATCCCACTGATGAGTCCACCACCGGTATCGGGACGAAACATTCATACATTTACTATGGTGGTCGAAAATAGATCGCTAGCTACATGTCCTTACCACCAGGGGCATTGCTAATTGCGGACCCGAAGTTATTCCATACTTTGGAGTGCTCCGCACTTTTTAATACGAGAATCATGTAGATTGACAAATTTTCACGTCCGCTTCGCCAATATTTTATTCTATTTTATTATATATATATATATATATATATATATATATATATATATATATATATATATATATATATATATATATATAGGAATTAAATTTTCTTGAACCATTTAATATATCTTTAGTTGGTTATTTTCTTGAGAATATGGTTCATTTTTATATTGAAACTACATATATAAAGTAGTCATACTTATTGTATATATATATTTTTATTTTTCAGAACGTTTCGATTCTTTCGAATCTTTTTCAACAAAAATGTACATTTTTAATATTATTATATATGGAACATATAGGTTAAAAACTTACCATTAAGAACAGAGATTTTTGTTTTAAACCAAAAATTAATTACATCTCAAACCAATTGTAATCACTCACTCTTTTGTATATTCACTTTTTAAAAGTATTTTTAAAAGTCCAGTTAGAAGAATGGCACTACATTTTTAACCCTATAACTGCCTTGACTTGACTGAATGTGGAACCCAGATGGTGTAGGTTTTAGGTACTTTAAGTGGCGTAAAAAGTTTGGGTCTTTTAATTGAAGTGATATCTTTCTGAAAAAATATCGTGATTCAATTTAGAAAAATTGAAAGCGGAGAATTATTCTTATTTATTGTTTTATTTATTTTAGAAATTCCCTTATATTGGTTTATTTTAATATGTTGAAATAAATTTGATTTAGATTATTGATGTCTGTTTTATCGTTTACGGCATTCGGTTTTTTTTTATTGCAATCATTTCGTAAAATTCTCGTTTTCCTTTGTTAGTTTCAGTTTTCAAGGTCTTTGTATTTTCATAATCAAAGGTGTGCTTGTGTTTCATTTCGTGTTTTTTTAGGGCTGTAATATTTTTTTGTCATATTTATGTCCATTTAGACGAGTTTGTAGATACTGACTAGTTTGGCCGATATAATTCGATGGACAATCCTTGCAGGGTATTTGATAGACAACATTTGATTTACTGTTTTTTGGAATGTCACTTTTCAATTTGCTGAAATTGCTTTTAAGTAAATTATGGCCCTTATGACTAGTGGTTATATTATGTTTTCTAAAAAAAGTTTGAAAGTTTTCGGACAGTTTTGGTATGTATGGCAAGGAAAGATATTGTTTTTTGGTTTTATTGTATTCTAAATTTTCTGTTTTAGTGTTTCCATGTTTGTATTTTTCTAGCCTTTCTTTAAAAATTTTATTAATTAGTTTATTTGGGTAAGAGTTTGTCAATCTCTTTTGCTTTTTTGATGCATTTGTTTCTATAATCGGGACTACTAAGGATGATGGCTCTATCGGCTATTCCAATTATTACTGATTTTTTTTGGGCCATGTGGTGCTGGGAATTGTAGTTGAGGTAGTGACCAGACCATGTAGATTTTGTGTACCACTCAGTTAGTATTGTATTATTTTTGTGATGCAACGTCATATCTAGGAAATTTATGTGGTTGTTATTTTCAAACTCTATGGTAAATTGCAATTTTTCATGGTAGCTGTTAAATTTGTTTAAGATATATGAATCTTGATTTTTTGGTATAGCCGTTATGCAGTCATCTACATATCTGTAAAAGAATGGTAGTTTGAATTTTAAGCTGTTGATAACTTCAGTTTCTAGGTCTTCTAACACTAATTGAGCAATAACGCTTGATATGGATGCACCCATCGCGCAACCCTCAATTTGCTTAAACAATAAATTTTTGTATTTGAGATATGTAGAAGTTAGGCAGATTTCTACAGCTTCAAGAAAATCATCTAATGGTATATCAGTGTATTTCTTTATTTCTGACCATTTTTTTCTGATTATGTTTAAGGACACATTTATGGGTATATTTGTGTAAAGAGATACAACGTCTAAGAGATCAACACGTGGTTTTCTGGGATTTTAATGTTTTGTATTTTTTCCTTAAAGCTCCATGAGTCTTTAATGTCAAAATTATTTTGGCCAGTGACATTTGCTAAGATATTCTTGAGATATTTTGAGAGTGCATTAAAGGGCGATTGTATACAAGATACAATTGGTCGAAGTGGAGTTCCGGGTTTATGTAATTTAGGTAGCCCATATATGCGTGGTGGTGAAGCGTTATTTGTAATTAAGTCTTTTGCTACAGTTGGTGAAATAAACTGTTTGTTTTCCCATTTTATTATTAGGTCATTATTATTTTTTTTTGGTATGCGTTGGTAGGATCATTTAAATAAATAAATAAATATATATATATATATATATATATATATATATATATATATATATATATATATTATTACTAAATAACATTTTTACAATAGGAATGCTGTGTTATAGAGAAGTGTTATTAGTTAGAATTTATTGTTAAGTAAAATAATTATTTAAAATTTCGGTATTATTAAATATTCAAATGTTTACTAAAAAAGTGATTTTAGTTATTTTCAAGTTACAATGTTGTTCTTTTTGCATCAGTTTTTCACATGTTGTTATAGAAAAAAGTAAGTACTTTTTGATGAATTAAAAATCCAATATGGCGATAATAAGGAAAAACAAAGTTGATGGTGGTTCCGGGAAACCGAAACGTTTTAATTAAAATTTAACTAAATAGACTTAATCTGCCTAAAAAGTAGTCATACAAAATCGTTTACAGATTTAAAAAAATTGGGAATAAAAAGGTCTATCTAAGAAAATGTAAAGTTTTATTTTCCTTTTATCTCATCAGCATATTAAAGAATGCGACAAGTCGAAGGCGGACCCCTGAGAGCGTTCCCTTAAAGTTTTTGACATATTTCAATATCACTCTGTATATTGGTGTAGAAGATAATACCATTTCGCACACTGTATTTCTTTACATTCAATAAAATCCTCACGTTTATTACCGTCACGGAACAGTTTCCACAGTTTTCCAAAATGTTGTTTCGTCTCATTGTTTCTCTCGCCAAGGAGGGTTAGCCAATCGGCTTTCAGTCACGGTTCAGGGTATTGTTATCGTGTCTCGAAAATGAAAAGCTCCCCCGTATTGTGTCGCTTCTTTTGTGATCCAGATTATGTCGTCTTTTTTATTCGGATTTAATGGGACCTCAGGGGTGCATAAGCCATCGGCTTCGATTGGAGTGTGTTTTGTTCAAACATGGCCGCCGGGAACGTGTTCGAATTGGTTTTTTAATTAGCATTCAGCTCTTGTACGACTTGCCACGTTGCGAATTTATTTAAACATCTCGAGGGCTTTGGGCGAGCACTTTTTCGAAGCTGATAGCTGATGTTCACAGGGTGACCATCATTTTTGATATAGAGTTATTACGATGAAAGCAGGTTCTATGTATATCAATAAATAAATAAATAATAATGTATCGAACTTTATAGCGTTATAGATTTTATAGTTTGTGTTTGTAGGTTGTACGGTTTTAGGTTTATTTTCTAGAAGTTTATAATTTATTTATTTAATTTTACCTTTTGTTAATTTCCTCATGAGACGTCGATGAAAGAAGAACTTTTAGTAAATTCTATTTCCTTATTTTCTTCTGGTATCGACCAAAAGGGTATATAAAGGGTCCAAATCAGGTTTCGTAGACAGTATAGTTTGAGAGCTCCTCGACGCATCTTGAAATAGTTTGACAAGTGTCACAGTTACGGTTGACAATAAAAAACTTTCAAAATAATAGAGTGTGTTCAATAATACAGTGTGTGTCCAAAATTCGGCCGTCCGGAACAAATTGATGTCGGAAGTGGATCATATCCAGAAGATTCGGATTATAAAATTAGAAAAAAGTAAATTGAAATTGTATACCAGTGGAAACTAGAAAATAGAAAGCAAAAATGGAAGAACAACTTCAAGGTAGTTTAAATCAGATACTGATGATGATGCAAGAGATGAAACAAGAATTGAAAGAATATATGACGAAAAATTAAGACGATATGAAACAAGAATTAAAGACAAACCAAGATGATATGAAAGAAGAACTGATGAGACTAAAGACAAGCCAAGATGACATGAAACAAGAATTAAATACAAGCCAAGATGATATGAAACAAGAATTGATGACACTGAAAACAAGCCAGGAAAACATGAACCAAGAACTGAGAGAGGACATTTGCAAAATCAAGAAAGCATAAAACAAGAACTAAAAACAAGCCTAGACGACATGAGACAGGAACTTAAAACAAGTCAAGAAGGTATGAAATAAGAAATGAAAGAAGATATGACGCGAATAGAACAAGAAATGCATCAGAAGATTAGCCAAATTAGAGAAGACGTACAATGCAAAGTACAACATGAGGTGGCGGGAATCCAGAAATAGATGTAACAACTACATTTTCAAATCGAGAAGGTAGCCAGTACAGGTATAATAAAGGTAGATGGTGTTCCTGCAACTAATGTGAAACCACCTACCTTTGACGGCAAAGTACCTTGGCTTACTTATGTCCGAAGCCGCTGCCACCGGCAATAACTGTAGTTTACCGGAAATGGCACGTACTCTTGTTTTAGCACTACGAGGTGAAGCTATGGAGGTTCTACGTAACATTCCTGAAGAAAAACAGAATGATTACGAATTTATTGTTACTTTTCTGGAGATGCGCTATGGGGAAGCCCACCTCCAAGAAGTTTATAAGGCCCAACTCCAAGGAAGAAGACAAAAATACAATGCAAGAATTTGAGGCGGACATAATGAAGCTAATAAATTTGACATACCCAACATATCCAGAAGAGATAAAGCAAGAGTTAGCAGTAAATAGTTTAATTGAAGGTTTACGCGACCCAGAAACAAGTCAGACACTAAGAATGACCAAGAACGAATCATAAGAAGAGTCAATGTTTCCCGGGATTATCGCAAGATCAACGAGAAAACTTTCATGAGGCTTATGAGGGAGTTGCAAGAATTTTTGAATAAAGGAAAAGTACAAGATGACAAAAATACAACCTTTCGTAGCAGAAATAGAATTCGTTGTTGGAAGTGTGGTCAAGAAGGGCATCTACAAAGCCAGTGTACTCGCAAGACTGTTCCTGACAGAGGCCCTGATGGCTATCGGCTTCATATTGATAATATGTCTTTGCTCCTTATGGTGAACTTAAAGAAGTCTGGTTAAGTAATATCATTCTCTGTTTCGGATTTGCTGTTTATAAAGATAAAAAATGCTGCAGTTGCCGTTAAGGCTTGCGATGGAGTTGAAGTATGCGGTACCATTCGACTAGCATGCGTTGTTACCAGTGCGGATACAATGATCACTTTTACAGAGATTGTCCGGAAATTATTGCTGGTAGAGGCGATAGAAGAAAGGACCATTATGGAAGAGGTAAAAGGAGTACTCGCGGCGACCATGGAGAACGAGATGAGAGGGACCGTGACTGCGAAAGGGGTTACGGAAGAAGAACGTTCTATAGGTCATCCTTGAAAGAGTACATCGAGAGAGACTGTGACCGCGGAAGGGACTATGGAAGAAGATCATCCTCGGAAAGGTACAAAAACGATTGTAAATAAAAAGCGACGAAATAAAGACCTTCTATGACCTCAAAGCTAATACTGGAGGATTCATGGTTGGTAAAAAAGTGTGGTTGTAAAATCCAAAAAGAACCAAAGGGCGTTCACCAAAGCTTTAGAAGTCATGAGAAGGTTCGTTCAACGTAGTGACCTAATTAAACGATCGGGTGTACCGAATTCAGAGAAGTCCTCATACGAAGATGAAAGTCATGCATCTTGAGAGATTGGTTCATTATCAGGATCAAGAATGTTGATCCGTAATCTTCTGGTATCGACCAAAAGGGTATATAAAGGGTCCAGATCGGCTTTCGTAGACAGTAGTTTGAGAGCTCCTCGACGCAACTTAAAATAGTTTGACAAGTGTCACAATTAAGGTTGACAATAAAAAGCTTTAAAAAAAACAGAGTGTGTTCAGCAATACAGTGATTGTTCAAAAATCGGACGTCCGAAACAACAAAATAAATAAAATGCTTATGATATTGTTATTCCTTTACACATATCAACAAGCAAAGCTTTATATAGAAACAAGAGGTCATGTAAATACTCTACAAGGAAGAACAGTTTATTTAATAAAGTATTAGAAATGAGACGCAAGTTTTTCATAAAAAAAAATTCGTTTTAGTTTTCAACGTATTTTCCTTTTAGGATAATACACCTATCCCAACGATTTTGCTTACTTTAAACCCTTTAAAAAATACGATTTGTCAAACTCTTGCTTTCTTTAAACCCTTAAAAAATACGATTTGTCAAACTCTTCAAAATAGGCTCCTTTTTCGTCGATGACCTCTTTTTTTTTTTGGCGAATCATTGTTTTATGTTGAGGAACAAAAAAAGTCTCTGGGACCCAGGTTGGGCAATACGGTGGATGCGATTCCGGATGAGTGAGCTGGTGCTTTGTCGTGGTGAAACATCACTTTTTTCTTCGCCAAATGGGGTCGTGTCTCTTTCCATTTCTCTCCAGAGACGGTTAAAAACGAAATATAAAAGAAAACAGTCTTTATTGAACATGTAATTTTTCTATCATTTTCATACTAACAAACCTTTATATTAATATAGCAATTTTATTTCTTATAGTTATTGTTGTATGTAGTTTGTTGATCGCAAAAATGAAAACATTTTTTGCCCCTTGTGTCCCTCAGAAAAAAATCCTGGATACTATTTTTTGACCGTCTCTCTCTTGGAAGCGTTCGCCGTGCTTAGAGATCTGGACCCTAGTGATGAATAGAAAACAAGTAGAAATTATAAAAATATGACATAAAATTGAATAGAAACAAAAAACTCTACTTTTTTCCTATTTCATTACTCTCTGTTTACTAAACTAGGAAAAAACAAACTTAACTACGCAAAAAAGTCTTTTAAAAGTTTTTTAAATCTTCACACCACAGCACTAAATCACTTTTTAAGAGTCTGTCTGAAGAATGTTGTCGTGTCGCCGTGTCTGGTGAGTCGAAAGAGTGGATACCATTTACATTGATATTGTAGTACTTCTTACTTCTACCGTTGGCCTGAACCCTCTGACATTACACATCGTTTGTCCAGCTGAAGTCGGTATCGCATCGAATGACTCTTGACGTGCATAAGCCCCTACGTTGACCTCCCATACCTACAATGCATTCCATTCTCTGCCAAATTCCAGAGCTAAGAGACTGAGATTACATGTAACACGTTACGCCTGTCTTAACTTTTCTTATTCTATTGACTTCTGGTTTGGTAGTAGAGGACACTGTAGCTATAGAAGATGAGTGTTCATGGATGTGTAGGTATAGATGAAGTCGCTGTGCTGGTATAGAGCTGCGTGCGTCATTAGAACTCGTGAACTATTTATTGGACTCGACATGCCTCCAGGTTGCTTGATACGTGCGGACAGTGGTGGTGTTATTACATTATGTTTGTCTTATACCTAAATTTCTATACTAAATTACAATTATTAATACATTTTCCTAATAGGAACATTTTTAACTGTTTACAAAGTATTTTTACAGAATGATAAGTTAGATATGAGTGGTTGCAATAAAAATGAATGATAACTTAATTAAGCATTGTTTTCAGGTCAAAAAGGCAAAGGACTTTAAGTGTCAAGATGCTTTAAATTTATTTTAATTGTTACATTGCCTGTGTTGGGCAGATAAGGTTAAACGTCACTATGTAAAAATTTATTTTATGAAGGAAAAAATATTATTTTTTAACTTTTAAACAATTTTGTCACATGATACACTAGTGGTTCTAAGGGATCTTCTTTGATTTTTACATAATGTGTTATTTTTTATACCAGTTTAATGTTATTCATTATCTGCGTAGGATTTTCAGATGCACTTTAAAAACCATCTATCGATTGTATGCCCCGATCTCCTACCTAGGATAAAAAAATGTGGCACTCTTAGATATGTATTACATGCTACTATATTTAAGTACCTAATTTATTATTACATATATTTCCGTATTATTAACACATTCAACATTTTCTGTACAATAAATCTTTTGTATGCATTGCATATGCATTTACATATGGGTACCTTGTTTCGGTACTGTCCTAGGACTCTAGAGTTTATGTAATTTACAATGATATTTATCCAAGAACTCTTCTTAAAGTGCACTTGGAAGTTTTGGCTTAAATAAAAAAGAAAAATACACTCTTAAATGTTACTAAGTTTTGTAAAACGGCTTGGACATACTATGTGTCTTAATTATAAAAAAGAGATAGTGATAGATGATTCTTACATCAAGTATCTCTAGTGCAACTTTGTTTTGCACAATTTTATATTAAATTTTCCGTTAATACCCGGACATTTCAATGTATTTTTTATTTTATATTTAGTATTATTGTGACTAATACTTTGATTATGTTTAAATTCGAAACAATAACATAGTATTTGTATAGTACAGGGATGCCTGAAAAAAAAACCATTACGGGAAGGTCAAAATATTAAAAAAATTTCTGTGTTAGAAATGGCTACTTCCTGTCGGAGGTTTCATATTTCTTCCCCTAGTCTTAAAATATTATGTTTTTCCCTATGTGACATTAGTCTAATTGTATGCGAACTTTTTTTTTGTAGTTATTAAATTATAATTTGTTTCATTTATTTCATTTTATAAGTTTTAGCCTAACATTAAAGGAATTTCAATAAATTCATACCTCTGGAAAAGCATAACAAATCACCTTTGAGTTTGTATAAGAATTTATTTTAATCTGACGTATAGTTTCTAAAAAAAATACAAGTAAAGTCATAAGTGTGAGGTGGGCCGATTTCTATGCAGGTGAGTGTATTTTTCATTTGAGGTTGATGAGAATTTCGCTAGTAAACATTTCTCTCAGTTTGCCATATGCAGCCCAACCAAGGCAAATTTTTTCAGTTGTTTTTAAACCTCCCCCAAATATTTTACGCAGTTAAGTTGTAAAATTTAAAGGAATGTGTCGAAAACTACGGTGTAAAAGTAAATGTTTGCAAAAAGTCCACCAAAAAAACGGTGTTTTCACTATTTCGAATAATTGTCGATATTATTTTTTTATATATACTGTTACATAGGAAAAAAATACAAAAATATATTATTGCAAATATTAATAATCACTTGATAAACTATTCGTTCGCTGCTTCTTCCTATTTCCCAAGTTCCACGAATTTTTGCTGACAAACAACATAATAACGTATAATAGGCTTTTATTAATTTTTATTCATCATGTTTCAGGTTACAAATTCTTACATAACCATAATCCCGTCTTGGTACAATCGATGTTAAATGACACATAACAGCCCATTTTACCTAAATCCCAAAATCTTAATCTGATCGTTTTAAATTTCAAATATGACAACAATGGATAAGTGTCAACAAGGACTCAATGCAGGTCACTAACTATTTGGAAGTGGATTTTCTATTTTTAAGATTTTAAGGTGTTACTTTGTGGCGGGCGATAAAAATCATATTACTGGATTTACGTGTTATTTTGATTTACATAGAAAATTTTTAGTATTCCTTTAAATATTTCTGCTTTTTATTAAATTATATGGGAAGAATTGTATCCAAACAGGTAAGAATTGTCGTTTTAAATTTAAAAAGAATGTTTTAAAAATATTTATTTTTTCTTTATCTGTCGTGACATTTAAAATTGGACTGCTCATGTACGAAAATATCTTTTTTATACCAAAAATAACCACCGTGTTCGGTACCATTACGTAGCCATTTTAACAGTTTTTTTTTGTTTTTATTTGTTTTATGCTTTTATGTAATATTTTACTAGGAATTTTGAACAGGATCATGAATTTTAAAGGTTTTTTCGGTATTTCAAAAAGATGCTGTTCTTGATCGTAGGATGTGCAAACATAGGTTGGTGGAATTAGAATCTGGAAAAAAAATTGAGCTCTAGTAGACTGCTGACTAAGACACTTTCAGAACGATAACACTAGTCTACAGTACATCTGTTACCGAAGAAATTTTAGCTGTTGTTGACTACATATGATATGCTAATTTCAAGTATATGAGTAGAATTTTTTTTATCAGCTCTAGTTTCTGAGTTTCAGCTATGTAGGTATAAAACAGAAAAAAAAACATGTATATTTACTAAGAAAAAATTTATTAAAAATCAAGTTAATCATTGAGTTCTAAAAAACTTCGTTTTAAAGCTCTTCTCTGATATGTAGACTTATGAAAATGACGTGTCAGAGACCAACAATAGTCAGACATCATATTCGTATCCCAGAAACCCTGATAGTGCTCTTCCATGACGCGTAAGTCCTGGTGCATACGCTCTCCCTGCTCTTCGCTCATATCTCCTAAATTTTCCGGAAACCTGTCTAGGTGACTATGGAGGAAATGGAGTTTTATGCTCATATTGCACCCCAAATTTTTTAATTGTAACAGAAGGCCTTCTACAAGTTCAATATAATTTTCTGATTTTTTATTTCCGAGAAAATTCTGCCTCACAGAGACGAAAGTTGTCCAGGCCCTTAGTTCTAACTCAGTCATAGAATTTCTAAATTGAGTATCTTTCGTAAGTTGTCTAATTTGGGGGCCATCAAAAATACCGGCTTTAATCTTTTGCATGGTGAGCTGAGGAAATTTTTGGCCAATGTAAGAAAAGCAGTCCCCGTCTTAATCTAATGATTTAACAAACTGTTTCATGATGCTCAGTTTTATATGTAATGGTAGAAGGATAATTTTGTCACGAGCTACTAGTGAATTCTGGACTATATTTTGCTTTTCAGGCTTCATATTTTTTCTCAAGGGGCAGTTTCTTCTTACCCAATGCTCTTGTTTAGCTCTACTATCCCAAAGACATATAATACAGGAAAACTTAGTATAACCACTTTGTTGACCGAGAAGAATGTTCACCATTTTTAAATCAACACAAATTTGTACTGTATTTTATTTAAGACTAGCGAGATGTTACAATATTCTTCCTTTAACTTTATATTGTGGGCAATAGGTACCCCAGCGTATTTTAGACTATGTTTTGAGCTGTCAAAGAATAAACGCCAGTCGTTTGGTTCATATTGTTTCAAGCCCATTTTTATCAACAAGTTTTTAGTGTCTGAACAAAAGGTAATACCGTTTTCGTCGGAAAAATAACGCCGTAATTCTTTATCTCTTTCACGATAAAAAGTTATGTTAGTATTTGAGGAAATTAAATTTTTTTCTTTCAGTCTTGATGCCAACAATTCTGAAGCTTGTTCAGAAAGATTTAAATCTCTTACAAGATCATCTAACTCATTTTGGGAAAAACATTTTCGCTCATTTGATATACCTTCAGAATCAGCATCATTCTGTGATGAGCTTGGTCCTTCCTTGTCTTGTTTTAAGGGTTCAGATATATTTTTAGGCACTGAAAAGTCAGGTGAATGGTGCACTGGATCCTGAACACAATTAGTACTTGGGTACTGCCCAGCTCGATTTTTAGTGTTTAGACCGTTTACGTTCACGCTACAAAAGTAACAGTCTTCGAAATGATTTTGTGGTTCTCGCCAAATAGTCGTTGTTCCAAATTTAAAGGCACGTCTTTCCATAATCTTAAATATTCCACACACGATTTACAAACACAATTAGGAGCCCAAGACTTTTCATTTTTATCTAAGAGCATCCCAAAATACTCAAAATAGGTATTTTTCACCAACTCTGATATAACTTTTCTACAATTGTTAAACACATATTCTCCGCATATATGGCAAAAATGGTTAGGATTGTTTAAACAACGTCTCCGTGAACTACTCATGACGCAAAAACTTCTGATACTAATCTTAACACAGTAAAATACGCACGTTATCGATAAATAAATACGCATAAATGATAAAAATCAAAAAAAAAGTAACTCGAGCTGCACAAAAATTTTTGAGGTTAGATTTGACAAAAATAGGTTATAAGTGAATATTATTAACCATAAAATTCACGGCAACAGACAACAAGTTAAATGTTGTAAACTAGTGTAATAGTAGTTATGTAGTATCTTATGCCTCATTTTTTTTGGGGAAAATTTTTTATTTAACAATTAAGATGTGAAAAACAGTTTTTTCGAGTTCTACGAAAGGCTATTGTTTTTTAGTAAAAAAGTTTTAAACAAAAGCTGTGCGCTCTGGCCCATCCGAATTGGATAATTTATTCGTTAGTTATTGCAAAAAAAATCTGCTAAAATGGCTGTTTTTTTTTCAATTGTTAATAAACAATAAAAAAGTATATTGCGTTAACTTTATACTGCACCGAAAGGAAGCCTCTTGTTGCATACAAGTGTGCAAAATTTCAAGTAAAAATATTTAATAGTTTCTTGCACAGTGAATTTGTCTATAATTTTTTATGTTTTTTTTTGACTGTTTATTCTCAGTGATCGCGGTCTGCGGGTGGGCAAATGAAAGTTCGAAACTTATACTAACAATAACAAAAAAGAACCAAATTAATTGTTGATTTTAAATTGTTAGAACAGATAAACAAAGATTAGGTTCGTTTTTTCGTTATAAAAAAATAGAATAACTCTTCAACAATAGTTAAGATCGAAATGCCGGTAAGTGGACGAGATAGGTGAGTTTTTGGCGCACATTTTGAAAAAAAATTCTGTGCGACCACTAGAAGCTCAGATAGAGTTTTTTTTTTCAAAAAATCGCTGCGGCGTTGTTTATTATTAAGGGATTATTTAAGTAAGACCTCATAGGGAGATGATTAAACTATTGTATGCAACAGTTTTGAACTCAATTATTTCAAAACTGTTGATGTTGCAATAGTCTAAAGTTGCACCTACTCCGAGAGTCGGAAAATGAGCTGTGGAGGGGGAAGCGTTCTTGCAGTCTGCGGCGCGCGTAAAAAATGTGACTCGGACGCTTCAAATTCGTCTCGCCGGAAAAATTTATATTATTTCGGCGAATATTGATCGTAATTATCATCATCATCAACATCATGATTATTATCATAAACATAATTAATTTCTCCGCTATTATTTTCATCGTCGGTGAAAGTAATATTACAATAATTCTGGATATCCTCGATTGGATAATCATTTACAATACCGGGTGTCAACGAATCTATTAGACAAGTCATAATTTCTAGAGTATTATCTGTATCAAAATGAGAATTGGTACAGGTAAATGGTATGTGAAGGGGAGAGTTTTCGTATATTTTCCACTTTCCGGCCACTTCCGGTTTCACCGGAAATGGCCCTGGATTTGAATTTTTAAATGGAACACCCTGTATATTTTAACATTTTCGGATTTCTGAGACAATTCTAGATCAGAATGTGACATTTTAAAAACTTTTTAAGTCTACTTCATTTTTTTAGAGCCACTTTTAAAATTGCATCTAGGTGGCCATGATCGGACGCAAACTAATCTCAGGGCCTTAGGTGATGTCAAAAAAAATACAATCGCAAAGTTTCAGTTATTAGTATGAAAGACAGGAATAAGACAAGTTGACAAAATTACGTTTTCATTTCTAACTATTAATTTTCAAATGGCGACCCCTTTTTGACAACTACTTTTCGAAAAAAGCTTTCTTTGACGAATCTAACGGTACTAATTTATTTGCGATTGGATTAGACATAAGAACAGAAATTAAATATTATTAAGCAAAATACTGGATAATTTATTTACTTATGACAAGTGCGCCGTGGACAGCCATGATGCATAATAATTTGCAATTGTTTTTATCAAGTCTTCTTTGGAAAACAAAGCACTCACTTAAGTAGATAATGACAGTGACATACGCTCTAAGAACAGACGTAAAAGTTTCTTAATTTTCGTTAAGTTTAGTTTAAATTTTTGTTAAAATAATGTATACTCAAAGTGAAAAAGTAGATATGTTATTAATATTTGATTTGTCTGTTCTTAGAGCGTATGTCACTATCATTATCTACTTAAGTGAGTGCTTTGTTTTCCAAAGAAGACTTGATAAAAACAGTTGCAAATTATTATGCATCATGACTGTCCATGGCGCACTTGTCATAAGTAAATAAATTATCCAGTATTTTGCTTAATAATATTTAATTTCTGTTCTTATGTCTAATCCAATCGCAAATAAATTAGTACCGTTAGATTCGTTAAAGAATGCTTTTTTCGAAAAGTAGTTGTCAAAAAGGGGTCGCCATTTGAAAATTAATAGTTAGCAATGAAAACGAAATTTTGTCAATTTGTCTTATTCCTGTCTTTCATACTAGTAACTGAAACTTTGCGATTGTATTTTTTTTGACATCACCTAAGGCCCTTAGATTAGTTTGCGTCCGATCATGGCCACCTAGATGCAATTTTAAAAGTGGCTCTAAAAAAATGAAGTAGACGTAAAAAGTTTTTAAAATGTCACATTCTGATCTAGAATTGTCTCAGAAATCCAAAAATGTTAAAATATACAGGGTATTCCATTTAAAAATTCAAAACCGGGGCCATTTCCGGTGAAACCGGAAGTGGTCGGAAAGTGGAAAATATGCGAAAACTCTCCCCTTCATATACCATTTACCTGTACCAATTCTCATTTTGATACACATAATACTCTAGAAATTATGACTTGTCTAATAGATTCGTTGACACCCGGTATAATCGTCAAATGTAGTTTATTTTGCATCTCGAAAAATAATAATGCTGTTAATAAATGTTGCTATTTGTTTAATGATAATTTTTTAAGGATATATTAAGAATCAATGTGATTTTCAATATTCTTAATTAGTAGTATACTATTGGCCACCGTAACAATTTTTTCGCAATTTGAAAAGCACAGTAAAATTATAATTATGCATAAAATGTATCAAAGTGTAACAATTTGTTTATTGGTATGTTTAACAGTAATTTCATTACAAAAACACATCATTTATTTTTCATATTTCGTCGAAAAACTAAAAATTAAATAAAAACTAAAGTTTTACAAGCAATATTCGCCGGGATAATCCAAATTTTTACGGATAAACGAATTTGAAGCATCCAGGTAGTCCCCAAAATCAATTTTTTTACATATCCCCCGTTTTAAATGAGATATGTTTACAAAGAAAAGATTGAATATACTTGAATGAATGAATGAAAAAGGGGTGGTGATACTAAATCATCGATACCTAGACCTGCATTGGGGCTCTTTACATCACACCATATTTGCAGGTTATTCGAGGCCGATCGCCTTTGCAAATCCAAGCAGCCTCGTTAGTTGAACTTGCCTAACTGCTTCCGGTAACAAAATTGTATCTCCGAAATATCTCTGTCTGAATCTGTTGACTACTGGGCGCTCTCTGAGCACATGGTCAACAGTTTCATCCTCCTCCAAACACCATCTGCATGTCGGGTTGTCTTCGACACCGATTCTACGAAGATGGTCCTTGAGGTGACAATGTCCTGTCAACAATCCCACCACAATTTGCAGTTCTTTCCTTCCCAAGGAGAGAAGCTCCTAAGTACGCCGTACACTAGGCCCAGTTATATTTTCCTTAGCACACCACATTCCAGGAGTTCCCCTCCACGATTCAATAAATTTGCTTTCCAGCAACGCTTTCAATTCCCTTTTGCCAATAGCAATTGGGACAGGTAATATTGGTTGTGGTCCATACGGTTCAGTCGCCGAACCCAACTTTGCCAGAAGGTCTGCTTCCGCATTACCGCGTATGCCCGAGTGACCCGGGACCCATACGAGTCTGACTGTGCAGCCTTTCCTTGTCATACCATTCAGTACGTCCTTGCGCTCAGACACCAGCCGCGAAGTCACGACACTGAACTTCAGTGCCAATATCGCAGCCTTATTATATTTATTACTCTATTCCCATCTATGTCCCTCTCACAGAGATGGGCACACTGCAGAATAGCATAAATTTGCGCTGTGAAAATTGTCGTACATTGCTCTAAAGGGTAGTTCTCTGACTCCCGTGCTCCTGCTGAATACTCCGGCTCCAGCTCTTTCATCTTGTCGAGATCCATCAGTATATCTTCAGGATCTATTTTTCGGAAGATTTTGTTCTCCCTCCCATTCCTCTCAACTTGGCAGAAATATTTCCAGGGAGAGGTTGGGTTTTATAAGCGGCGTCATGTAGTCTGTCCGCATGGGGAGTGATGGACACCTCTCCACCGCGCTTTCCTAGATACCTGAGTAGCTGCCCGTTCCAATTCCAAGATGTTCCAGGCAACTGAGACGATAAACAGTCTTCAGGGCCTCGTTCTCTATGTATAAGTGAAGAGGAGGCAGGTTCACCAGGACTTCAAAAGCCCTGGTAGGAGCAGTCCTCATCGCACTCAATGTTCCTACACAAGCCATTCTCTGAACTTTGTCAAGTTGAAGAATGTGTTTCCGCTTTGTTGTATTATGCCACCATACAATAGCGGCGTACGTTATCATGGGGCGGATCACCACAGTGTATATCCAAAATAGCACTTTAGGTGGCAGTCCTTATGTACACCCAAAGGCTCGTTTACAAGCCAATACCTATCTCCTTATTTTTTATTATCTTCTATTCTAGGAAGTTTCAAATAAATCGCCGCTGTACATCAACCTTAGTCTCCTTGTTAGTCTCACATATTTGGTCATATTGTCTTATAAACGGTGTTTGTATTCTGTTAGACATCAAAGATTAATAATATTATTATATTTAGGTATATACTGAAGAGTCAGTATGCATTTTGATCGAGAAACCTTTCTTTAATGTAATTTTTTCCCCTTCGAAAAATTCCCTATCAGAGAGTAATATTGACTATTTTAAATTTACAATCTAAATCCATCATTACCATGTGTCAACAAGATGGCCGTTGTTACTGTTTCTTTGTTCAAAACGTGCCCTGTCACCGAGAGGGTGCGATCGGCGGGGTGCAGTTTTATTATGCAAAGGGAAACGACTGCTACCAGCGACATAATCTGTTATTAGAGACGTAACTACGGATTTTTAAAGAGATTTCATTGATCGGACATAACGAGATTATGTCAAGAAGGGTGACGAAGTGAACTGTAAATATATTAAAACAAAATTGTTTTTAAATGTAATTTGTTTAGGGAGGATCGAGGATTGGTATTTGAAATTGCTGTAACCATAAGAATGTGTTGAACATATCTTTTTCTGCCTCTCCATTACGCAAAGAAAACTTTACTACAAAACTTAGTAATATAATACAGATTGCAAAAAATAATGGTTACAAAGACACCTCATAAATAGTCTTCTAAAAAAGAAACAGGAGCAAGTACTAAGACAGGAATTCTATAGCGTAAATATGCCTAAAGACAATAATTTTAAATCAATAAATTATGCTTTGTTGTGGAACCAACATCTTACCACCGCTTTACGGCAAAACTGAACTTAAATAGAGGTCCAAGTTTGTAGAAAGTACAAGGATGTTTAGAAAAGATACCGGTAGATCACATTGATGAATCCACCACCGGTATTGGGACGAAACATTCGTACATTTTAGGTGATCGCAAATAGTTCGTTAGTTATATCTCCTTAACATCAGGGGCATTAATACGACATGGCGCCCGAGCAGGGACGACAAGATGGAAGGCCGTCGAGTCGTGGCTTTGTGCTAAAGCTGGTACCCTATTTTGGAAAGACCACCTAGGATGTCCGTTCCACTTCCTTTTCAGGCCTGTGCTTTCTAACTGCTTGGACTGTCCGACAGTTAAAGCCGGAAAGCAAATGCCGGCAAAACTGGACTTAAATAAGAGGTCCAAGTTTGTGGAAAGTACAGGGTGAGTCAACGATTGGATGAAGTAGGTTTGTGCCTTTTCGGTGAAATTAACAAAGTAACTATATTTATTGTTTGATACAGTTTATTTTTACGCAGATTTTAAAAATATTTAGGACTCTACAGGGTGAGCCAAAAAACTAGGACAGCATAAAGTTGTATCTTTTTAAATAGAACACCCTATATACGAATCGTATTTTCGATTTAGCTTATAATTTTAAATCTTTTTTATTAAGGGTTTACTATAACAAAACTTTATAGTTTCTGAGATAATTAAGTTTAAAGAAAAAAAGTCACATTTTCAAGCATCAATTCAATCCTAAATAACGTTTTCAATTTTGTGACAAATATATTCAAATTTGGAATTTATCAAGGCCAAGGACAAGTTAACATAATTTTTACCTAATATTTGCAATAAAAGCTACAGGGTGTTGAACACATCGGCTCAAATTTGGACATGTTTAAATGAATAAATATCTTTTTTTTTTAAATGGTACACCCTGTATATTTTCATGTTATTTAATAGAGTAATAAAAACCCTAAAAGTTTTGTTCAATATATCCTATACCTATTTATAATAGTTTTTGAGATATTTCACTTTTTCTTATTTTCCATACTTTTTTACAGAAATAGTCTTCATTATCATAGTAGCCATGTAAAATAATAAAAAGAAACTACAGAAAAAAACAGAATGTGGTTAAATATGATGAAATACATTATTCGTTATATTGCAACGGCAATAGTTTAATTAAACATAATGTGAAAAAATTAACACAACAATAACGACAAGACAAATACATATTTACTTTTATACTAAATTGAAACAAAAAAATTACCTATTAAATACTGAGATTAATTATTTCTTTTTAATAAGTGTTCGAATAAACGACCCTCTTGTGCAATGCACAAATTTAGCCTTTTTTGCAGATTTTCTCGGACCCTAGACAAAATTAGTGGCGTTATTGTTCTTCAGGTATCCCTAATCCTGTTTCGCATATCTTCCACTGTTGTTGGTGGATTAACATACACCTTATTTTTAATATAACCCCATAGGAAGAAATCTAATGGTGGCCACTCAATGAAACCCCCACGTCCAATCCATTTTTGCGGATATCGTTGGTCTAAAAACGCACGAACTTCACGATGGTAATGCGGAGGCGCACCATCGTGCTGGAACCACATACTGTCGAGCTCATCCCTATCGAGACCTTGAAGCAGTTGGGGTAGTTCTTCTTGTAGAAAGTTCAGGTAACTATGGCCATTTAGTGGTTCATTAAAAAAGTGGGGTCCAATAATTCGATTATGATGAATACGACACCAAACATTTAATGACCAGTGGTTTGGATGTTGCACCTCTCTAATCCATAATAATGCATGTTGCGTCTATTTACGGCACCATTACTTCTAAAAGTAGCTTCATCACTAAACATTACCTTGCATAATAAATTGGGATTTAATTGAATCTCCGCATTTATTGTACGACAAAAGTTTACACGACTTTCAAAATCCTGTCCATGCAATTCTTGGTGTAATTCCATGTGATATGGATGATACCTATATTTCTTGGTAGTACGATTAGCGGTGGATTGTGATGTTTCACATAATGCTCCTAACTGACGGCTACCAATATAAGGATTTTCCTGAACATTTAACAATACTTGTAGTTCTTTTTCTTCATTACTTACTGGTTTGTTGACCACTTTACGTTTTGGATAATCAACAGTACCAGAAGAATCAAATTTTTGCATTAAGTTTTGAAAAATATGGGTATTAGGCTGGCGTCGATCAGGATACTTCATTTTGTAAATTCTTTGAGCAAGAAGGCAATTTTTTTGAGCCTCTCCTATTGTATAAATCATATCTATTAACTCATTCTTTGGAAAATTCATTTTACAATATAAGATGAATGCAAAAAAAACCAAACTACACTACATAAAAACCAAAAGAAGCGATTGCGGTTATAAATTTGACACACAGAAAAATGTTCTTTTACATTGTTTTTGCCATGGCTACTATGATAATGAAGACTATTTCTGTAAAAAAGTATGGAAAATAAGAAAAACTGAAATATCTCAAAAACTATTATAAATAGGTATAGGATATATTGACCAAAACTTTTAGGGTTTTTATTACTCTATTAAATAACATGAAAATATACAGGGTGTACCATTTAAAAAAAAAGATATTTATTCATTTAAACTTGTTCAAATTTGAGCCGATGTGTTCAAACTATTGCCGTTGTAATATAACGAATAATGTATTTCATCATATTTAACCACATTCTGTTTGTTTCTGTAGTTTCTTTTTATTATTTTACATGGCTACTATGATAATGAAGACTATTTCTGTAAAAAAGTATGGAAAATAAGAAAAACTGAAATATCTCAAAAACTATTATAAATAGGTATAGGATATATTGAACAAAACTTTTAGGGTTTTTATTACTCTATTAAATAACATGAAAATATACAGGGTGCACCATTTAAAAAAAAAAGATATTTATTCATTTAAACTTTTTCAAATTTGAGCCGATGTGTTCAACACCCTGTAGCTTTTATTGCAAATATTAGGTAAAAATTATGTTAACTTGTCCTTGGCTTTGCTATATTTGTCACAAAATTTAAACGTTATTTAGGATTGAATTGATGCTTGAAAATGTGACTTCTTTTCTTAAAACTTAATTATCTCAGAAACTATAAAGTTTTGTTATAGTAAACCCTTAATAAAAAAGATTTAAAATTATAAGCTAAATCGAAAATACGATTCGTATATAGGGTGTTCTATTTTAAAAAATACAACTTTATGCTGTCCTAATTTTTTTGGCTCACCCTGTAGAGTCCTAAATATTTTTAAAATCTGCGTAAAAATAAACTGTATCAAACAATAAATATAGTTTCTTTGTAAATTTCACCGAAAAGGCACAAACCTACTTCATCCAATCGTTGACTCACCCTGTACAAGGATGTCTGGGAAAGATACCGGTGGGTCCCACTGATGAGTCCACCACCGCTATCGGGACGAAACATCTGTACATTTTAGGTGGTCGCAAATAGTTCGTTAGTCATATGCCTTGAACATCAGTGGCATTACTACGACAACTTCTAAACTAAGTACCAGAGTCTGTAATAACCTGACCAATATAGGATGTAAAACAATAAATGTCCATAAAGAAAATAGAGATCTTATGCAAATAACCTTAAAAATCGACACGAGATTTCATTCGTATATGTCATCATTTTAAGGCTTTTTAACTAATTAGATAAGTTTTCTTAGTCAATTCAATTATATGTTTGAAAAATGCATTAATAATATAAATTTTACATTTGTTGGAAATGCAACGATATAAACTTGTTGAATTGTTTTATTTCGTCGTAAATAATGTTTTGTTTCTTAATAACATGAGAACAAAAGGCCACAATAAATTTGCCGTGCACTCCTGCATTAAATTCTTTGATTCTGATAGAAAAAATATCACACTGGTTGGAATCAGCAGCGGATTCATCAACCGAACGAGATGGCACGTTTCGAGAGCTCTTCATGCAGTCAAGAGTTTCGAGAGTCTCAAATGCAACTTTCGAGTGCTTGACGCCCGGAATTAGTTCGTACTCTGGAGAATTCGATTATGAAGGTAAAGGGGTGACATATGCGGGTTTGGGTTTTGAAAAAATAATGAACTGTCTTGTATTTTGTACTGGACGTCGTATAACTTACGTATTAGATACGGTATTAGTGTAACGGTAACAAACACGTTATTGAAAATTTACTACTCTAGTTTATGATATATAATTGTTAAAAAGCTTATATATATATATATATATATATATATATATATATATATATATATATATATGAAATAAAATACGAACAGTAAATGCAAACTTCTCTCCATCTTATCCTTTCTGTGTTAGAGGTTGCACAGTTAGAACAAATTGTTATAAAACGCAATTTATCCTATTCCACCACCATCGAGACGATGGCCTACCTGTACCACCATACCGAGAAGAAAGTCAAAACTTACCCTCCCCGCCACAGTGATACGGCAGAGATACATATTTCGTCTATACTAGACTCATCAGGGTACCGACATGCACCTGGCTCTGCAAAGGACAGATCGGAAGGAAGCATGCAAATACTGAACGCGGCTTCGCCGACCTCCCGCCGGATGGCGTATATATGTTTATGCGGCTTTCCGTGTTAGAGGTTGCACAGTTTGAACAAATTGCTAAAGAACACAATTTATCCTATTCCACCACCATCGAGATGATGGCAACCTGTACCACCATACCGAAAAGAAAGTCAAAACTTACCCTCCCCGCCACAGTAATACGGCAGAGGTACATGTACTTCATTCATAGACGGAGCTGCATATAGTTGTACGTTTGCTGAATGTGATTTCAGCACTACAACGGCATAATGTGGATATATCCACTGCTATTGCATCTCACACGGAGGAATCCGTGAAAGCCGCATAAACATGTATACGCCATCCGGCGGGAGGTCGGCGAAGCCGCATTCAGTATTTGCATGCTTCCTTCCGATCTGTCCTTTGCACAGCCAGGTGCATGTCGGTACTCTGATGAGTCTAGTAGAGACGAAAAATGTACCTCTGCCGTATCACTGTGGCGGGGAGGGTAAGTTTTGACTTTCCTCTCGGTATGGTGGTACAGGTAGGCCATCATCTCGATGGTGGTGGAATAGGATAAATTGTGTTCCTTAGCAATTTATTCCAACTGTGCAATCTCTAACACGGAAAGGATATAGTTTGGAACGAAGTTTACATTTACTATTCGCATTTTACTTCATTTATAATCGGAGCTGCATATAGTTGTACGTTTGCTGAATGTGATTTCAGCACTACAACGGCATAATGTGGATCCACTGCTATTGCATCTCACACGGAGGAATCCGTGAAAGCCGCATAAACATATATATATATATATATATATATATATATATATATATATATATATATATATATATATATATATATATATACAGGGTGTCCAAGATAAGGATCCTAAGCATGGGGATCTCGGAAACAGTTGGAGATACGAGGTCGGTTAAATTAGAGAAAAGTTGCGCAATTTAGTGCTAAATTAAACGCAGTTGAAAAAATTTAAAAATTTCAAACACTTCCGGAGATTTCCGGAAAAAAACGAAATTTGGCAAAATCGTTTTTAATTTTTGCAGGCTTTATTTAAAGAGATATCAGAAAATAAAAGGTAGATTCTCATTGCCACTTTTTATTTTTTATAATTTGGTCTAAACAAAATTTAAATCCGACGTTTCGTTTCTGAGATACCATCATGAACTTTCATTTTTTATATGGAACAAAAAAAAGTATCCCATGTATTTGATAGCATTTTTTATTACAAATTCAACGGTGCATCACACTTGCATATCAAGTGTGTAGTTCATTGGCTTTTATAAAACTGATATACCTTTCTCTCTCGCTCTCATGGAGCTCTTATGGAAAGTACTTGAACTACGTATTCGATATGCAAGGGTGATACACCGTTGAATTTGTAATAAAAAATGCTATCAAATAAATGGGATACTTTTTTTTTGTTCCATATAAAAAATGAAAGTTCATGATGGTATCTCAGAAACGAAACGTCAGATTTAAGTTTTGTTTAGACCAAATTATAAAAAATAAAAAGTGGCAATGAGAAACTACCTTTTATTTTCTGATATCTCTTTAAATAAAGCCTGCAAAAATTAAAAACGATTTTGCCAAATTTCGTTTTTTTCCGGAAATCTCCGGAAGTGTTTAAAATTTTTAAATTTTTTTAACTGCGTTTAATTTAGCACTAAATTGCGCAACTTTTCTCTAATTTAACCGACCTCGTATCTCCAACTGTTTCCGAGATCCCCATGCTTAGGATCCTTATCTTGGACACCCTGTATATATATATGTGAAGTATATTATTTGCTATTTTCCTTTTGGACCTTCAATGATATATTTTTATTTGTTTGTTTTTTTTGGGTTTATGATCAGTTAAAATTTTTTATTAAAATGTAGTAGTGTTGTTATAACTGACGTTTCGGTAATTTATTTTACCTTCTTCAGAATTTACAGGATGCATTTTTTATATAAGTTAAATTAGTTAGAATATATTGAATATTTACTTTAAACGAAAATTCACGAACAACATTGCACACCATATACAAGTTAATTAAATTTATAATTTCTTGCATTAAGAAATTAGTTTTCATAAAATAACAGGATAAAGATGACCACGTGTCATCTTGGAGTTAGAGTAGTACTGAAAGAATCAGATGGGGTTTTTTTTAGGGTAATAAAGATTGGTATTGAGGGTCTAGTCCGAAAGTGCAATGCGTTTTTTGATTTTAAAATTACGTTTTTTAGTAGTTATTTTATTATATCGTTATATATTCTGCTTGATATCTGCCTTAGCGTTTACGGCATGTTTTTTTGTACCGCTATCATTTCCAGTGGTTTTCAGTTTTTAAAATTTTGACTCTCTCAAAATTAAAGGAATGATGGTTTTCCATGCTATGTGTTGTTAACGACGTTTACGTTTATTTTGTCGTATTTATGTTTGTTTATTCTGTTTTTTAAGTTTTGGCTTGTTTGTCCTATGTATTCATCATTGCAATTTTTGCATCGAATACCATAAACAACATGTGTGAGATTGTGAGCCTTATGGCTGACAGTTACGTTATGTTTCTTAAAACCATTTTGGAGTTTTTCGGGGAGTATCGGAATATTTGAAAGTGATATGTATTTTTAATTTTTTTGCTTTGTATTAGCATCTGTTCAGTTTTCCTTATAAGATTTACGGATTCTTTTATAAAAATATTGTTTATTAGAATTAGAATTATAAAAAAAAGAGAAAGAAAATAAAATCAATTTTCTTGATCTAACTTTACATCACATTGACAATACCTTAAAAACAGAATGGTATACTGAAAAAACTTGGTCCTCCAGATATTTACATTTTAAATCCCAATACCCGCTATCTCACAAAAAAAACCGTTGTTATAGGCCTCGCAGATCGCAGTATTAAACCATCAGATCTTGAATACCGAAACCAGGCCATTCAAAAAGCAAAAGAAGCCTTAAAAATGAACTGCTATCCCGAAAATCTAAAAAAAGTCAAATGTTACATATTTTTAGAACGGCTATAACTTTTATTTCCCGATATAAAAGCCTTTTCTATGATCACTTTTTACGCAGAATACGTTTATTTGGTTAAATTTTAGTAACAAAGTTTCGGTTTTCTGGAACCATCATCGATTTCATGACCATCATATTGAATTTTTTATTCATCAAAAAATACTTAATTTTCTATAACACTATGTGAAACACTAATGCAAAAAAAAACAATGTTATAACTTAAAAATAACTAAAAACACTTTTTTAATGAAATTTGAAATATTTGATAATACCGAAATTTTAAATAATTGTTTTACTTAAGAATGAATAAAGTCAAATTAATAACAATATAGTTCACGCTAGACGGAAATCTTCTTTAGTATTAAAAAATCCTCATAAGAAACTTTAAAATTAAGTCAAGCTAATTTATTGACTCGGTTATTGTAATTTTGTTCAGTAGGCTTTGAATCTGAAACAAATGGAATTCTTTATCCTGTCATAAATCCAACTTTCACATATGTTTTCAAGTGCGGTTTTTGACAGTTTAACATATATTTTTACAAAAAGAAAAGTTTGATATGCTAGGGTATTAGTGAAATAAGAAATGAAAGAAATGCGACCAGAGCTATGGATACTCATTTTGACATATATTCCAAACGACGACATCTCAGTGGAATTTATTTTCCTAAACTGGTTAGAAACTTACTTGAGTCTGGTACTTTCGAAAAATCTCGTCGCAAAAAATGTATGAAAAATAACTAGAATCGAAATAGAAATATTTTTGAATATATTAATGACAATCTGACTTCGTCAATAAGAATTACTGACACAGAGCTTAGCATTCCAAAATCAACTATTCATCATATTTTAAAAGTTACTAAATACCATTTTATAAACCAACAATTGTATAAGGACTTCAGGAAGGTGATACTGATAGAAGAGTCGTTTTTTGTAATTGGGTATATTGGTAATGTCTAGAAAATTTTGCCTTTTCCGATAACGTTTTATGAATAGATGAAACATGTTTCAGTAACTGTGAAGTTTTTAATAAAGAGGATCACCATTACTGGTCTCTGGAAAATCTGCAATTAAGGGAACCACGAAGATTGCAACTACGTTTTGGTGTTAATATGTGGTGTGGAATGATCTGTAAGAAATATCTTATTTAGTTTTTAATGATTAGCATTTTTGTGAAATACTGTAATTATTTATGTTCAAAATGTATTTATTTATTAATATTATAGTAATTACGATTTAATATTCTTCATCATTTTTAGGAAATTTCATCAAGGCCCCTTTTTTATGACCAAACAGACAGGTTAAAAATATCTTGCAATGTTACAAAATCAAATTATTCCTGCCATTCGAAAAGTTTGGTAATGTCTAATTTCAGCAAGACTGTTGGCCTGCACATAATTCCAGGAAAGTACAAACGTTTTTAACGGAGATTTTTGGTGTGTGCTGGCCAGCTAGGTCTCAGGACCTAACACCTTCAGACTTCTATTTATGGAGATATGTGAAAAATAAGGTATACGTATTTGATTACCCTGAAAGCAGGGAAGTTTTTGAATAGAGAACTCGCAATATTCTTGGTAATATCAATCGAAATGCTATTCGTATGAACTTTAGTATGACTATGAAGTTTGTAATTATTAAACAACATTTTTTTATAGGGAACGCAGTCTTATAGAGAGGTGTTGTTATTAGTTTGAATTTATTCTTAAGTAAAACAATTATTTAAAATTTCGGTGTTGTCAAATATTCAAAGTTTAATAAAAAAGTGTTCTAGTTATTTTTAGGTTATAACGTTGTTCTTTTTTTTTGCATTAGTGTTTCACATAGTATTATACAAAAAATTAAGTTATTTTCGATGAGTTAAAAATCTAATATGGTGGGCATAAAGAAAAAGAAAGTTGATGATGGTTCAAGAAAACCAAAACGTTGTAACTAAAATTTGGCTAAATAGACGTATTGTGCGCAAAAAGTGGCCGTACAAAAGTGTTTACAGGTTTAAGAAATATTGGGAAATAAAAAAGTTATAGCTGACTTTAAAAAAAGTTATTTTTTAAATATCTCAAAAACATAAAAAACCAGAACCAATTCACAAACACCAATAACCTACTGACATAAAAGTCTAAAATTTTTCCCATTTAACTGCCCCTCTGTCTCTTATAGTTTACATGATTGGTGTCATCACCAATTTTGGACACACTGTATATTTTTGCGACATGTTATGCTGTTGTAGTGCTGTCTCATATAAAAATCTAACGTTTTAAGACGGGAAAATCATCATGAGAATAGAATAGAATAGAATAGTTTATTCATATTAGTCACAATAAGTGTGTCAAAGGTAACATAAAGTAAGTATAATAGAAATATATATAAAAAGAAGATTGCGTGGAATGCTGGGAGATGGCTTCACTTGTATTAGATTTCGTATTTTATCTAATATAAGTTGCTTAAAGGATTTACTTTTCCAATGCTGAAGTGTGCTGGCCTATTCTGTACTGACGAGAACTAACAAGTTCGAAACCAGTCTACAGATGGCGGTGTACTACCATAGGAAAGACTTCCACCCTTTCCTGGTATTCCTGCAATCTGAGATAGTGCTTTGTCTCTGTGTCAGAACAGAGTACGTTTGTTCTTATGGTATAAGGTTTTTTCAGTTGGTTGAGAACTAAGTTTCTCTTACATAATTGTATAAAAAGAAAAGTTAAGAACGAAGATACACATTTTAAGATAGATTAAAAATACAAATACAGTTTGAAGATTAAAATTACACAAATCACATCGATAAAGGAAAGCATACAAGATGCAGCTTACAGAAGAAAAACATTAATAAAATATACACACATGGCACAAGGCATCGTGGGTTGAAGGTAGTTTAGATAAAGCGGTAATTCAAAAATTCTTCTATGTTATAAAACGCATTTTGAACTAAAATACTCTTTAAAGTTTTTTCAAAGTCATGTTCATCTATATATTTAATTTCTTTTGGTAATATATTGAAACATTTTATTACCCAGTATCCTGCTCCAGTTTGGCACCTCCTTAACCTCCAGTAGGCAGGAACAATGTTTCGTTTGCATCTAGTTTCATATGTGTGAATGTCATAGTGAGTTTTATATGACATAATATTTTTTAAATAACGGAGGTTTTTAAAAATATGCTGTGCTGGAATTGTCAAGATTTCAAGATTTTTAAATGCTTCACGACAATCATCTCTAAACTTAAGAGCTGTTAAACCTCTCATTGCCTTACGTTGAAGGGCAAAGACTCGTTTGGCGTCTGCAGCGTGTTCCGATGCCAAAATAGAATATGACAAGTGAGAGTGAAATGGAGAGAAAAACGCAATCCTCATCGTCTTCCGAGACACACTGTTAGAGAGATCTCGCTGAAGGAAAAAATACTTATTTAATTTTTTGCATAATAGCTCGATGCGAGACCTCCAAAGTAGTTTAGGATCCAAGTTCACTCCCAGAAACTTAACATCTTTCTCATCCATTCCCCATGTTGGTTTTGTTATTATTTAGGATAAACCTGTTTGCTGCAAACCACTCCTCTGCTTTCTGTTGTGCCTCCACAGGACCCTCAAACACCTCCTCGGCAGTACCAGCCGTACAGGATATTGTGGTGTCATCGGCAGAAAGTGTGTAGTTCGCCCCAGAATCCATGTTGGGTAGATCATTTATATACACCAGAAATAAAATTGGTCCCAATACCGAGCCTTAAGGAACTCCTATATTTAAAACACTTTCCACCGAGGACATCCCGCCAACCTGAATGATTTGGACTCTGTCTTTTAGATAAGATCTAATAAGGTTAATGTTGTCGAAAGAGAAGTTGTATTTTGCAAATTTCTGCAGGAGGATACCATGGTCAACACAGTCAAAATCGTTACTAAGATCGCAGAGAAGGACTGATCTATATTGAATTTCGTGGAATGATTCCAGTATGTAGGATATAAGATCAAATATACACAGCCCTTTTGCCCTTTCGGAAACCGAATTGACATTTAGTAAAGCAATTATTCCCTTCTAAGAATTCGACTATTTGCAGTGCCATGCTTTTTTCCATAATTTTTGAGACAACAGGAAGTAAGGATATTGGTCTATAGTTTTCAGGGAAGTTTATGTCTCCCTTTTTAAATATTGGACATACAATAGCCTTCTTAAGAATTGAGCGGAAAATGCCCTCTACTAAACATATGTTTATTAGTTTCGAGAGAGGTACAATAATAACAGTTTTAATAAGTTTGATGTTCAGTGCGGATATGCCACTGCTATTTTTATTATTAATACGATTAATCGTATCCCGTATGTTATTAAATGTAGTTTCCCTGAAGGAAAACTGATTTAGTGGTGTAGTATATTGGGTTTAAGTTTGCATTAGGAATATCTTTAACGAGATTAGTGGCGATGTTTGAGAAGAAATCATTCAATTGGTTTGGATTTATATTGTGGTTTTTTGTTTCTATTTGTATGCCCCGCTGACTGTTTATTATTTTCCACATGGCTTTTGTTGGGTTACGAGAACCTCTAGTCAAGTTATCATTTGAACTGATTTTTGCTTGTTGTACCGCACAGTTGTATGTCAAAGTTGAAACGATTGTTTTCTGGTAGTACTAATAATAACTATTAACAACCACTTACATTTTGACTCCCTACATCTGACAAAACTATAACGTCGTCGAAACGATTATGGACAGAGAATAGAAATAGAAATTTGTAGAAATAGTTTATGGTCTTTTCCTTTCCCAGTCTTAAGGACAAAACACTGTAGAACTTAAAGACCGTAAAAATTCTTTGTTTTTAAATAATTTTGCACGTCTCCAATCATATTAAATATGTATATTGTCACTCTTTTACAATATCCTATCGGCCGGAGATCGTAAAGTGGCAGACTGTTAAAAAAAACCATAAATTTAAGGTATTAATTTAATTTAATGGACTTGTATCGTAAATCACGAATAAGTTACATGTACTTTGAAATTAAAGCTTTGTACATTAAATTTAATTGAATGTTACCTTAAATTTTAATAAAGTTACTGAAATTATGGATATAATTACGTTAGATTTAATGTAAAAATTATTAAATTTAATGTATTAACATTAAATAGATTTAAGAAACGGTTAATGAAATTTCTTTCCCGCACTTTACTTTAAAATTAAGTTTTTTTACCATGTAGTTAATTGGTCTTTTGGAATTTGTTCCGTGTTCGATATACTAATGAAACCCAGAATTAGTTGAAAAGCATTTAAAAAGAAAACCAGATTTAAATTCACAGCAAATAGTCGATTTTTTTCTTTATCGATCTTACATCTAATATGCAACATTTTAAATATATACTGTTTCTGATCAGTTGTATTTAGTGCGAAAATTCTAACAAAATATTTCCCCATCTATCTGTGCTCGATTTTATCGCCATCTCCCCTGTAAAAATATTCAACCCAGGAAAATGTAAATCAGTCGCTGCGAGCATGGCTGCCAACTGATATAAAACAATTTCCTCTCGAAGTAAATTCGCAGTTGAGTCACGTTTCTCGATGACATACACAAAATTGAGCCCGGAGAATAGGGAATGAAATAGGCCGTCCCCTAACTCTATACACGCCATTTTGACTCTTTTGCTCTTTCTTCTTAAAGGCTCTTTTGTTCCCCCGTTCCCATAAAGTAATGATATAACGTAGATGTGGGATTGTCGTGTGATATAGAGAAAAGACTCGACACTGAACAAGGTGTAAATTTAGAAAAGATTTGCTTTGTGCGGAGCGGTTTTGAATGGGCGATCCTTTGTGTTACACTTACTATATTATTTGGTCTTGGAATCAAATTACTGGTGCTTTATTACGGTCAAAAAAGCAGCTGGAGTTACTTACATAAAAATATATATTTGTTTCTATAGAAAAAAAAAACATAGGCCCACATATATTGATATTTTATTTACTTTTTATCTCTGTATTTTTTTCGTTATCTTTCTGAAAATAATGAGGGTATATTTATTATCCAGTTTTTTTATTCTGATTATTTTCTTTTCAAAAATCAATTGCTAATATCTTAAAAATAAAGGTTATATATATATATATATATATATATATATATATATATATATATATATATATATATATATATATCAGGGGCGGATCCAGCTACTCTCTTTTGGGGGCCGGGGGGGCGGTGATATCACAAAAGTACAGTATGGCAAGCGAAAGCAAGTTGTCGACCGGGGGGAGGGACACCAGCAGCATTTCTAGTGTATGAGGTCGGGTCTATTTTCTGAATTTGAAGCTCTTGGAGAGGGGGGGGCGATCACAAGAAAAAACAAGTTGCCGATAAGGGGGGAAGGATGCGAGCAGCATACACATTCCTAGTATAAGAGGCAGAATCCGATCTGTTTTCTTGAACTCAATGCTCTTGGAGGGGGGCTATCGTAAGAAAAATAAATTGTCAACAGGAAGGAGTGCCAGCAGCATACGCATTCCAAATATAAAAAGCAGAATCTATTCTATTTTCCTGAACTCAAAGCTCTTGGGAAGGAGAGAGGCGATCACAAGCATACACATCCTTATACTCTATTCAAGAACTAGTGAGAGTAATAAAACTGTTACCGAAACCTCCAACGTATCTGCTACAGTGCGCAGGTAACTAAGGACTGCCGTACATCTAGTTATATTTAATTATATTTAAATATTATAAGCTTTTATAAATTTACTGCAACAATAAAATTTCTGATAGTTCAATTTAATTTCTGTCAGTGAGCAAAGTACACCTTACAGGGTGTCCTTAGTGATTTATCTTGTTTCTGCTTGTTTTTATATATTATTTGATACCCAAAAGATATGGCTTCCACATCTATATTTATTCCAATATCGTTAAACTACGGCATTTTTTCCTCAACGAAAAACTTATTACGATGAATGTTTATGATGCCTTAAGATATCAATATCTAGATAATAATGTTAAAAGCTCTGTTGAGATGTATTCCAACATGACAGGAGTTGGAAAATCTACTATGTACCGAATACTGAAGGAGAAAAAACCACTGGAATTGTTTGTACTTCCAAGTTACATTCGATCACAGGCAGACGAAAAACCTCGTTAGAAGAAGAGATGTAAACTGCAATAAAAAGATGTACATACATTTTATTATGAAAACAGATCCCAACCGTCGACAAAATTCTAACTAAAATCAATGAAGATTGGGATTTAGCTGAAATTAAAAGAACTGATCTCTGGAAATTGCTGAGAGAACTTAATTTTTGCTAGGAAAAACCAGATAGGAAATCTGTTCTTATTGATCGTATGGAAAATGTCCGTTGGAGAAGGAAATATCTCTCTCATGTAAAAGGTAAAGTTGCTAGAAATAACACAACTTACAAAATTAGTAATTTAACTGAACTTTTGAAAGATTTTTTTGAATAAAGTTACTGCAGGATATTGGGAAAAATTCATGTAATAAAAGAAAATGTGGAAACTCGATATCATGACCGGTGAGATAGAGGAACCAATTATAATTAATTTGAGCGAAAATAGCTTCACTGACTTTGATTAGGAATTAGATACTTAATGTCTACCAGCGTAAACACAATTTATTATTTAAATTTTCTGTAATATATAAAAATTCATTATATTTGAAGCCCTTTTTAGTGTTTGATTGTAATTCTGCAGATGGTTTAAGAAATAAATAAACTGAAACGTCAAATGTCCTAAAAATGTTTTTAATTAATAATAAAATGACCGATAGCCCCCAAAAAATTTTAATATTATATGGACGAATTTATTTTTTATATTTGTTTAACTTCTTGTGTTTTTGACAATGGGTATTTTGTAAGTATTTAAATTATAACTTAGAATTTTTTGAGAGGAAAAGGCTACGTTTTAGTTTGAATGTGCTTAAAACGCTTCCTATGCCAAAATTAAAAATAATAAAAATACAGTTGTGATTTGTGTTAAATATATATATATATATATATATATATATATATATATATATATATATATATATATATATATTTAGTATTACATTTTACTTAACAAATAACTTTTAAGTTACTTCCAATAAATATTTATTCAGTATTTAAAATATTTGTATATTTCTATAAGATTTAGAAGAATATCGTTAATTAGATATTAAAGCTAAATCAAAAATGTTTGTTCCACTGCCAGTCTAGCAGTCTACAAACCACCCGTACAGGCCTTACAGAGTGGTAAAAAAGCTTTTTTTCCAAAATCTGACGACACATTTCATAGGTAAATGAGGTATGCTCTATCGATTGGCCATAAAATCAACTTCAGGTATGTACCGGAAGTGGGCTAAACTGACCGAAAGTTAAGTTTTTTAAATGGAACATACATATTTTTACAACGGATTCGGATTAAGCAAGAAAAAATACACATTTTTTGTAAGAAACGTTTTTCTAAAAAATGCATTTTTCCACTTCTAAATGAATTCCGAAAAGCATCACATGATCATCTACTAAAAATCATCACCAACGCGTTAAAAAATGTTTTTCAAAAAAAATCTGACATGAATATCTAAGGTTAATGACGTAAGTTCTATAGAATAGCGCTAATATCAATGGTTTCAGGGGGGGCCGGGTTGGTGTATTTTGGGTAAGCCATAAAGTTTAGGACATATGGATGACTTTTCCCTTGGTCTGATCTTCTTTATTTCTTTGTTAAGTGGAGATGATCTGATCAATGTTTTGGTGGTCTTTTCTAGATAAGTGGTATGGTCTCTGTTTATTCGCTTATAAGCAGGATCGTTTAGCAGGGCGATCATCTTTTCGTGATAGTCTGTTTGGTTTAGGACCACTGTCGAATTTCCTTTGTCAGCTGGAAGTACAACGATCGAGGTATCTTTGCGCAGGTTGCGCTAGATGTTCTTTTGCAGATAGATTACTTTTCGGAGGTTTGCTTTGCGCAAAACGGCTGAAATTTCTTGACGGATAGTTTCTGCTGTGTCGTTGTTTAATTTGGTTAGAGCTGTTTCAACTCCATATATTATATTATCGGTTGGGATACCTGATGGTTCGCGAAATTAAAACCTTTGATTAAAAAACTTTTGGCGGCAGGTGTCAAAACTTTGTCAGATAAGTTGTGTAGGATTTCGTGCTCCTCCGTTGGCTATTTCTTTGGTGGTGTTTTAGATGACTCCTTTAGAATAATTTTTCTTTTCTGTCTGTCTGTCTGTTCTTATTGAGGCGTCTGTTTCGGCTCTGAATTCTGCTAGAGTGTCCATAGTAGACCATAGTTATACGTGTATTTAAAGGAAACAAACTGTCTGTATATATTATTTCCTTTTCTTTGCTTGAAATGATAATACATATAAACAACTATTTAAATATGGCAGATAGATTTCTTTATTTCTTAGTGAAATTTTGATTTTTAAAAACTAGCCACAATTTGTCTCGTTATTTCTGAGCTCATTTTTTCCCAGCGTTTTGTATTTGATGTGTTAGTTTAATATTTACTACATAGGATATTTTTTGTTAAATTCTGTCTTAATTTATTTTTGACCTAAATCTGAAAATTCACTTCGACATTACAGTATTTAGTAAAACCTTTTAACGAAAATTGGTACGATTAAGTAACATTTACAAATTTATCAAACACAAAAAAAAATTAAATTTAATCTTCAATATTTAAATATATTTTCCAAGAAAAAATCCATCTTTTGTAATAAAATTTTACACGCACATGTTTTCGATTAAATCCAAGACACATATACAATGAAATTTCTGGAAAAATTAACAACGTTACGGCACTCTAAAATAATGAGTGACTCGCACTTGACCAGTTTTTTAAATTAAGTTTTGCCATCATTCATATCTTCTGACAGTTTTATATACATTTTCCCAAACTGTATGTAATCATTTGAAAATTTTTAATAATCTATTGCTTTTTTGTCCCCTGCGTTATATTTGGGTTTAAAAAACCTATAAGGCAGATATAATAAAATAAATAATAAATTAATTGCAATATAAAAGAGTTCTTAATTCATTTTTTAACTGACTAAATTCGATCGCTACTTTTTTTTATGTACGTATGTCGATTACTCCGGAATGGCTGCACTGATTTGAATGAAATTTTTTGCTTTGCGTTTTAGGAAGTCGCTGCAGTGTTCCTATATTATTTTGGCCGAAATTGGGTCAGTAAAATCCAAAATGGCGCTAATAATATGGAGAACAAAAAAATTAATTTTGTCCGATTTACCCTCAGAGGGTTTTTGAATTGCGAATTTAAAATTACTTTTTAAAAAATTCAGTCTGACGGATTCAATGTGACGGTCTAAAAATTGTATATTTCCGGATTATGTTCAAAACCACTGCGGTATTTTCGAGGATGTAGAATAAAATTAGACTGAGAGTTCAAAATTACTGATTTAAAATTCAGTATGGCGGAGCCAATATAGTGGGTTGAAAATTTTACGTTATTCACATTTTTTCAAAATTGGTATTAGGGGGTTTTCGGAATCGGAATAATTTATTATGACAGATACAATATGGGGGACTAAAAGTTGCAGATTTTTCCAATTTTATCCAATTTGATATTGGGGGGTATGTTACGGACCTTAAATTAATTTCTTCAAACTCAATATGCAGGATAAAAAGAGTCGGGCTAAAATATTTGCTTGTCATGGTTCTGTTCGAAATACGTATCGCGCACTACGTCCATTTTACGGTCAACATAATCGTCCATCAGAGCAATTAATTCGATTAACTATGGAACGTTTTTGCACCACGTTTACTCTAAATGGTAATACCCATCCACCGAGACGTCGTACAGTGCGTACAGAAGAAGTCATTGCTGCTGTAGAGCGTAGCGTAGAGGAAGACCCGAATCAGTCTATCCGCCATCGTGCACAGGAATTGGATATGTGTCCATTCACTTTATGGAAGATTTTGCGGAAAGATCTTGGTTTGCGTGCTTACAAAATCCAAGTCGTGCAAGAAGTGAAGCCACACGATCACCTAGCAAGGCGTAGATTCGGTGAAAGGGCCCAAAACCAGATTGCCGTTGATCCCGATTTTCATAAGCGAATTTTGTTTATATATATACAGCCATGATTACTGACTTTTTCGTTCATCAATTGAACAACCATGATGTGCAGGAGCTGTGGTTTCAACAAGACGGCGCAACATGTCACACAGCTCGTGCCACAATTGATTTATTGAAGGAAACGTTTGGTAACCGCATAGTTTCACGTTTCGGACCCGTGAATTGGCCTCCAAGATCGTGCGACTTAACGCCGCTAGACTATTTTCTGTGGCGATATGTGAAGTCGCTAGTCTACGCCGATAAGCCCGAAACGATTGATCACTTGGAGGACAACATTCGCCGCGTTATTGCCGATATACGGCCACAAATGTTGGAAAAAGTCATCGAAAATTGGACCTCCAGATTAGACTACGTCCGAGCCAGCCGTGGCGGTCATATGCCAGCAGTCATATTTAAATTATAATGCCAGAAGGTTATCTTTCGAATAAAGTAAATTTCATGTCAATTTAAAAAATTCATCTCTGTTTTATTCCATTTAAAAGTTCTATACCTCTATAAAAAAAACACCCTTTATATAACAGACTAAATGTTTCTTTAATATAATTTCATTCAAAACTAGCATTTGGAGAATTTTCAAAATTAAAGATTTTTTATTGTTCAATTTAATGTGGTCTACAACTTCCGATAAAATGGATTCTTTTTTGCGACCTTAAAGACTCATTTTATTTCAAAAGTTAAAACCAAAAATGAAATAAAAAAAAGCTTTGAAAAACATAAAAAATTTTATATTACATTGAAATTTTTGAAGTCGGCGCTAAATTAATACTAAATGATCTACGATAAGAAAACAAGTAGAAAGAGAGAATTTTGTCAGGTATTAACTTGACGTTGGCTTCAAAAATTTCAAATTTAACGCTTTTCTATAAGTCGGTCCAATTTTTTTTATAAAAATTTTATTACTTTTTAGTGTATATTTTGGAGTAAATTTTCATAATAATTTTTAACTAAAAAACATTTAATTAGAAAAATAAACGTTAAAATAAAAATTGCACAAAGCCGAATAGCACTGACTTGAAAATTAGACCTCCCTGTATGCTCCTAATATCATTTAATATGTTAACATGTTAACAATATAATGTTCCGGCATTATTGAGTTCCCCAGTAATAACGTAATAATATGTGAACAAAAATCCATCCATCAGTTATTCAGCATGTGGTCCTTCAACCCTCGGAGTCAAGGGCGGGGCCCCTCGACTGATTGGCCCAGGAAGAAGGGTGTCTCTTGCACAACGGGTCATATTGCTTTATCCCTCGTTAGGTACACATGTTATACTTTCAATTTATACTCCAATTATACTGTAATGGGGCCTTCTACGCCATTGTAGGATAATACTGACTCGTTACAATACAAGAAAGTAATTATTGTGTTGTAAAAATTTCGCCAGAGGGTTAAAACTTGTTTTAGAAGTTTTGATAATCATTAAGAAAAAACAATGTTAATGTTTTGTATTTAAAATTTAAAAAATTTGAAATGAACCCAATGTTACTACAACCATTGGTGTCTTTTTTCGTAGATATTTGATGTGAAAACTGACTTCATGAAAGTAATAGGTAAATCTACAATTCTTAAATTAAATAAAAAATAGTTGTTAGTTTATTTTTTCCATTTAAGTACAATTTTTTGAAGTTGGTTCAATACTTCAAAGAAAAAAATCATTTCATTCTTTTTAGTGCAATTACTCGTTAAAATGGGTAGCCCTAATAATAGTGTAATAGATGCATGAAAAATAAGTGAAAATGAGAAAAAATTCTGTTAAAATTTATTACATAGCCGAAGTCATAAAAAGAAAAAAAAATAAAATATAGAGGTCAGTTTTCTTAGGAAATGTATTTAAAACTCTAACAAATTCCATCTACCCAATGTTCCAGACGTTGCATGACGTTAAGATGATTTTGTCCCAATGAAGGTTTACCAAGAGTATAAAAAGAACTCGGGACTAGTTGCCTTTATGTTATTCTCCATTCAGGTAGAGAAAAAGGGGATAATATACAGGAACCGCTTATTTTCTGCAAATACAACTCTCGTCCTCTCTCCATACGCGTTTTGACTACCTCATGGTCTCGTCAGTGGGGCTGGAACTGCTATATAAAATATAATTTCTGAAGCATGTCCGTAGGATATTGCTGTCGGTTCGATACAGCTTTACTAATGAGAGCATGAAGTGGTCGAAACGCGTATGGAGAGACGGCCAGACTTGTATTTGCAGGAAATAAGCTGTTTCCATATATTCTTTCCTTTTTTTTCTGCTGGAAAGGAGAAAAACATATAGGCAACCATTTAAACACGGCAGATAGATTTCGTTTAATTTTCATTGAAATTTTGATTTTGTAAAAAGAACTCAAGGACTGTTGGGGGTCATTTTGACATTAATTTTACGAAAATAAGATCTACATTAAATATGAACTATTACGTCTTGGCCATTTACTTTTTATGGGAATTAATTTTTTAAGACTTAAAAAAATAATAATAATAACGACTTTTATTTAGGTTTAAAGATACATTTGGAGAATATAATCTTTAAAAAAGTTATCTCCACAAATGCGCCTTCAACAGGTGAAGTTTAGCTTTTGATTAGCTATTCATACTTTTAACCTAGAGATGACACTAAAATTAGAGATGGTATGGAACAAGTATACAATACTAAAAATGGAAAGTCACAATAATAAAACATACAATATTAAACTGAAAAGTTAAAAAATATGTAGCATTAAATCAAAATTAACAAGAAATAAAATAAAAAAGCTTAGCAAATTTTAACAGTTTACCAAAATTCAACAAGTAAGAAGAACTCGCCTAAAATAGCTCTACAATATCAAAACATGTCAACGGATAAGAACAAAAATAATATATTCTCATTGACTAACCAAATATTTCGAAAAAAAAAACAATCGAAAAACACACTGACCAAAATCTTTCTTTTGTTAGTTGTTTAGAATCATTTCTATATATATATATATATATATATATATATATATATATATATATATATATATATATATATATATATATATATATATATGGTTTTTAGTCGTTTGTTTTATTCACGACTGCGCAAAGTGCCGCTAAAAAAAAATTAAGTAAAATATTTGCTTACTATTGGAGAGATAAAAATTATTGGCGCCAGACACAAATAACTATACCTAAGTATAATCGATTTATACCAAAATTTTTTTGTATTCTTTTTTAGGATTTAGAATTATTAAAACTGGCAATATTTAATAAATATCTGAACGGTTAAAAATGACTAGTGTGTGTGATTTTATTTTAAACAATTTAAAAATAATTTAGTGTGTGCCGTTATTATTAAAACTGATCTTGTTACAGTGCAAATTAAACACTTTATTTTATTATTAACGATAACTATTCATAATAATGTTAGTATATATCTATTTTATCAAATTATTTTCACTCAAGTTAAAAATTTCTATATCTCACACATTAAATAAATACCTTTAATCTCCAGAAATTTTTTATATTTTTATATCCACGTTTTAGATTTCCTGCTTTCTTTTTTTATAAAGAAAAACTTAAAAATCCATTCTCCTTTGCCAACTATTTAAATATTTTTCACAGCTGCTTGCTTATTGATATAATTTATTTACTAACTTATTAAACTTCTTTTCTTTCCTTTAAAATTGACTTTCAATCTTCAGATATTTGTATATCCAAGCTCTATGTTTCTTCCCTTTTTTTATTTAAAACATAAAATTTTAATGAATGACACCAGCAATGTTATTTCTATCACAGATTAATCTGCACTGTCTGCCTTTAAATTTTTTATAAAATAACAAATGAAAAATTTTGAAGTTATGGTCCTGTTATTTTTACACTATAACTGATTAATATCCACTCCTTCTTTTACTTTTTAAAATAACAACTGAAAATATTGAGGTTATGTTACTTTTTATGAACCAGACTAACGATGTTTACTGTACAAATAAATGATGAATCTGTACTCCTTAAAAAAAATGAATGTTTGCTTATATAGTAAGTGGTGACGCAGTATAAATTTTTGTTTTATATTTTTCCGATTGGCAGGCCATCTGACGTGAACTGGCAACTAGATGGAATTTTAAGCTTTGAAACACAAAATCAAAATACACAAACATTACATAGGTCAAACATCAACTGTTTTGAAAGATAGAATCACCAGACACAGGAGTGATTGTAGATTGCAAAAGAGGACATGCATCTTGTCGGAACATGTAATCGATGAGGATCACAGATTTGATTTTGTCGGTGTTGAGGTGATTAACAAAAACAAAATAATAATAAAAGGCATTTTCTGGAGATGGTAGAAATTAATTTAGATGATAACTGTATCAACAAAAGAAAAGATATTGAAAATCTCAGTGTAATCTACTCTCATCTCTTGTCCACCTTAAATAACAAAAATACTAGACAACAAGCCTCTCAGCCTCTTGACTTCACAGTTTCTCCATAGTTTTCTGCAAATTACGTAAGTGCATTTTTGTCACTTACCTATAACAACTACATTGCTAATAGATATTTTGCAATTTTGAATATTGGGAGGGAGAGAGGTTGGAAGACTGTTTTCTAACCTTCTTTGTTCTATATAAATAATGTTCATTAATCATTTCCTATTATCTTCTTACAATTAGTACAATTTTTAAACGCAACAATACTCATAAGAACTTAATTACTCATTAAATAAACATAAATCTCATCAATAGAAATACAAAGAAAAATAATATTATTACATACCTAACTTATAAATTAAAATTAAAATTAACCTTTCTTGTAACACATAATGATTTCACACTCAAAACTGCCGCTAAAATAAAATTAGACATTACTGACATATCCCATCTACCAAAAAAAGAGTGTTTCGAGGATTTTCTTATCAGATAAACCTACATTTACTACAACTAAAATGACCCACAAAATAAAATTATATATTACTGTTTAAAAAACCATTTTAATAATAAAATGTGATAATTATGCAAAAATCAACAGTTTCTACATGAATTTTCCGTTTCATTTTCTAAAAGCAATAAATGGACTCAATTTGTACGTAAGTCTTTGAATTTAGAATCATTTTCTTTTTATTATTAAATATCATACATTGTAAAATTTAAAATTATAATCAACAGAACTGTTCTGTATTGTAGCCCTGAAGAAGGAAATAATAAACTTCCGAAAGCTTGGCGTTTGTAAAAAACAGAGTTTCATTCAGCCCTAGGACCGCTATCCCAAGAATTAGAGTTTTCCTATATGTATATATATATATATATATATATATATATATATATATATATATATATATATATATATATATATATATATATATATATATATATATATGCGGCTTTCACGGATTCCTCCGTGTGAGATGTAATAGCAGTTGTTATATCCACATTAAGCATGGATTCCTCAGTGTGAGATGCAATAGCAGTTGTTATATCCACATTATGTACTTGTAGTGCTGAAATCACACTCCGTGAGTAAAGGAAGTATAAAGCGAAAAGAAAATGCAAACATCATTCCATCATTTCCTTTCCGTGTTAGAGCTTGCACAGTTTGAATAAATTACTATAAAAACACAATTCATCCTATTCCACCATCATCGAAATGAAGGCCTACCTGTACCACCATACCGAGGAGAAAGTCAAAAACTTCCTCGTCACAGCCTTTACCGTATTGCTGGGACACATTATCTAAAAGACAAAGCGAATCTTATTACTTAACTTTGATTTTTAATGATTGATTATTATAACCGATTAAAATAGTGTAGGACCTTTAGACGCTGGCGACAGATTTGAAGGTTTGAAATATTTAGGCGTCTAGATATGGGTTTTTAATAAAAATAATACATACCTAATGGTAATAAATTATAAAACAGTGATTATTAGCTTTTATATAAAACAATATTCTGTTTTAAATTCACTTAAATCATCACAATTTATCAATATAAATAAAACTTTGATGCATGACTGAACTCAAAAGAAAGTTTGTATTCATACAAAGAAATGACTCGTTTGTCTTGGTTGTTTCTTTCTATCTTGCTTTAAACATAATGTAAGATTTTTTCTGACGTATGGCTTGAATTAGGAGAATTATGTTTTGTTTTCTGTCCTTTTTATTATTTATGTATCAATTAAGATGGGGGATTGTGTTTGATATGTTCATAGATGTGTCATGGGTATTCTCTCACGGGACCAACTGTATGTAATTTTTGGTATATTTTACTTAAAAAAATGAGTAAAACTTTAAGAGTCATATTTGTAATAATTTATTTCATAAAATTATAAAAATTAAAAATAAATTTTATCCTAAGTATGAATTTGATGTGGCTCATTTTCTTGATATCTTTCCTATTAGTTTGTTATTCGAGTTTATAAATTTCTAGGAAGTCTGATTGTCTACAACATAGAAAGTTAGAATTACCTAAAGGTTTTGACACAAGCGTGTTAAAAATATCTGACGAAGAGATCAAATAAATTGCAACGCTTGGACAAATATCTAAATAAAAATTTGCATTTCGAATCGCGCAATATCCCGCCTATTTAAAATATCCATCCGTAACGTGTCAGCAGGATCTTACACCTGTAGATTAGACACCGGACTGTAAACCATTAATACTTCAAAACCGGGGAACTATTTACTATTATTTATTTCTGACCTCTCCGGGGAATATTATAGATGTGATTTTGTAACACATGATAAATTATATTCCAGAACACATCCATATCTTTTAACATGATTTCAATCTATATGTTTTTGTATTTTTTTTATCAGAAAGGGTAGTTTTCAACCCCAAAAAGCAAAAGGATTACATCAGGAAAATATGATTTACAAATTTTCATCAAAATCAGTGTTATCCGAAAGAATGCTCAGGTAATACCCTGCGATATTAAATAAGGTGGCAATAAGTCTTCAAAAAATCCAAGAATACAAAAAAAATCAATTTTGCTAGTTTTAAATAATTTAGGGTAACACGGTTAGGAAAACATACCTATGCCTATTAAGGTAAACGGCCCAGTTCTGGAACGAAGCTGCGGTTGTGGATCACTTCGTATAAAAATGAATTGTATAATATTAGTTGGTGTGATTTTTTTGTCAAAGTTAATTAAACTTAATTTATAGTTATTAAAAAATACATTAAATCCAAAAATTAATAAGAATATTGCTATTCATTAGTTAATAAATCGATTTGAAATGTGGTACCTGAGTGACAGTAAAAAAATTCGCACTCACCAAGATAAGGGATAACATTTTGGACGAAGTGCGAACCTTTATTAAAAGTGCCTGTTATATTTTTACATGCAAAATTTTATGTTTTATATAAGTTGAAAGGTTAAACTTTGTACTGTATATGCGTTTTCATTTTTAATCCCCTTAAATATTTATTTAATTTTACTGTTCCTCAATCGGTACAAAAATTATTGAAGAGACCCTATTTATTGAACGATGTCAACGGGCGTTCTAAAAATACGTGAATCATGTTGTATAGATGCACTTGTTTATGGAACGTGAAAACGTCGCATGGTCGTTCGCGCAAAAATAACTTGAAAATAACTTTTATTGCATTAAAATTTGAGTAAATTTAATTTTGATTGTTAGTTTCAGTACTAAAATTTACATTAGATTCATTTTTATTAAAGTAAGTATACTTTGCACAATCTTTTCTTATGTTTTGATTACTATAACCTAAAAGCTAACAACTGATTATGTTATATTTGTTTTAGATGTGAAATTTTATTTATAAAATAATTAAGTATATGGCATTAATATGGAAAAAGACGTGAAGAAAAAGATAGTTAGAAAGTCCAAAAAGAATAGAAACACAAAAATCAAAAAAAAAGTGTTATTCGGAAGATGCTTTTAAATAAGCTCTGATAGCTTTAAAAGCAGGGGATTCTTTTAGAGAAGTGTCTCAAGAGTATGACATTCCAATATCTCCGTTGCACCGAAAAAAAGACATGGAAGGTAATGTTATCACAAATAAAAGTGGACTGGAATCAGTTTTATCAAAAGAAATAGAGCAGCGTATAGTCACCTGGATCATTTATAGATCACAAAGAGTCCATCCCGTAGGAAAAATTGATATTCTCGATAGTGTACAAAGATATGTTACCGAATTAGGCATTAAAACTCTATTTGTGAAAAATTGTCCAGGCCGACACTAGTATGAAGCTTTTCTAAGGAGACATCAAACTTCTTTATCCACTCGAACAGCCCAAAATGTAGCTCTTGACCGAGCTAAGGTCAGTGCAGATGATTTAAGAGGCTGGTTTCAATCAATAAAAAATCATCTTAATGAAAAAAATTTGCTAAACATACACTCCTCAAGAGTTTACAACTGTGATGAAATCAGAATTCAACTCTGTCCTAAAATAAACAGAGTTGTCGCTCTCAAAGGTGCTAGAAATGTTTACAAAGTTGTAGACGCTGACGAGAAAGAAGTTCTGACAGTTTTATTCATGTACAGCGCTGAAGGTGTCCTGGCTCCACCAATGTGCATGTATCCTTATAAAGAAAGAGTACCAAAGAATATAGTAGAGAATTCTCCTTCTGATTGGGCCATTGGAATTTTAGATAATGGTTGGATGACTATAGAGAGCTTTTATGAGTATATCACCAACATGTTTTATCCTTATCTCGTAAAACAGCAAGTAGAATTTCCTATTTTCCTGTATCTAGATCGACATTCTTCTCACATAACAATTCCATTGATAAATTTCTGCATGGAAAAGGAGATAAAATTGTGTCCTCTTTTTCCTCATTCTATTCATGTGATGCAACCGTTAAATGTTGCTTTCTTCCATTCATTTAAAGAAGTATTGAAAAAATAGTTCCTCAATGGAAAATTGAATATGACAAAATGAGACTATCAAGACAAGATTTTGCGAAGGTGTTGAAGCTAGCTCTTGACTCTTTTCCTGGGGCAAGCAAAACGGTTGTAAACGGATTTAAATCAACTAGTCTTATGCCGTTTGACCCTGAAGGACCAAACTATAACGTTTTGAGTAAAAAGAGAAAGATGAAACAAAATAATTCTACTACAGAATGCACTACATCAAGTTATCTAGCAAATTTTGAAAAGAGTCTATCACCAGAGTTACTTAAAGAATTTCTTAAATGTGAAGAAAATTGATCATGGTCAGGTGATATAAGACAAACGGGTTTGATTACTGGATGAAAATCAAAGCTGAAGCATCATCGGATACCCACTTTACTTATTGATTTATTTTTATATTATGTTTTTTTTTTCAATTTTTTTTACTTAAAATTGAAACAAGTAATTTTTGATATTTGATCGCCTATTTTTTTTATAATTTTACTTATTCAATTATTACACTATATACAATTTCAATCAATGAATTTTTACGCTATTTATAATTTTAATCAATCAATTTTTACACTATTTACAATTTTTACAAATTATTTTTAATAATTTATTTGTACAACTTTGTTTATAAATTATCTTTAAAACTTGACACTAATCATTTTAAATTAGAATATGAAATTCAGAAAGAGTCTGTCGATTTAGTTAATAATAAAATAACTGCAATAAGCGAAACTAACTTTAACGAATCAATGTCACACGATCTTTCGGAATGCTTCAATGATGAATCACTACGAAACTCTGAGAGTCAAAGAGAAGAAGATTTAGTTTTAGATCAGCAAAATAATGAACATTCGGTCACAGATTTTGAAGGGAATCTTTCATTTGTTAATGATCCATTAAGCTCATTAGTATTTGAGATTGAAGATTCACCTAATTATACAGAAATATCAATAACAGACATATCAATAATTGACATATCAACAATGTGGAGTATTGAAGATACAAATTTAACTGATGAAGTTGAACTCAAATGTTTGAATAATAGTATTGAACCAAAATCTCCAGGCAAATTCATATATTCATCCTTTTATTATACTACTATTCATGCTTTTGTGGTTTTTCAAGATACTCATGTATCAATTAAGAATTTCAGTTTCAATAGTCCCCGATACTCTTACTAATAGTAATGTTCAAGAACTGACGACAAAGCCATTAGGTATATATTATTATTGATAAATTATTTTATACTCTGTTTAAATATATACATTTTATCAAACTTTCTCTCTTTAGATTCAAAAACTCCTGAAATCATTTCTTGTCAGCAGGAGAATTGTCAAAACACTTCTAACACTGGTAAGTAAGAAGACCAAAATTCATTTCAATTGAATTAAACTTTACTTAATAATTTTAAAACATTTATTTATCAATTTATTTAGATTCAAATTTGAATGGTGCTAAAGAAACTTTTGAGAAAGTTTTCATTCTTGCTATTAAATACCTACCTAAAAAAAGAAAGAGAAATTGTCGAAAACTATAGAGAATGAAAAATTACCAGCAGTAGCTACTTCACAAAAATTGCTTCAAAAAAAATTGGAAATAGAAAAGAAAAAAGAAGAAGAAAAAAGAAAAGCTGAAAAGAAATTAATGCAACAGAAAAAAAGAAAATGTTAGAAGAAAAGAAGTTATTATTAGACAAAAACCGAAAGCTGAAACAAGAATTAGACTCTAAAATGGCAGAAGAGATAAAAATGTTGGCAAAATCGTTTCACAACTGGGCCGTTTACCTTACATGATATTTTTTAATACTCTTGTATAACAAGTAAGCAAAAGAAAATTAATTTAGACAAAAAGGATTCCTTTTTGTCTAAAAAGTATCTGTAAAAATCCAATAACAATGTCAAAAACTAGTCCAAAAACTTACAGATTTTACGTTGTCCTTGTTTAGTTTGCCTTTGCCACTTTTCTCCAAAGTTTTGTGAAATTCTTCCAAACGGGTTTGCCTGTGTTTTTGTTGACCTAAATCTAATTGTTCTAACACCGACCTAGGGAACTTCGGAATAACATACGATAAAATGGCATTTGAAACAAATATAACATGCTAAAAAATAATTTAAAATTATGTTATCGAATCCGTCACTATGATATCAGAAAATTGATTTATTTTAGATACATTTTATTCGTCTTTTAAGGAGAGATAATGGACCTTAAAGGTAATATATGTCTTCGTCTAATTTGTTCGCATTACTCTTCTGTTCATTATACTCTTTTATATGGTTTAATGGAGATTTGATGCCTTTATCAATTTATGATATAATATCAAAGGAATCCGCTGATACTGGCGAAAATCAGTTTGCAGATAGTGAAGAATTTTAGGTTATTCACCATTTTTAAAATTAATGAGAATAAACAAGGTTTTATTTCATTATAGTCTAAAAGATAGGACCGAGATTTCGTTGTTTAATACCGGTTTTTACAATCCCACGCAGGCGGACACCCTAGTGGTGACACGGGGTAGCTATAGGGGGGGGGGGATATTTTCGGCATTGATAATATGCTTGAACATTTGCACAAACAAAGGTTTTGACATGACTAAATGAAATCCCAAAGGGTGGACACATTGGTGATAACCAAGGGTGTGGCAGACAGGGGTACAGGTCGCAAAAATTTGGGCAAAAAAATCGTCATCAGTAATATTTGACCCCTAAGAAATCTTAAACCAAAAAGGGGACAGCTAGGTGGGGACAGAAGGCTGTAGATTGAGATCAAATGTACGACTTACCTGGTGCGTATATTTCGTATGTAAATAAGGTCTAATTTTTTTCATTTTTACTTACTGATGCAGAATCCATGAAAAATGTATCAGAATATTCATAAAAATCGATTTTTATTCATTTTTGGAAATGAGAAAATATACCTTTACTTGTTAAACCACTGTCTTGACTTTGTATATATAAATTTTTTTGTTTGGATTAGTATTTATACTCTGACAAATACATAGTGATGTCCAAACAATTGTTAAAATTTTTGAAATTGGTTAAATAAAAGGAAAAATCATATATGTTGTTTTTCTTCTTAAAAATTACAATGAATTTTCATCAAGAAGTTACGGCTAATTCTATTCTTCTTCTTCTTCTTCCTCTTGTTATAGGCTTACAGCTTGTTTTTTCCAACTCAATCATTCATCTCATTTGATGTTGAAATCCAGGACTCTCTCTATCTTTTAGGTGGCCTACCTATTGGTCTTCTGGTTTCCGGTGTTCCATCTCGGGCGATTCAGTATTACCAATTTTATTTTTTTTTAATGTTCAATTATTTAACATAAGGATGAAAACAAGATACAACAATCATTTTAACAAAAACAGAATAATATAAATTTTAATTAGCAGGTTATTACTTAATTTAAAAGCGTCGCTGCAAATGACTTTCAATATAAGTAATTTTTTAGCTTTTAGGTTACAATTTTTCAAAAATAAAAATTTTTTATTAATTTTTTTTTAATAGAAAGAAAAGAGATATCATTTTATAATTTTGCACATATATTTATTTGTACTTTAAGTATACAAAAAAATTTTTTTTTTTGATTTTTTTATAGGTTTTTTGACCCATAACAATTTGTTTAAAAAAACATCAAAAAATGACGGCGGACGTGATTCCAGGTGAAAAAAAAGAAAATACCAAATTAATCCTTGTTTATGTGCCCATGGTCGGTACTGAAATCACTTTGATCGGTAACAAATTTTCCGATTTTTACCCGATTTTTCACCTTCAAAAATGGATTTTTTTTTCAAATGGCCGCCATTTTGTTATTTTTTGATGAAAAAAAATCATTCCGGTACCGACCATGGGCACTTGAACAAGGATTATTTTGGTATTTTTTTTGAGAAGATTCAGTCACCTGGAATCACGTCCGCAGTAATTTTTTGATGTTTTTTTTAAAAAATTATTATGGGTAAAAAAATCCTTTAAAAAATCCCAAAAAAAATATTTTTGTATACTTAAAGTACGAATAAATATATGTGCAAAATTATAAAATGATATCTCTTTTCTTTCTATTAAAAAAATGACTAAAAAAATTTTTTTCTTGAAAAATTGTAACCTAAAAGACCCCTTAAATTCAAAAAATCAATAATTTGCTATACTATTAAAGATTGAACAAAAGTGTTTTAAAATTTATAACATGAGGAATAAAGGTAGGATAATAATTAAACAATGAGATTTACAATTTTATTAAAAGTCAAGAAGAAAAATAGGTTTATCGTTATTTTGGAGTAAAATATCAAATACTAAAACATTATAATTACATACACAAGAGTACAATTATAAAAATAGTTCTATTATTATCAGAACATTCGCATATTATAAAAACCACTTTCACGTTCATCAATTTCACATTCTGTCCCATCATCTGTGTCACTCAAACATTCATCGTTATCACAACCAATTTCATTTTCATCACTCTCACTTTCATCAATTTCAGATTCTGTACCATCATCTGTTTCCTGCTCGATTATGTTTCGAGGTCCCTCAAATTATTGAAATATATAAGTATTATCTTCTGCAAGCTCCCAATTATATTAATATTTTTTTTTTATGTATGTACACCGATTACTCCGGAACGGCCGCACCGATTTGAATGAATTTTTTTACGTTATGTTCAGGAAGTTACTGCGGTGGTCTCATATTTTTTTTGACGAAATTAGTTTAGTAATATCCAAGATGGCGTTGACAATATGGCGGCCAAAAAAATTATTTTTTTCTGATTTTCTCCAAAATTGGTATGAGGAAATTTTTGGGGTCGAACACAACGAATCTGAAATTATTTTTAAAAAATTCAATATGGCGGATCCAATGTTGCCCACAAAAAAATCAATTTTGTCCGATTTTCTCCAAAATTGGTGTGGGAGAGTTTCCAGGGTCGCACATAACGAATCTGAAATTATTTTTAAAAAAATCAATATGCCGGATCCAAGATGGCGGAATAAAGATTCTACATCTCTCGATTTTGTCTAAAATCAGTATTGAGGTATTTTTGTTAGTGTCAATTATGAATTTAAAACATTTTTTGAAAAACTAAGTCTGGCAGGTTCAATATGGTGCCCTAGAAATTTTACATTTTTCGATTTTCTCCCAAACTGATATAAGGGGTTTTTGACGGTGTAAATTATGAATTTAAAAGTATTTTTTCAGGATTCAAAATGGCAAATTCAAGATAGCGGACCAAAATTTTACATTTTTCGATTTTGTTCCAAGGTGGGACTGAATCGTTTTTGAGGATGTAAATAGCGAATATGTCTAGAAATTTTAAATTTCCGGATTTCATCCAAAATTGGTACTAAGGGGCTTTGAAGGGTTTAGATATAGATAAGATTAAGACCTTAAATTATTTTTTTTTGAAATTCAATATAGCGGATGCAATTTGGTATTAGAGGGTTTTCGGGGTCGTGTTTTATGAATACGAAGTTAATTTTTTACAACTATTGGGTTGATAAGATACAATATGAAGGACAGAAAATTTTACATATTCCGATTTTGTCTAAAATTGATATTGTGGGGTTCTTGAGGCGTATACAAACTCAATATGCAGTATAAAATATATCGAGCTTAGAAATTTACATTGTAGGTTCTTTAACCATCGATATTGGAAGGTTTTGGGGCCTATATTACCATTCTAAAATTAATTTGAAATTTAAGATAGTGGATTTACTATGACAGACACCTTAGAGTCATTGCGAGAGATATTATAATGAATTGTAAAACTAAAAATAGAATAATAAAATTTTTATAAAAAAATTGAACCGACCTTTAAAAGTGCGCTAAAAAGTAAAAAATAACTATAAATTTTTACATGAAATTGAACTTTTTGAAGTCGGCCCAAATTATTTGTAAATGAAATAAATAACTACTAATATATACCAGTTATGGTAAGGAAGCAATTACAAACAAAGTATTGTTAATCTGTTTATGCAAATCTCATTTTATCAGGTATTAGTTTGGCGCCGACTTCAAAAAGTTCAATTTCATATAAAAATTTATAGTTATTTTTCACTTTTTAGCGCCCTTTTAGAAGTCGGTTCAATTTTTTTATAAAAATTTTATTTAAGTTTAACCTGATATGACAAAAAATTGTAATAGAACAATTTTCCAAGAATTTACTTACCTCAAAAAAGAAAACTGTGACGAGCCTAAATGTTAAATTCGTCCAATGTTCCTGGGTGTACTGATATTCGTTTGGATCATCTGCTGAATGATAGTAACCCCTGTAAAAGCAGTAACGAATATGTTTGTTCCTGAGAGACATGAATGCTTCGTAGTCGCTTGTGTCATATTCTAAAAATGAATGGATAAATGCTTTATCGGTCATATTGCCGGGGAGCTCATTGAATTTTCACAGCTGATGAAGAGACATGGCTCCATCAAAGTTATATATATATATATATATATATATATATATATATATATATATATATATATATATATCTATATATACAGGGTGATTCAAAAATCGATCACGAAACTTAAGGGGGTGATTCTACTTGACAAAATAAGGGTAGAGTTTCATATAATTTCTTTTCAAAATGTCATTCGTTTTCGAGTCACAAGCCGTCCAAGTTCAAGTTTTTATTTTTTGTTTTTTGAATTACTCACGTACAGGAAAACCGATTTGACTAATATTTGAAAGATAGGCTAAGTCTTCTGCGCTTCATCATTTTAGTAACAATTCACATTGATTGTTTGCCGCTAGAGGGCACTTTACCTACATTGAAAATTGTTTTTTTGTCATAATTTTTTAGTGTTGACAGCTACAGTAGTTTTTGGCATAATTTCTGAAAGACTGATGCCAGGCCTTTAAAAAAGGTGCTCTTTATTTACATCGCTAAACCCAACGGTTTAGACGTAAATCACCCTTAAAAATTAAGTGGTAAATTTACTTTTCTCATTTCATTACCACCAGCTACCAGGTAAATAGCTATCAAAGTATACTAGAGCTGTCAGTTTAACATCAAATAAATTCGCTTTTTAAACTATTTAATTTATAATCTTAAAATAACTAATAATGGCTAATCAGTAAATATTCATATTATGGATTATTGCGATATACATTTAATTGATAAAAATTAATGAAACAGTACTAAACAAACTAAAAAAGATTCTCAAAATGTCCCCCATTTTCTTCCATACATTTTCTAACACTCTTCAAAAAATGTCGCCTAACTCGATGAAAAATTTCTGGTGTTTCTTTAATAATTTGGCACTTTTCGATTATCCTGAAGCGAAGATCCTCGACGTTGATTACTGGAATATCGTACACCAATTGTTTCAAATGACCCCAAAAGAAAAAATCCATAGGATTAAGGTCTGGTGACCTCGCTGCCCATGCCAATGGTCCACTTCGTCCTATCCATCGCTCAGGATACGTTGCATTCAAATACTGTCGGACACGTATACTAAAGTGGGGCGGAGCTCCGTCTTGGAGGATCCACATGTTGGCCCTTACTTCCAATGGCACATCTTCCAGATACAATGGGAGACGATTTTGGATAAAATCTAAGTATACGTCACCAGTTAATGGGCCATCAAAGAAATGAGGACCAATAAGGTAATCTCCTATTATCCCTGCCCACACATTTAGTGAAAATCTACGCTGATGTTTCGTTTCTACCACATTGTTTGGGTTCTCGTAAGCATATGTGTGGATGTTGTGTAGATTTGTTATGCCATCACGAGTGAAACCAGCTTCGTCAGTGAATAATATGACGCCAATTAATCGATTATCGTGTTCATACTTAGCTAGGATCTGATTGCACATTTCCAACCGTCTCGGCCGATCATCGTCATAAAGAGCCTGCACCTTTTTTGAATGAAACGGGTAGAGTTGTTCTTCTCTTAGTATCCTCCATGAACTAGCCTGACAGAGCCGCACTTCATTCCCAATTTTTCTAGTACTAATACCTGGATTATCTTCAATAATTTCAAGCACTCTTTCTTCTTGTTCCACGTTTCTAGCAGTTCTAGGTCTTCCCCTATTTCCATTATAACTTTTAAAGGAACCACATTCCGCAAGCCTCCTGTGCACACTGGAAAATGTTTGAGCATGAGGGATATTTCTTTCCGGATAACTCTCCATATAATATCTTCTTGCCAACTCTGCATTACCATTTGCTTTTCCATAACAAAAATGGATATCACAATATTCGATATTTGAATATTGGTGATTGCCATTATTAGTTATTTTAAGATTATAAATTAAATAGTTTAAAAAGCGAATTTATTTGATGTTAAACTGACAGCTCTAGTATACTTTGATAGCTATTTACCTGGTAGCTGGTGGTAATGAAATGAGAAAAGTAAATTTACCACTTAATTTTTAAGGGTGATTTACGTCTAAACCGTTGGGTTTAGCGATGTAAATAAAGAGCACCTTTTTTAAAGGCCTGGCATCAGTCTTTCAGAAATTATGCCAAAAACTACTGTAGCTGTCAACACTAAAAAATTATGACAAAAAAACAATTTTCAATGTAGGTAAAGTGCCCTCTAGCGGCAAACAATCAATGTGAATTGTTACTAAAATGATGAAGCGCAGAAGACTTAGCCTATCTTTCAAATATTAGTCAAATCGGTTTTCCTGTAAGCGAGTAATTCAAAAAACAAAAAATAAAAACTTGAACTTGGACGGCTTGTAACTCGAAAACGAATGACATTTTGAAAAAAAATTATATGAAGCTCTACCCTTATTTTGTCAAGTAGAATCACCCCCTTAAGTTTCGTGATCGATTTTTGAATCACCCTGTATATATATATATATATATATATATATATATATATATATATATATATATATATATATATATATATATATATATATATATATATATATATATGTATATATATATATATATATATATATATATATATATATATATATATATATATATATATATATATATGAAGTAAAATACGAACAGTAAATGCTTCCAAGCACATCCCTTCCGTGTTAAGAAAGTATCATTTCTATGGATACTTAGTCATGTGGGCATCGAAGGAAATGAGGAGGCTGACACTTTGGCAAAGGGTGATCCCACCTCTCTTTCTGTTAATCTAACCTTCTGCCCCGGAGATCTTCGTATCTTCTCCAAGCATAAAATAAGAGCCCCTTGGCAGTTAGAATGGGATCTTCAATTGGAAGAAAATAAGCTACGTGAAATAAAAGACACACTACACACTAATATTGCTCTTCAGAGCTTTCCTAGAAAACCCCTGTCCGTTATGGCCAGACTCAGAATTGGCCACACTAGACTAACACACGGCCATCTTATCGATCGCTCTGATCCCCCCCCCCCCCCTATGTAACCAATGTGAGGTAGCTCTTTCAGTTAAATATATTCTGGACTTCTGCCCTAAATACTCTCGTCATCTGGTTGAACTTGATATCAAGGGCCCCTTAATATAGAAACTCTCTATACCATGAAAATTTTCTACTTCCTTCGGGACTCCTCCCTGTTATCTCATATATAAACCTTAATTAGTACATATATGTATAAACATGCTAGTCCTTAGTATATAACCCCGTTTGTCTTCTGTTTATGTTCCTTGTTTTCACTAATATGTGTTTTAATATTTTATCTATTTATTTATATATTTATTTCTGGATAGCATACTAAGGAATGAAGTTTTATTTGAACGTTTTCCCTCTATAGACATTAAAAAACCCTCATGGGTTCACCTGTCTTTAATTAATATAAATCAATCAATCAAACATCCCTTCCGTATTAGAGGTTGCACAGTTTGAACAAATTGCTAAGGAACACAATTTATCCTATTCCACCATCGAGAGTGGCCTACCTGTACCTCCATACCGAGAAGAAAGTCAAAACTTACTCTCCCCACCACAGTGATACGGCAGAGGTACATGTTTCGTCTTTACTAGACTCATCAGGGTAGCGACATGCACCTGGCTGTGCAAAGGACAGATCGGAAAGAAGCCTGCAAACACTGAACGCGGCTTCGCCGAATGGCGTATATATGTTTATGCGGCTTTCACGGATTTCTCCGTGTGAGATGCAATAGCAGTGGATATATCCACATTATGTCATTGTAGTGCTGAAATCACATTCAGCAAACGTATATATATATATATATATATATATATATATATATATATATATATATATATATATATATGCGGTGCCTATTCGTTCCGAATGTTGGCGACTAGCATGGCTATTCTTACTTTGCTGGCAGCTGCGCGAAACAGTCCAGTTGTGCTCATGTTAAACCATTTTTTTAAGTTTTGGAGCCAAGAGATTCGTCTTCGTCCTGGCCCCCTCTTGCCGTACACCTTCCCTTGCAGAATTAATTGGAGGAGGTTATATCGCTGTTCATTTCTCATAATATGTCCTAAGTATTCCAATTTGCTTTTTTTAATTGTTTTGATCACTTCGCACTCCTTTCCCATTCTGCGCAGGACTTCATTATTTGTGACTCGGTCGACCCAGGAGATTCTTAAGATGCGCCTATAGCACCACATCTCGAACGCTTCAAGTTTTTTAATGGACGCTTCAGAGAGCCTCCAGACTGTCTGCGAATACCACTGTGTCGTCTGCGTATCTGATGTTGTTCAGACGTTCACCGTTGATTAGTATTCCCTCATCACATTCTTCCAAGGCTAGTTTGAAGATATGCTCAGAATAAACATTAAATAGCATCAGGGACAGTATACATCCTTGCCGTACTCCGCGTTCTATTGAGATTGCTTCTGTCAACTGGTTGTCTACTCTTATGTTAGCAGTTTGGTTGTAGTAAATATTTTTGATTATTCTCAGATCTTTATCATCTATGCTGATCTCTTCAAGTATTGATATAAGCTCGTCGTGTTTTACCCTATCGAATGCCTTCTGGTAATCCACAAAGCATGCATATATATCGCAGTTGACATCTCTGCATCTTTGGAACAAGACCCGGACAGCAAAAAGTGCCTCCCGTGTACCCAGAGCATCACGAAATCCAAATTGTGTGCGTGTTAGTTGTTCTTCGCATTTTTTGTATAATCTCTTGTGGATGATTTTTAGGAAAGTCTTAAGTAGGTGGCTCATAAGGCTTATAATTCTATATTCATCGCACCTTTTTGCATTTCGTTTTTTTGGTAAGGTCACAAATGTTGATTTCAACCAACTCTGGGAACTTTTCCAGTATTATAAATATTATTAAATACTTTTGTGAGCCATATTGTCCCGTTGTCATCCATTAACTTTAAAAATTCTGAATAAAAGTTGTCAGGTCCTGTAGTTTTGCCATCCTTGGTTCCTCTTATAGCAGTTCTTACTTCCTCGATTGTAAATGGAGGCCCAGTTATACAATCTGTGTTTTTTGTGTCATTGTGTCGTTCATCTCTAAAGGTTTCCTCTACATATCTCATCCAAGTGTTTCTTCTCCGTTCTGCTTCTATTATTAAGTTTCCTTGAGTGTCAGTTAGGCGTCCAACTTGTTTAGGCTTATATAGGCCTGCCGCTTCTTTGACTTTTTTGTGGAGGTTAAACGAGTCATGCTTTTGTTGTAGTAATTGTATTTTGGTGCATTTTTTCGTTAACCATTCATTTTTTGCATTTCTAATAGCATTTTTTATTTCTTTGTCTACTCTTTTATATGTTGCTATGTCACTGTTCTTAACCTTTCGTCTATCTTCCATCAGATCCAGAATCTCTTCCGTCATCCACCCCTTCTTCTTTACTCTTGTTGGTTTTAGGTGCTTGTCAAGTATGTTCTGAGTTATTGTGTGTAGTTTTCCGAGTTCTTCTTCTGTATTACTAGTGTCTTCCTCAGTATTTAGCTGTTCTTTCATATACTGTTGTGCGCTCTGTTTTATGTGTTCATTTTTTAGTTGTCTGATGTCGTGTTTGTTGGTCTTTGTTCGTTGCATTTTCTTTAACTTAAGTTTTATTATGCCTAGGAGTAAATTGTGATCAGACTTGATGTCGGCTCCTGGATGTGTCTTGACTGATGTTATCGAGTTCCGGAATCTTTTGTTGATCATAATGTAATCAATCTGGTTTCTCACTATGTGATCTGAGGTGTCCTGAGGTGATTTCCAGGTATACAGTCTCCTGGGGGGAAGTTTGAAAAAAGTGTTGGTGATCACAAACTGTTCCTCCATCACGAAATCAATAAGCCGTTCTCCACGCTCATTACGCTCTCCGAGTCCGAAAGGTCCTACGAGATCTTCAATTTGGCCGTTGCCAACTTTGGCGTTAAAATCTCCCATAATTATTGTTATCTCGTTTTTGGGGAGTCTTCTTAAGGTGTTCGTTAAATCGTTGTAGAATGCTTCGATTATTTCGTCCGCTTTGTCGGCTGTGGGGGCATATATCTGTATGATGTTAGACTTTATGGGGATAGTATTAAGCTGAATGAGTAACAGTCTCTCTGATATTGGGATAAAGTTTGTAACGCATTCAGCAGTTTGTTTATTTAAAATCATGCCCACTCCATTCATATGTTCTCCGTTGGAATTTCCTGAATAATATATTTGATGGTTATTGATAGCACACTGACCAGAGTCTATCCACCGCATCTTACCCCCATTATTCCTATTGATAGTCTTTCCATTTCTTTTATAGCGTTATGGATTTTGCCAGCTTCATACATTGTTTTGACGTTCCAGGTTCCAATCTTAATGTTAAGGCCCCAGGTTCTCTTTCTATCTGCGTTATAGTGTTGGCAAGGGTTTCGCAGGCTGACGACCGAGGAGGCCTTGCCGTCTCGAGATTGTCCTCCCCTGCCGGATCTTGGTATCCGAAGTCCATGATCAGTAACATTTTCTATTTGGTTTGTAATAGCCATGTTAATATACTAGGAATCGATAATGAGGTGGTTTCCCGTTGCCTTCCTCATCGCAGTGTGGAAACCACTTAGACTGCTTCAGTCATGCCTTCCAGTATTCATTTTTGAACCAATCCTGGATCATTTCCATTATGCTTCAATATGATACTGAGAGTGCTGCTTTCCACTCTCAGGCTAGTTTTGGTTCGCCCCGAGTATTTAATTTTCTCGGTACCATCCATATCTGGGAGGCGTTCCCCTATTCACCACCTGGGGAGGCGCCCGATGGGGGATTCTAGCAACCCCGCACAGGTGTATATATATATATATATATATATATATATATATATATATATATATATACCTGCATATTGCAGATGTTATACATGTCTATGTTTTTAATGTACCAGCAGCCACTGCTTTTAATTAAAAAGTTTTGATAATTGTCAATTTTTTTGTTTACGTCAAATTACCTGATCGTTTTTCGAGAATCTACCTTCACTAGTGGTATTCAGAGGGTCAAAATACATATGAAAAACTTTGGTGGAGCTATATTTCTACATCGGTTACGAAAACCCACTGGGCTCCCGCAAGAATAATAATTATCGTTATTTAATATTGTACAATAAATCAAAATACTATGACTTCAAATTTAATTATTGTCGTTAGATAATGTTATATTTAAAAATGAGGTTTTAATTAAGATATACTAAGCAAAATATTTATTAGACCTGCAAATGCTAAAACCATAAACATATTTCCGTAATTGTAGGTATGCTCACTACAAATTTTTTAGTTGACCAAGAACAGGACCAAACTCATTCTACTAAATAACAGATAAAACACAAATTAATAAGTCTAAATCGTACACAACTCAATATACATATATCCATAACACTTTCTTTTTGAGTTATTCTACCGTTTCCGTACTCTTATATCACCCTGTATATATAATCAGTATGCTCACTTGACAGTGTTGAATTAATATATCCTGAAAGACTTCCCTTTCTTCTATTGTATCGATAAACTTCTCTTGGCACCCAATCAGTAGTAAATGCAAGAACAAAGGCCTGAAAATAATAATAATAATAATATTACAAAAACAAAAAAAAAAATTGAAGCCAGCTTAACGGGACAAGATTAAAAATTATTCCTGAGTAACGTTATGTCTCCCTATCAGACAGAGTTGCAGTACTTACGTTTACACAAGTGCTTAGGTAGGTAACACTTAGAAGTACTCCATTCCAAGCCCCTATTCCAGATTTAGCAAGCGGAATCGGTCTTCGAAATAATGTAACCAATTTGTAAGCATCAGATCTTAATTCAAATAAATTGTTTATCAGTGCGCAGAGGGGGGCCAGGGGAAAAGCTGCCACGAATAATGTTACATAGCCATGCTTTATAACTTGAAGAAAAAAATATTTATCATGAAATAGGCAGAAACGGTAATTTATCGGAAAAAGTACCCATTCAGAATGGGTGACTTCGACAAACATATGTTGTTCCTAAGGTCATTTTGAAAGGATTGACATATACAGGGTGTCCGGAAAATACGTGTACAATGTTTGGTAAAAGAATCTTGATGTCAGAATAGGTCGATTTAAGCCAACTTAGTAATATCCACGAATTTGAGATATAAAACTGGACTGCTCATGAAAATAATTTTTGACCCCCCCCTTATTGGTCGCCATTCGGTGCAATGATTTATATGGCAACATTGAATTCCCTACTAATTTCTTACATTGGCGTGAATGTGTTGTGTATGAATGTCAATTCTATTATTTTAACTAACAGGTTTAGACAATAACTATCTCTTTTTATACTATATCTTAAACAATAAATGGCTCTTCCTTGTTTTACTCGACAGGTTAATCGAGTATATTCAATAAAAAAGACCAGAGCTCCGATTCTGTAAGCACATTTTTTGACATTCTCTTTCCTTATCTCTTTTAGGACAGTGATATACTTATGTGTTAATACAGACTGAACAAAGATAGAAGATCCTTATTATGACATTCTCTTTCCCTTTACTATTATAGAATCGCAGCCCAGGATAATTGTTTCTGTAAAACAATATTTAACTTGAATTTCTACTTTTAGTTTCCTCAAAATTATAATTTTTCTGTTTAAAGCAACTCCAATAAAGCAAATTTTTTTAACTTCTTTGGAACAGCGTAAATATGTAACAATTTTATTATTTTTAGATAACAAGCATGAAATGTCAGTTCTTATAAATAAATGAAAATGCTTTTTCTATAACTGTTTACATTTTTATATAAAAAAAAAATTAAACTCTAAAGGGGATAGTGTTAAAGCAGTTTATATTTAATTGTAAACAAAACAATATTTATTAAGATACTTTAAATATAAAAAAGCTTGTAAATACAAGAGAATTCTTACATTTATACAATCATTTTTAATCTGAATATATACATAAAGATTTACTAGCAACTTTTAGTTTTTACACTAGGTCAAACTTTCCATTTACTTAACTGTTTAAGGATCTGAAATTGACCTTTTCTAGAGTTGAATTTTTGAAATGGTAATCAATCGCAGCTTCTCACTACTTTGACAAAGGATTTTCATGACACAAGTTTTCTATCTGAGTTAAAATCAAGAATTTTTGTTTTATTAATTAATAACATATGCAAACAAAAGGTTATTATTTTATTTTTAGACAAAACAAATACATAAAAGTAAAATTTATGTAATTTCCAAACATCCTTAATAATATTGAGAAATTTCATATTATATGCAATCATTTATTTCTATTTTAATATGGCATATTGGTTTTTAAACGTATAATCATTTTAAATTTTAACACCATACCAGTTTCGATATTCAGCTTTATATGTCAGTGGAACATTAACTTTATGGTAAAACGATATTGTTGTTGGTTGATGCACACCTAATTCAGGACTTTTTTTTGTAGAGCCAGTGTATGTTATTAAGTCCAAGTTTAGTTGCTTCAACATGTTTACATCAAACAGTGCTTCGTAGTTTTTTTCAGGTAGTTTATTTGTAAGAAGCACAACACAAACTTTTTGCTCATCTTCCTGTATAAAACAATTTCCAGAAAAATCCTCTGAACACAGTTACTTATCTGATGTATAAAATAATTATAATCATGACCAATTTGCTTCAGCTCTTGAATTTGAAGATTCTTTTCTCTTAGAAAACTAAAATATTGATAGCATTTAATAACTATCATATATCATATCCATAAGATTAAACTTGTTACCCTTAGATTTACAATTTGATTCTAAGGTAAAAGTTTATATAATTATTATTGAATGCTTTATAACTTACCAATTAAATAAATTCCAATTTACCAGATGAGGTATTTGCACGTCTTACGATGAAGAATCACATTTTTTAAAATACAAAAAAAAAACCTTAAAGTTCACATTCCTGTTTGAAATTTTCAGGAAAACGTTACATAAAATGTAATAAAATCCATAAAACAGCAAAATCAAAAATAAATTTTTGTCAAAATGAAAAGTATTCAGTCAATGTCAAAAATACACTTTCACCAATATCATAAAAACTTAGGGAATTCATTGTTGCCAAAGCCATTATTGGCAGCTAATGGCACGAAGCACGGTGGGGTCATTTTTTTTTTATAAGGGAGATATGGAACACGAGCAGTCCAGTTTTATATCTCAAGTTCGTGGTTATATCCGACACTGTTTCGTTTAGTTTCAAGAAAATATTGATTTCTTGAAAAGATGGTAACTGAAATTAAAGACTTTTGGCATTGATTAAATAAACACAAGACTGTCACCACTTATAGACGCCTTGGCAACTATTTTTGCTATTTTTGGCGAGAGTGCAATATGAGAATTTCCAAGTATTAATTCCAACTCATTTAGTAAATTTTGTTATAGTAAATAATAGTTAAAAATGCAAGACATGAGACGATGCAGTGTTGCCCTGTTGGGCAGTAAATCGAAAAAACGGGTATGTTTTAGTTCCTCCGTTCCATTTAAATTTGCAAAGCAAATAATGCCATGAATCAGACGATCATTTTATATTTATATTGATGAGATTTTATGGATATGAAACAGTACTATATATTTTTTTTTCTTGGGTATAGGTTTTTCCATTAGAGAAACAAAAGACAACAATTTTTCTGACGTTTCGCTCTACATAGTTAGCTTCTTCAAAAGAGGTGGTATATTTATTTTAAATCTACATGAAATAGTTTGTACCAACAATTAGTCGGTTGTGGTATGGGTTCACCAATCTCCTCAACAATAGCACAAATAGTTATGGAATATGTAGAAGAAGAAGTATTGAAAAAACTGGATTTTAATATAATATTTTTTAAACGCTATGTAGATGACTGTTTGGCTGCTGTATCAGAAAACAAAATGGATAACTTATTACAATGTTTTAATAATTTCCACCCAAAACTGAAATCTACATCTGAAATTGAAATGGAACAAAAAATACACTTTTTGGACTTAACTATACACAGAAATAAGACGGATAACAATCTTCATACAAAATGGTACACGAAAGATACTTGGTCGGGCCGGTATTTGAATTTTAACTCTCAACATCCAAATAAACAGAAAAATAGTGTCATAATCGGCTTAGTTGATCGAGCTATAAAATTATCTTCACCCGAATTTTGCCCAGATGTACTAAAAAAAGTGGAAGAGACCATAATAATGAACCATTTTCACAAACTGCTCATAAAAAAAAATAATTAAACAAAGAACCTTTTTACATTATAACACAAAAAAAATAAAATTAACAATACCAAAACACAAAACACTTTCATTGCATTACCGTATGTAAACCAACTGTCCGAAAAAATAAAATATATTTTGGATAAGCATAATATAACGGTATGCCACAAGGCGAACAATTTACTAGGATCATTTTATACGAAATTAAAAAGCAAAGTTCCCACCAAAAAAAGATCTAACGTAATATATGCAATTCCATGCCTAAACTGTCCTTAGAAATATATTGGCATGACGACACAATATATTGAAAATAGAGTGAATGCACACAAGTATACTAAAAACGCATCGACATCCTTACATAAACATGAACAAACATCTAAGCATGAATTTGATTTTAAAAACACCCATATTTTAGATACTGACAGAAATTATCATAAATTAGTCATCAAAGAAATGATACACATAAAAAAAGATAAAAATGTTGTAAATGCCAAGCAAGATGTCAAAAACTTAAGTCAGATATACTATAATTTGATATTTGAATAAAACATACTTGAAGCGACTCTATAATAAATATGAGAAATAAAGTAATGATGCTTGGAACGATTTCATATACACTCATGCAAATGAAAGAACGTTATTAAAAAATAAATAATAATCTTTTTTCCTATTTTTTGCTTTTTATAAAAAGAAATCTATCCATATTAATTGCTTACCAAGTATCATAATTAAATTTATTTTTAACGTACACACAAAACTACTTTCAAGGTATGTACTATTTTATACTTTTCACTATTTTAACCTGTTGTATTGTTCTAAATTTTAAACTTTAAGACTGTTTTAAAAATCTGTTTTATTTTTATTAATTTTAATTAAATTAAAAATATAAATGTGTAATTACTGTGATATATGTTTATTATAAAAAATTTTTTGTAATTTTGTTGATTTAAAATAAATATACCACATCTTTTGAAGAAGCTCACTATGTAGAGCGAAACGTCAGAAAAATTGTTGTTTTTTGTTTCTCTAATGGAAAAACCTATACCCAAGAAAATATTAGAAATATATATATATATATATATATATATATATATATATATATATATATATATATATATATATACATATATATATATATATATATATATATATATATATATATATATATATATATATATATATATATATATATTTATTAATAGGCCGATTACTCCGGAAGAGCTGTACCGATTTAAATGAATTTTTTTGAGTTAACTTGAGGAAGTTTCTGCGGTAGTCCCATATTATTTTGGTCAACATTGATTTAGTAAAATCCAATATGGCACACAAAAAATTTAATTTTGTTCAATTTTCTCCAGAACTGATATGGAGGAGTTTTCGGGCTCGCACTACCGAATTAATTTTTGTAAATTCAAAATGGCGGACTAAATACATTGTATTTCTTAATTTTGTCCAAAACTGGTGCTGGATAATTTGTGAGGGTATAAAGTACGAATATAAAATTATTTTTGAAAAATTTAATATGGCGGACTAAAAATTTAACATTCCTCGATTTTGCGCAAAATTGGTAATGGGTGGTTTTTGAGTGTGCAGATTAAGGCTTTCAAATAATATTATTTTTATTCAATATGAAAGACTAAAAATTTTATATTTTTCTAATTTTGTGCAAAATTGATAATGGGTGTTTTTGAGAGCGTAGGTTATAGCTTTAAAATTATATTTTTACCACATTTTTCTTATTCAGAGACCCTGGAAACAATTTCAAAAGTTTTATATTTCCTAAAACGAAAAGAAACTATTAAAAATATTACATTAAGGTGTATTATTTTAATTTTGTCAGGCGATAATCTTGTAAATTAAGCGGATGACACATAAAATGTTGTTTTGAAGGGACTATCCGATGGTGACCTGGACCTTGTGGTCATCGTTTTTTTTTTTTTAACTGGAATGATCTATTTTTGATATCTCCGATGGAAAGGGCGTCGAAATATTTGAATTATTATTTCTGACCTTAGCAGCGTCTTTAAAGTTATATGTATTTAATCATATTGATATCCGTATGTAAATGCGATGGCCATATTTTCATGAACGATATGGCCTTGGTAATAGTTAGAACAGTTTATTTATGTTATATTTCGTATTTATTGTAAACTAATTATAAATTGTAAAATGGATTTTGTATTGAAATAAAATAAATTTTAGTCTTGAAGATTAAAAATTTAATAAAGAGTCCGGTCAAGTGCTTGTCACTGACGTATTACGTTAGGATTCCGTATCAGTTGATGATATAGTTAGTGTCTTTTGAAATGGCGGCGAAAAAAATCACAAAGTTACAAGACTGTGAAATAACTAGATGGCCACCGAACTATAAAAATGATGCTGTATTCAACTTATTTCAGAGTTTGTCTTAAAAATATAATTTTTTGGCGCTTAGAATTGGAGCAGACCTTGGTCTACCACACTCATATTTTTGATTAAATAATATTATATATTTTTAATTGCGTACTCATTTCTGTAAATTCAGTAGTCAATAAATATCGATTGGTGGGAACTAAAAAGTATTCCTTTTCCCATTGTGGAATTTCTGAACTCTCTCCTTCTCTCTCAGTGCTTCTGTGGGTACAATATTTTATGATCCTTTTTAGATTGGCTTTAACTTTTCTAAAATGGAATAAATATATTTATGATGAGAGGAGCTATTTTATTTTATGAAAAAATTATTACGAGCTCTTTAAAAGCGCGTATCAATACCATGTCTGAGGATATAACATAAATACATATATCTGCAAGTATGTTGATACTTACAATAAAGTAACATTACACACATTTCCTGCCATATCTTTTATAGTCATTTGGAGAGCCAATTGCAAGCAAACACTAACTATGCAATTTAGAGGTTGACATACGTCTTTGCCAAAAAAACTAGTCTTATGGGGCAGAGAATACAGTTTTCCCTAAAATACAAATTTACACATTGTACTATATATATCATAAAGTTTTTTATATCTATATTTAACACCGAGTTTATTAGCGGAATGTAACATTTCTAACTTAAGCAGATTTAGGGATATGCTAATACTCTGAAAAAAATTTCGATTTCTTGTTTTCGTCAATTTTATTTTTTTACATATTCAAATTCAGTTTAAAGGGAAATTGTATTGTATGTTAAGTATCTCTATCTGTTTATTCTGTATTCTCTGTATCGGTCTTCTTGCAGCTGTCCCCACAATATGTACAGGATAATTCCCCGGGAATTTTATCGATCGATTGTGGGAAAACTATAATTAGGAAGAATTTGAAAATTTGACAGTGTGCTAACGTGCATGGGGGACAACCGGCTAATATATTTTTAATATGGCAGCACTTAGAGTTATACCGGAAGTAGATGTCAATTTGCTTATTTTAAATGGAATACCATATATATTATAGCATTCTTAATTTCTACGTAAAATTATAGATATATTTCATATATAATGTTCTATACTTAAGTCTTACCGTTTTGTACATATTTAAATTTTTATGTCAAAAATGACGTTTACGGACCAAAACTTAACTATAAATTTTTCCTATAAGACAGGTTTTATTATTTAATTTGGGTTAGTTTTCTTGTAGACGAAGACCGACTTTAGTAGTCTTTTTATGATATTTTGAAAATTATTAGGACAGGGTGTTCAAAAAAGAAGAATAAAAATTATATTTAAAAAATCGTCAAACCTCAATTTTTTCAGTTGGAAAGTTCTTATTTTTTTCGCACCTAAGCAGGCGCGCTGCATGCAATCTTCCATAGTGGCAAATGCGGTGTTGTATATTTTATTTTTACTGTCAGGTCGGGGGAGCGAGGTGGTCAAAGACGTAGTCTATTTTTGGCTATCTATTGATCATAAAACAAGTTTTGCAGATGATTGTTAACTAAATGATTATTATGTGGAGGCGCCCCATCATGTTGATAAAATAGATTTCTATGATCAGCCAGCGGCAAGTTATCTATCTTCACTTCCACATTTCTCAAAATGTCGAAGTAGCGCTCACCTATAAGTTAAAAAACGTATTTTATATCTAGAAGTCTTCAAAAATGGCTAACTTACAGTTCAGATTATCTTGGTAGAATTCTAAGGCGACGTCGCGTCATTTCTTATAGCACAATACACGTTGCACTACCAAGACTCTTGAAAATTTAATTCTCTAAATGGATGTACGTTTGAGTCGCTACAATAGTGGGAATTGCGTCGATTAAACAATCCATTTTTTGTGAATTTGGCTGCGTCCGACCAAATAATATTATCCAAAAAACCAGCATTTTCTTGTGACCGAAGTAAAATATATTGACAGAACTCTTTTCTTCGTGGAAAATCAGTATCTTTTAAATGTAGTACTATGGAATATATATATATAAGGATGAAAACTGTGTTTCCATAAAATCCTTAAAACTGATGTTTGAGATAATTCAGACTCTAATGCTTTGTAAATATTGTCGGATATGCGGTGAAATATCCTAAAATTGTGGTTTCAATATTTTTATTATTAACAAGTGGTTTAATTCTATTTCTTTTTGCTTTTATGGATCTAAAGTTCTTGAAGTTTTCTATAATCTTTTTAACAATTGGTGGTGTTGGTTTCTGTTTCTGCGGATATCAGATCGCGAATGTATCGCATGTTCTTGAAATAACTCACATTCTCCATAGATAATAAATAAGTTTTAATAATCTTTATGCGTATAATTTAATTACCCCGACATAATTATTATTAATGAATGTCAAATGACAAGAAATAGTGACAATTCTGTAGGGTTCGATTGTTTTATTTTTGACACGCCTCGTCGTCATGGCCAACTAATAACAAAACTTAAAAGCCGTATAGCATTTTTACAACAGAAAAATGTTGACTTGCGAATATTTTGAAAACTACAGATTTTTGGAATAGTGAACCTTATATTTACAAAGTTACCCTTATTTTTAATGCTTGTCACATATGGCAAATGAGCAATTTGTTTCAAACCTAATCTTAACTAGTGTTCTCTTAAAATCTAAGTCTTACTCTACAGCAATCCTTAGTGTCCACTATAATAAGTATCACTACTCGTGTACACAATATCCGCACTTTGCTCTGCTTTTGTTGGACTACCACTTCACCAATTCGAATGGTTTAATCCTTTTGAGTCTTCTTGTGATGTCAGTGTTATCGAGAAGTTGAATCGCTTCGATATTGGTGTGATGATGTAATCGTTGTTCATGCCTTGTAGCAGCATTCGATATGGCTTGTTCCACGGTGTCCATTTTCAGATCTCTGTGTAGGTCACTATTACAGATATACCAAGGAGCATCTACTATGCCTCTCAGTACCTTGTTCTGGTATCGTTGAATGATTTGTAAATTACTTTTACTGGTACACCCCCAAAGTTGTGCACCATAGAGCCAAACAGGTTTCAAAATTTGCTTATATAGCAGTATCTTGTTACTTATAGACAATTGGGATCCACGGCCTAGTAGCCAATACATCTTTTTATATCGAATCCCGAGCTCTTCTCGTTTTTTCTTTACATGTACTTTCCATCTAAGACGTGCGTCCAAGTGAATACCCAGATATTTGGCAACATTTTCAATCGGAATCTGTGTGTCATTAATTCTAACTGGCAAATTTTGAGCTTTTTTGGTTGTAAAATTTACGTGAACAGACTTTGCCTCATTTAGCTTTATTCTCCAGGTTCTGGTCCATGTAGAAATTTGGCTCGCTGCAGATTGTAATTTTTCAGTAGCTTCTTCATGCGTATTTCCAACGGCTAGGATAGCTGTGTCATCGGCAAATGTGGCGATTGTGTTTTGCTCTAGAGGAGGAATGTCACTGGTGTAAAGGACATACAGTATAGGTCCCAACACACTCCCCTGTGGAACTCCTGCTTTAATATGCCTAAGGTCTGAATAGGCCTCTTCTTGCTTAGTTCTAAAATATCTATCAGTCAAATACGATTCCAGGAGCTGTGAGAACTGGGTTGGTAATAATTCTCGCAACTTATGAATTAAGCCTTTATGCCACACTCTGTCAAAGGCTTGCGCCACATCCAGAAAGATAGCTGAGCAGACCTTTTTCTCTTCATAAGTTTTTTCGATTATATTTACTATCCTGTGTACTTGGTCAATAGTCGAATGACTCTCTCTAAAGCCAAATTGATGATTGGGGATCAAGTTCTTTTCTTCAATGATTGATTTTATTCTCTTTGTTAAGATCTTCTCATATAATTTTGAGATCACTGGGAGAAGTGAAATGGGTCTATATGAGGTTGCTTCGTTGGGTGGTTTTCCAGGTTTGGAGATCATCGTCACCTCTGCTACTTTCCACATTTGAGGAACATATCTCAGTCTGAATGAGGCGTTGATCAAATGTGTTAGTTTTCTTATTGCCTTTTCTGGCAACTGTTTTAGGATTTCCCCGGTGATTAAATCAAAGCCAGGAGCTTTCTTAGGATTAATTTCTGAGTGGATGACTTCAGAAACTTCCTTCTTCGTGGTTGGTGCAATGTTTAGGTTTATCTGCATTGGTTCTTCCCAATCTGGATTTTCATCTCAGTCGTTGGGTTGAAATATAGATTCTAAATGTTCCGCAAATCGTATCGCTTTTTGCATATTATTGCGAGCCCAAGTCCCATCAGAGTTGCGTATTGGAGGGTTCTGAAGAATTGGTCTTTTTAATCTTTTGGTGGATTTCCACAGTGAATAATCTGTGTTCTTAGCTGTCAATTCTGTAAGAAATTCACCTATTGCCTCATTTTTTATCCTTTGTATTTCTCTCCTGATGTTTTGGGAGTGATTGTTCAAAGCTGTTTTGTCAGCTGGATTTCTGGTTTGGTGCCATTTTCTCCGGAGTTTTCTTTTCTCATTGATCAGTATTCTAATTTCTTTCGGATAATTATTACCTCGAGTTCTTATAGGAATTTCTGGTGTGTTTTTCCATGCAGTTTGAATATTTTTAGTCACAGTCTCAACTTCTTCATCCAGCTGTTCTTTTGTCTTCAGTGGTACGGAGAGATTAATGCAATTTTCTAGGTCAAGTCTAAAGTTTGGCCAGTCTGTCCATTTATTTGTTAGTCGAGGTGGATTCTCTTTCTTTATTATATTATCACTTAACGTAAGTAATATTGGGGAATGATCGGAATTCATATCCCAGCCTTCTTCTATTAGCAGATAGTTGGTAGAGATATTCTTGACGATAAAGAAGTCAATCAAATCAGGAATTTTGTTGGGATCAGTAGGCCAATAAGTAGGCTTGCCGGTAGAAAGGGTTTCGCAATTCAGTTGCCTGCAGGCTGCTAATAAGTTTTTACCTTTGGTGGTTGTTAATCGAGATCCCCAATGGATGTGTTTCGAATTGTAATCACCTCCAATAATAAATTTTTGTCCTTGAGTATTTAAGAAGTCTAAGTACTGCACTGTTCCGAGGGTGTATTTAGGTGGACGGTAGACTGCTACAAGAGTAATGTTGCAGTTGTGCGTTTTTATACTGATTGCAGTAGCTTGTATTTCTGCTGTTTGATAACTCATTTCTTGATAGTGTGCAATGGATTCTCTAACTATCACAGCAGTCCCTCCCTTGGCGGCATTATCAGGATGGCTCGTATGATATGTTTTATAACCTCGAAATCTTATAAAGGATTCCTTAGTAAAATGTGTTTCAGCAATGAGGCACACATCTATTTTTTCTAATTCAAGGATCACTTGTAATTCTTGCTGGTGTTGTAGGAGCCCGTTAGCGTTCCACTCCATTACTCTCAATTGTTTAGCCATTTTTAGTCTTAGGGATCGCTCCTTGTGTGCGATATTCTAATTTGGAGATTCGTTCATCCATGACGTTAAGCTTCTCCAATATTTGTTGCAGTGAGTTCTCGATGGATGCTTTTGTTTGTAGCTGATTTTGACCATCGTTATTTACAGGCTTTCCAGCAATAGCTTGGCTGTAGCTTTTGCCAGGCTCTGTTTTCTTTGGAACACTTGAATTTTTTCCGCTTGTTAGGTGTTCATTTCTTGATGGTTGCTTTGGCAAGCTAACATTTCTTGTCTGTTTATTTCTAAGTTTTTGTAGTTCCTTTGCTATCGTGCACCCCCGGTAGTTTGCTGGATGTCCTTCTCCGCAATGGATGCACTTAGGCTGCGCATAATGCTTAATATGATAAAATATTGGAAAAAATTGACTTTTGACGATTCTTTAAATATAATTTTTATTCTTTTTTTTTTTGACCACTCTGTACTAATAATTTTCAAAATAACATAAAAAGACTATTAAAGTCGATCTTCGTCTACAAGAAAACTAATCCAAATTAAATAATAAAGACTTTCTTATAGGAAAAATTTATAATTTAGTTTTGGTCCGCAAACGTCATTTTTGACATAAAAAATTTAAATATGTCCAGAATGGTGACACTTAAGTATAGAACTTTATGCATGAAATATGTCTAGAATTTTACGTAGAAATCAAAAATGCAATAATATATAGATGTTCCATTTAAAATAAGCAAGTTGACTTCTATTTCTAGTATAACCGGAAGTTCTGCCATCTTGAAAATATTTTAGCCGGTAACCCCCATGCACATTAGTACAATGTCAAATTTTCAGATTCTTTCTAATTATAGTTTTCTCACAATCAATCGATAAAGTTCTAAAAGAATCATCCTGTATAGGTTAACAATCTCTTCGACCACCTCCCCATCTTTTTTGAGATTCTTTGGGGGCATTGTTGGATATTCTTTCAATGGCAACGGAAATAAAGGGTCAACCTTCTATGAGATGAAGTAATGTTATAAAGAAAGCTGTAGTGAACTGAATATGGATATATTTGGCACAGGATTGATAAAGATGGAACGGATATATTTGGCACAGGATTGATAAAGATGGAACGGGGATGTCTTTATTCAGCAGTAGATATAATAGGCTAAATGCTGATAGTGGTGAATCAGTGGTCCATTTCTTGATTTTTAAACGTCAGTTCCGCACACACATACCAGAAACAGTCAGAAAACATGTTTTTGATTTGTTTAAAGATTTGCATTCGTAGAAATAACTTAAAAGTCGCAGGGTTAAGAAGGGTAAATCTTAGATAAACTCATGAATACAGTAAAAAGTGAACTTTAATAAACATGCAAGTTACAAGAAAACTGAGGGTGATGTGGGTATATAACAGAGCATGTATCACATATGTGAAACAAAACTAGTGTATTTAGTTTTGTTCCACGTTTTTATAAATTCTTAAGTTTATCTTTATTTTACAACAAAAAATAGTTATACTAAAATAGGTATAATTAGGTATAATTTATTAATAACATTACCTTAAAGAATGCTAAATAAAATAAAGGAACGTAGTAATTCGTAAAACTGAGTAGGTATCTCTTATATAGGACAGAGTTGTCGTAGTCATGTTGCGTTCGAGGATTCTCAAAATTTGTCAATTTTATAGATAATGGAGCATACAACTGAAAATAAAAGAAAAATTGGATTAAATTTATAAACAGAGTGCATGTAGTCTCGAATTCAAGTAACGATCACAACGATAGACTTAACCTCAAAATCATCCTTTCGGATGTCTATTCCCATTGATATTTCGAGAGACCTCGAGTTTCAGTAGTTTTTTCCTGGTTTTCATTTACTCCCAGGCCTCAAAATAAGGTGATTTTGAAATTTAGTGTTAGTAGACTTCTTACTACCTAGAAACCTTCAGAATGATAGTAGTAATTAGGTAGTACCTTATGTCTCATTTTCTTTTTTGAGGAAAATTTTTTTATTTAACAATTAAGGTAGTTCACTCGTGAAACGGCTTTTCTTAGGAATGTGATCGAATTTGAATATAAAGTTTACAAAAGTGTCTTTTATTTAATAAAAAAAAAAGAGGAAATCTTTTAATCGTCTGTGAGACGAAATATTAACAATTAAAATATGCATAATTAACATGCTGGAGGTCACTACATATAACAAAATGTCAATACATTTAGGAATATCTCAAAAACGGTTTTTACCATATTTTTTAAAAACTAATGCAACGTAGATCCAAAAATTATGAATTTTTTGAAAAAATCCGGAATTTCTTGGTCGTTTTGTTTAGAAAATACAGATTTTCTAAATAAAAATAATTTGAAAACGTCTGACGCTTAGTGGGGTACAGTGATCATATAATTCAAATCTAACTTAGTTAGGTTAGTTCTTCAAAATGTGATATTTTTTAAAATATATTTCTCGCGCACATATGAAAGTAACTGTACTGATCGTCAAATAAACAGAAAATGTCCAGACTATGCTAGGCGCCATTTTGGGTAAAGTAAAGTTATAATAACAGTGAATACGCTGTGGCCACTGAAAAATTATAACGACTAAACGTAACGTTTACCTCCCACTGACAAGGTTTGAAACAATTTGCATACCTTTCCGAAATTTCATCGACATAAGTAGTTCGACGAAACGAATAGTAGAAAGAGATAAAATGACATTATTACGTTTTAACCTTACCCAACTTATCCAATTCGTGTCAATTGATTGTTATGTGTGGATGTTTCCCATTCTATTGGTCAGTCGTAAAAATAGATTAAAATGTTTTAATATATTTTTGGTTGTTAAAAATAACTAGTCATTAAAAAAAAACAATATGTTGACGAACCGTTTCTTCAAAACGTTTTATTTTTTGAAAAAGCAGTTGAAATGTTAATTAGGTGGTACCCCGTTATTTTCAGTATTTAAATTTCTAATTAAAATATCCTTAGAAAGTTGAATGTCTCGCAAATTTCAAGTAAATTTGAGATTATAGACATACAAAATTATTACACTAAATTATGTTCTTATCTCAATAGTATGAGCGTGCTGTTTAAAAATTGTTTTCCTACGGCTAGTTCTTATTATGGATTTAAGATAAACATTTGTGTCCATATATCCATAACAGTCGAGTATTTTACTTTGAAACAGTTAAGTGTAACATTGTTTTCATCAACACAACTTATAAAAAATTTGAGAAATAACAATTTGTAAGATATTTAAAACTTTTATTGAAATAAGCAACATTAAATTATATATTCAAATAATGCTAAATGCAACATTTAACTTCCTTACGCTGTGTTAAACACTATGCTACACTACAATTAAATAAATATTACTATGATTATAATATACATATAATACATATAAATTTGAACCCTACAGACCAACAAACGAGGTCCTTCAGAATAAAAAGGTTATTTATAGTACGTTTTGTGTTCAAGCCACTACAAATCTTCACAAAATAATAAAAAAAAATATATTAAAGGTTGAATAGTGTCATTAATGGAGGTCTTCTGGCTGACCTATGGTTCCGGCCCCTGGTCGTATACAGTTCCTCTATCACCGGTAAAGTTTCAGGTTTTCTTTCAAACTTAGTTATCAGGACAGGAAGTCTTGCAATAACCGGCTGGATGTTTAGTGAATTCATACAATAATTGATTGGTGGATAGCTAGGACGATGGATTTTAGTAATACTACAAAGAGCAGTGGTTTCTACCGTTTCAAGTTGTATGAGTGCTGGCTTCCTGCAATTACTGTATGTAGGGGGTATGTATTCCTATTAAAGTCAGTATATTGCTTTGTATATATGAGTTATTTTTCTTGATATGCCTTTTTCTTTGTGTATTAGACTCCTACGGTATTTGGCCCTTTGTATACATTTTTGTTTAACAGTTCCAAAGTGCCAATTTAAGATAATTTTGTGGTCTATATTTACACCTAAATATTTGACTGATGGCTTAGTGCATATTACTTGGTTGTTAAGTTATATAAAATAAATTTAATCCAGGGAAAAACAAAGATTACTTCACAATAATAACAACAATGAAACTATTTTTGACCTTTGATGGTTAATTTGACGTGCCAAAACGTCACTTTTACACAAAATGGCGCAGAGCATACTCCGGACATTTTTCGTTTGACAGCTCCATTATCCATCTATTTTCAGAAATCCGTGATATTTCTCGATATTTTTATTTATTTTCTCAATGTGTTGGGATGTCAACATAACAAACTGCATAGGTATGAGACTTACACTGTATGAACGTTGCTATACACACGTTTATTTTATAGACCATTCAATATAGAAATTTGCGGCGCTGCCATATTTATTATATTTAAATTTATTACTGTATAAAAATATGTCTGTATATTGAAAGTTAACGTGTGTTGGGTACAGTCTCGTACAAAAACAAAATTTTGTAGGCGTGAGAATCTTTAACTTTTGGTTCTTACTTAAAGGCTATACTTTTGTCTACGACTGTCGCCAGTGAACTACCTTAATATGTGAAAAAACAGTTTTTTCGAGTTCTAGGAAAAGCTATTATTTTTCAGTAAAAAAGTTTCAAATAAAAGTTGTGCGCATTGAAAATACCTACAGAATGAGGTAAGGTTAATCCAAATCGGATAATTTGTTTGTTAGTTATGGCAAAAACAATAGAAAAATTTAGGCTTTATAGGCATGATGACTGATTTTGGAAAAATACTCCGCGATGTTTTTAGGCACCTACTTTATACAAAATAAATCCTATTTCCGCAAAAAATGTATGTTTTGAAGGAAAAATTGACCTTTTTAAAATTTACAATTTAAATTTCGCACCAAAACGCTAGAATAGTAATGGCGTCCATCTGTGACGTCACCCTTTCGTAAACACTTGACAAGTTGTATCTTATTGCTTGTTTTAATTCATATTTTCCATTATTTGTGCGATAATCATGAATTCTAATATGTATCGATGGTGTGTAGTTCCTCCATGTAATAATACATCGATAAAAACTTCAAATAAGTTATTTATTAACGTGCCAATGAAGAAAAATATCACAAATGCGTGGCTAAATCTTACAAGGAGAGACCCAGCTTCTGTATCTATTAATTCGGTGATTTATTTCTACGAAGCTCATTTTGATGTAAGTATTTTTTTATATAAATAAGTGGCGAAGCTCGCAAACAAAATATATGTAAGGTAAATATTTGTCAATAACACTGTCGATCCCGTTTGAGGTTAGGTTTCATTTCTTTATTAATGTATTATTTTTAACGTTCCTAATTAAAAGTTTTTTCTTTTTCCAGTTACCAAATAATATGGAAAATTATATACAGTACCATGTAATGGGTTCAGTTTTACAAGTGCGCATAAAGTCAGGGTGTATACCCACAAAATTTGAATGCTAACCAGGCAGAAGCAAACGAACTTCTGACACCGCTGAGCGTCCCTGTGTTCTCAAAAAACAAAAAAGGTGTCTAATTGAAGAAAGTGACAAAGATGTAGCACAAACAAAACCACCTACAGAACATTTAGAACTCAGGCACTTCATCAGAAAGTTCAGGTACGTACCCATTGCCGTTTTATACCGGTAACCTGTTTTAGTGAATTTATTCATTGTGTTAGCCGGTTTAATCATAACATCATAGATAGTTATGATTTCAAAAAATCTTTGTGGTACCTATTATTATTATTATTATAGTCTATTGCAAAAATTATAGTACATAATAATGTGTAAATAGTTACAGTTTGTTCACAAGTACTTATTTTTATTTTTTAGCTTTACACACAATTGAAGATCTAGAAGCACCTACCACCTTTCCAAAATCAGCTGATAAATCAGTACAAGTATATATATTATACAAATTCAGAAGTAAAGCTGTCCAGACTGAAAAAACAGTGCACCAGTTAACCTCTTGGCAAATTTGAGCTATTGGCCTTGACAAATCCTTGTTCCATGACGTTGTTGTACTTTTGATAGCAGGAAACTGACACACTTGATAGTTTTATCCACAAAATATCTAATTAACGATGCAAATAAAGACAAATTCGAACGATAAAGGCGATAAACAATTATGACTGATGTGATGTTTACGAAAGCGTGACGTCACGCGCTTCTGATTTGTGTTCGATCTAATATGGCCGATTTCCATATTTTGTGTTTTTATTTTTACTAAAATAAATATAATCTCACTTGTAATCTAAAAATAAATGTGTTTTTTAGAATCTGTCTATCCTATATAATTATTTCAGTGATTCTTCGTTACAGTCATCATGCCTATTCTCACTACCCAAATAGCACACTTCAGTCCACTGGATATCCATCGTTTATCCAAAGCTGGACATACTGGGTATCCATGGGATGTCCAGAATTTGTCCACCAACATCCTATGGATATCCACTAGACTATACGTTTGTCCCACTCATGGACGTCTTTTTGGATTCCATATATTGTCCAGGTATGGATCATTTTTGGATATTAATAGGACTAATTTTGGATGTCCATATAATGTACATTCTTGACCCGATCGTGGACATATTATACGATGGTATTGTGCTTTTCGGATTAATAGGTCATAATCTATTGTTCCCTCTTCTTGACGTTCCGCTAACATGAATGGTAGATATTTTCAGAATTTGCTTAGGGTCCGAGAGCTTACAGTACCTAATTAATCTGCACTTCTGAAGACACAGACCACTCATGTCATCAAAACGTCGATAACAAGTAACCATAGATGGCCCTATTAGTCTCAACAATTAAACAGATATAAATTACATTAGTGAACCAGGTAACAGGAACTGGATCCACATATTACACTTATTGATTACAATTGTCAAGTTTTTAATACAATACTATATAAGAATATAAAATTTTAAAATTAGTCGCATTGCAAGTGCTACAAAATATAGCTTCAATTGATTTAAATTGTTCAAGCTATAGAAGGATCGCTATGAATAAGTTATCTGGTTCCATAGTAATAGGTACAATTTCAATTGGGTAATAGAAAATATACCAATTATTTAAATAAAGATTTTTTATTGTTACAATGATTATTTTTTTCTAGATTTATTTCTGTCGTTTATTCTCTTCAGTAATCGTCTAATCTCTTCTTCGGCTGTTTTTTATCGGCCCCCCATTCTTCTACCGCAGCTGAAAATTAATAAGGTTTAACGTTAAATGATGCAGTATTTCATGGTTTTGTAGGAATTTAAATATCTCTTTCTCTCTCTCTCTCGTTATTGCTTAGAGTGCTTAAACTAACAGACCAGAAAAAATTTTTTAACACACTTTTGTCTGGGTATTATCAGAACAAGAGGATCTAGAGTCAACGTGTGAAATCTGACACCCAATTTGTTCTTATTATTTACGAGTATGACAAATAAAACAGAGAGATTTTTTTCATCAAATTTTTATATTTAAGTGGTAACTTACCTACAAATAGTGAACATAAGTTCTTTAAAGGGCACTTTACTGTTCCATCATATGTATAATTCTTGGAAAGGCTATCTGCCATTGTTACAAGAAAATATCTTTTAATAAATTAATAGGTATAATTTCCTCCAATTTTAGCTAATTGTAAAACCTAAAATTATATTACTTTATTGAGATAATTAAACGTTAATTCCACATATGCTAACCTAAGAATATTTTTGACTTTAAGAATCAAAGTAAAAAAATATATATAAAATAATCCTGTAAATTAAGTTTTTTTTTATCAATAGACTCATACACATAAAGAAGCATTACTCGAAAAAGTTTCAGCTTTTATTTCAGGAGAAGTGTAATAAACTTACTGCATCTTTAAAGTTTAAATTGTCCTGAAGATCTTATGTGACTTGAAGCAGCTGATTATTTTCTTAAGTAAAAGGATAGTTGAACTCCTGCAGAAAATTCTTTGTAGATTCTTGTTGTTTTTTCCCTATTTAAGATTACCTGAATATCCTCTCTAATTTGGTACAAATTGGCTTTCACATAGAAATTTTATTTGGACCAATCTGTGGAAAATTCATCTAAAAAATAATTAAAATAAATTAAATTATAAGTCTAAACCTAGAGTCGAACTGTCAAAACTTTATTATATATTTTTTAACAATTATACTGCACAAAAATACACATCAATGTAAACTTTTACTAGCGTTTAATCCAAAATAGTCATTAAAAAATTAATATAATTATTCAAATTTGCTATAGCTTTTATTCCATTATAAATTTCGATAACATTTATTAATGCCAGCAATCTTATTAGACTGAATACTCAATAATGACTTTATCAGAAAGAATTTTCTCTAAAATTTACAATTTTATTATTACACAAATTTACAACTCTATCTGTGCTCCATTTTAACCAACAAGATACAAAATTCATTAGCCTATCAAAATATTTGCACTTATTTGTAGTAATTTCCATTTAAATAAGTGACTGTATGAAAAAGTATAGCTACAAAAGCTATATTTTAACATACATGTTTTGATACTGAATATTTTGTTCACTTTCAAATTTGTGCGAGTTTGATACTAAATTATCAGCTTTTCGTCGGGCATGTCTGTAGTTTCGTTCGGTAATTTTTGGTATAATTAAAAAAATTAAATTAAAAATAACTGTACTTACCTTTAACGGTGGCATTTTCTTCAAATAAAAAGCACACTTGATTTTAGCTCAACTAAAACTCCAAAGGTCTTTTTTAGCTCGACGTCAACACAATAATGGGCGTGTGATCATGACGGACCGGCGGGTTAAGAAATGACAATTCTACAGACCGATATTACAGTATCCGATTTTACCGACAACCCGAAATTTAATTAATGGACGTCTGATGGACTTACACTGGACATCCAGATATGGACGTCCATATAGATTACAGGTCATCACATCTAATGGACATCCATAAACGATCCATGGACATACAGGACATTATATGTATCTATTCTGGATATCCAATGGACATCTTGTGCTATCTGGGTAGAGCACCGCTCTCGATACGATTTCGGTTCACTATCGATTCGATACATTTTTTTTTTAAATGGAAATGAGTTTACGATATCGAAATCTCCGCGAAACCGATAGTGTGAATAGGTTCATTGTTTTTCTTGTAAGAATATTTTACCGGACCTAGAGCATATCGAGATCGTATCGATTGTTTCTCTGATTGTTTATTATCAGCGATCTAGAGGTCGTACAGCGGTCTGCGGGTACGCAAATAAAAGTTCGAGATTTATACTAACAATAACAAAAAAGAACCAAATAAATTGTCGATTTTAAATTGTTGAAACAGATAAACAAAGTTGGGGTTCGTTTTTTCGTTATAAACCAATAGAATAACTCTTCGACAATTGTTGATATCCAAATGCCGATAAGTGGACGTGTTAGCTGAAATTTTGGCACACATTTTGAAAAAAAAAATTTGTACGACCACTAGAAGCTGAGAGTTTTTTTTTTTCAAAAAATCGCTTCGGCGTTTTTTTATTAACATTAAGGGATTATTTAAGTAAGAACTCATAGGGATATGGTTAAAATATTGTATGTTTCAGTTTTCAACTCAATTCTTTCAAAATTGTTGATGTTGCAATAGTTTAAAGTTGCACCTACTCCAAGAGTCAGAAAGTGAGCAGTGGAGGTGGGCGTTTTTTCAGCTTGCGGCGCGCGGAAAAAAACGTGACTTCAACGCTTCACCTGCGTTTCGCCGGAAAAATTTGGATTATCTTGGCGTTGTTTACAATTTTTTTTTCATATATTATCTCCACTGATTTATAAGAAAAGACTGGTATTATCATATAAAGCAAACTATCCAAAGCTTTATTTGTACATGATAATATGATGTCTTAGTCAAAGATAGTATCATAGTTAACTTACTTTTGCAAAAAATTTCATACAGATAATATGAAGCAACGAACCCATAATCATCCCTATCATTTTAGAGTTCTTCAGAACGTACTCGTTTTCGGACAAATCACATAATCTGGCTATTAATATTTTCGAAAGTACAACAAGTACCATTGCCACAAACACAATTCCAATCATAAATGCATATACCACCAACGTCACCGAATATTTACAAATTCGTATACATTTAGGCGTGAAAGGTTCGATTTCGCCACTAATAGCATTTCGTCGTTGATGTGTTGCACTATCTGCGTAATTCTGCCGAATATCGGTTTCCAGATCTTCCATATTAGTGGCCCATCTCATTTTGAGTTTATTCTCCTTTCGTTTCCACAAGTTTAAAAATAGTATGGCCCAAAATGACATGAATACGGCAAAAGCTACGGAGAATTGATTGTCGAACATGATCGTCCAATGAGCCAATCCACAATATTTTGATACGGTTTTGTGATGACAGTTTTTGTAGCCTTCGCAGGTTGGACATATAAAATTGTCGTGGTTTTCGCAGATTTCTCGTCTAAAAATAATTAAATCTATGATATCAGTGTAATGTCACAAAATATTATATTGTTATAGCCATATTATAGGGTGTTCAATGGGTTTTCGGGTTATTTCCGTTTTTCGTGACACTGTGTTATTCTATATTTATTTCAGCATTAAAATCAAATCGATTTTGATATTTTAAAACTGAAAGATGCTATAGAAAGTTTCAATAATATTCTTTTTAGTGACAGAAAAACAATAAATATTACTTTGACGTTTATTCTTTCGTTTAATACACATTGCCAACTAGATATCAATAGGTTAAAGTATTTTTGTATACGATTAATAAAAAGTAATACACCGGAAAAATTAGCGCTGATAGGTATGGGAAAACTTAAAAAAAAGTAATAGCGAAAAAATAACTCGACATAAGAATGTAGTTATTGTCGTAGTACTACGGATCAAAATTAAAAATCACGACGTCTAGTCAATAAACAGTACCACTAATAATCAAATATCCTACCGACACGTTCCGCCTGAAAATAAGTACAAATATAACTTCCAACTATATATAAGTACGTCAAGACAGGGTGTCTGGGTAAAGGCGTCGACGGACCCACTGATGAATCCAACCGTCGACGTCATGCACGAAACACTGCTGTAAAATTTTGGGTCTAATATTTATCAGATTGTATATCGCGTGCGAATACAGCATTATATACAGGGTGTTCAATTTAAAAAGTCAAAGAAAAATTAATTTACATTTTATCAAATGGGCAAAATTTTGACAAACATCCTGTATAAGATAATTACTTAGGCGTCATATTTGACCTTTAATAGTACACTTATATTTCTTAATATCAATTTTATGTATTATGATTGCAAAATAATAAATACTCCATGGAAGTTAGATCAAAAAAGAGCTATTTTGTTAACAAAAATGTAACATTGTTTTTTTTTTGCTGGAATGTGTTCATTTCGGCATCCTATAAAACATATCTCGATGGTAACTCTGAAAGACCTGTGCAAAAAAAATGGCGGACCAAAAATGGTCATGATTTTCGGTTTTGTGAGTTTATCTCAAAAAGTAAAAGTTGTATCGAAAAATGTTTCAAACAAAAGTTGTAGAGAATTAAAAAACCTATCAGTTCATATGATATAAGTTATAGGTGACGCTACTAGTTGTTTTACAAAAAAATACATTTATTAACAAATTACCGATTTAAAATTTAACATAAATATAGGTATTATCATTCTAAAAAAGTATATCAAACCCGGAATCTGTGAGTTTTTATTTTCCGAGAAATTCGATGTCAAAGTTGAAAATTCAACCTCAATTTTCCGCTTTCCTAATTGAGATACAGTGCTAAATTTTAATGAAAATTGTTTGTATTGTTTTATATTTTGAAGATCTATTAAAAAAAAGTTTTTTTTTTCAATCGTGGGCCGAGAAATTTTGAAAAAACCAATTTTTGCACCAAAAAAATTGCGATAACTTTTCACCGGATAGAGATAAAATTTTTTTAATGCATGCATTAGATTGAGATGTATCATTTCTGATCTCAAAAAAAAATTAATTTTGGACGAAAAAAACGTTTTTTTTTTCGAAAATTCATAATGGCGAAGCAAATGAATATTAAGGGCTCGAATTTGCAGAAGATGCTTTTTAATACTTGTACTTTACCTGTGAATTTTTTGGATCCAAGAAATACACTTCCATACGATCTGTGAACCTTCGAAAATTGGGCCGAATCTAATCGAAAATAGCTGCTGCAGGCCGCTGTCGGCATCATACAAATATTCAATTATATCATACAAATATTCAATTATATATTACATATTCTACTGTTTTTTTTTCGATCATACCCTAGATTTAAACAACAATAGATTTGTTTGAAGGCTGTTTATGGTCGGTGGGGGAGACGCTTTTTTGATGTTTGACAGACATAAACATATTTATTTATTTTGTCTTTCAGTTTAATTGCTTGTCGTGACTTTTTTCGGTGTTTTTAAGTGTTAGAAATTACTATAAATGCGAAGTTTACAATTAATATTAACAAAAAGAGGATTTAAAAACTTATTTTTATCGGTAAATATTGTTAGATATTGTTTACATATTGTTAGATATTGTTTACATATTGAAAATAACAATAATAATTTAGGCAACCATATATTCATACTTTGTTTTCAGAATTGACGTACCCAGCAGGGGCGGATCCAGCCTCTCTCTTTGGGGGGGGGGCGGTGATATCACAAAAGTACAGTTGTCAACGGGGGGGGGGGGTTGCAAGCAGCATACTCATTCCTAATATAAAAGGCAGAATGGGTTCTATTTTCCTGAACTCAAAGCTTTTGGGAGGGGGGGGGGCGATCGCAAGCATACAGACTCCTATACTCTATTCAAGAACTAGAGAGAGTAATAAAACTGTTACCGAAACCTCTAACGTACCTGCTCCAGTGCCGCAGGTAACTGAGAACTGCCGTTAATCTAATTATATTTCATTATATTTAAATATATTTTATAAATTTACTGCAACATAGAATTTCTTTTTGTCAGTGAGCAAATTACAACTTACAGTTTTTTCTTAGTGATTTATCTTGTTTGCACTTGTTTTTATATATTATTTGAGATTAGTGAGATACCCAAAAGGCTTTCACCTCTATATTTAATCCAAAATCGTTAAACCAGGGCATTTTTTCCTCAACGAAAAACTTATTACGATGAATGTTTATGATGCCTTAAGATATCAATATCTAGATAATAATGTTAAAAGCTCTGTTGAGATATATTCCAACATGACAGGATTTGGAAAATCTACTATGTACCGAATACTCAAGGAGAAAAAACGACTGGAATTGTTAGTACTCCCAAGCCACATTCGATCACAGGCAAACGAAAAACCTCGTTGGGAGAAGAGATGAAAACTGCAATTAAAGGGGTTGTATATACATTTTATTATGAGAAGCAGATCCCAACCATTTACAAAATTCTAACTATAATCATTGAAGATCGCGATTTACCTGAAATTAAAAGAACTGATCTCTGAAAATTGCTCAGAGAAATTAATTTTTGCTGGGAAAAACCAGATAGAAAATCTGTTCTTATAAATCGTCCGGAAACTGTCCATTGGAGACGTAAATATCTCTCTCAAGTAAAAGGTAGAGTTGCTAGAAATAACACAATTATTAAAATTAGTAATTTAACTAAACTTTTGAAAAATTTTTTTGAATAAAGTTACTACGGAAAATTGGGAAAAATCCATATAATAAAAGAATAAAACAAAATGTGAGAACTCGATCTCATAATCGGTGAGATAGAGGAACCAATTATAATTAATTTTAGCGAAGATAGTTTCACTGACTTTGATTAGGAATTAGATACGTAATGTTTACTAGTGTAAACACAATTTATTATTTAAATTTTTGTTTTTGTTGTATTTTATTGCTTAATGTTGTTTACATGTTTTTTATTTTTTTATATATTTTTATTTTAGCGTGTCCCACTCTTTAATTTTATATATATTTAATTCTAATTAGCCGTAAGTTTTTTATTATTTTATTATTGTGTTTGTGTCTTTTTCTTAAGCGTGTAGAATTAACATGTTTATCTTATTTTTTGGGGCTATCGTATTTCTATATATAAAAGTAAATTAAATTAAGATATCAATACAATAGAAATAAAAATAAGTTGGTCTAATTTTAATTACAACATAAAAAAAGTAATTACATTTGAATCCCTTTTTAGTGTTTAATTGTAATTCTGCAGATGGTTTAAGAAATAAATAAACTGAAACGTCAAATACCCTAAAAATGTTTTTAATTAATAATAAAATGACCGATAGCCCCAAAAATATTTTATTATTATATGGACGAATTTATTTTTTTATATATGTTTATCTTTTTGTATTTTTGACAATGGATATTTTGTAAGTATTTAAATTATTACTTCGAATTTTTTGAGAGAATAATCCTACGTTTTAGTCTATTATTATAGATCGGTATTTTTGATTATAAAATTTCTAACCCATTCCTATGAAAAATATATGTGTCTAACAAATTTTGCTAAAAATACCGGACAAGAAACAAGGTAGTTTGCGTAGAGAAAAAAGGTAAAAAATTATTTATTACTCTCTCTAGTTCTTGAATAAACTATAGTATAAGAGGAAAAATCGGGTCCATTTTCCTAAACTCAAAGCTCTTGGGGGGGGGGGGGGCGATCGCCCCCACCGCCCCCCCCCCCCTGGATCCGCGCCTGGTACCCAGGGGTATGTTCGAAAGACGTACCGACGATACTCGTTTAAATAATGCAATTAGAAAAGGATAGCATAAAATCGGTATGTCTGTACCAAGAAATTAAATATCTACTGTTTATCAACACTTTTTCAAATATAAATATAAATATTATTACGTTATTCAGCGTTCAAACAACCGGGTCCTAGTTCTGACGTTATGCTACTTCTACAGGGGTATGTTCGAAGGTTTTTTTCCTTTATATTATTATTACCTAATAGTTTATTAACAAAATTTTTACGAAAATTTCTATGAATTTGTATGATTTTCGCACGTAATTTTAATGTATTATCAAATTTTATTATTGCTGAGCGTTAGCTACAATAATCTTTGGTATTATTAAATATTTATATGACGTATTATATATTATTATTTTATTTTTATATGATTTGCTTATAAAAATTTTCGTAAAAATATTGTTAATAAACTATTAAATAATAATAATATAAAGGAAAGAACAGTATAATATGTAATATATAACTGAATACTTGTATGATTTTTTCTATAATTTTTTGTAAAAATTTTGTTAATTAATAAACTAATAATTAATATGACTAAACAAATTGTTACTATCATATAAATTAATAAAACAACATCAATATTATAAATATTACTTGTGATGCAAGTTTGAAGAGCTAATGAAAATGCGCCTGAACTATGGCAACCCGCCGACAGCGGCCTGCAGCAGCTATTTTCGATTAAATTCGGCCCAATTTTCGAAGGTCTACAGATCGTATAGAAGTGTATTTCTTGGATCCAAAAAATTCACAGGTAAAGTACAAGTATTAAAAAGCATCTTCTGCAAATTCGGGCCCTAAATATTCATTTGCCACGCCATTATGAATTTTTAACAAAAAAAGTATTTTCATCCAAAATTAATTTTTTTTTAGATCGGAAATGGTACATCTAAGTCCAATGCAGGCATTTAAAAAATTTTATCTCCATCCGGTGAAAAGTTATCGCAATTTTTTTGGTGCAAATTTGGTTTTTGCAAAATTTCTCGGGCAACAATTGAAATATTTTTTTTAATAGATCATCAAAATATAAAATAATACAAACAATTTCCATTTAAATTGAGTATTGTGTCTTAATTAGGAAAGCAGAAAATTGAGGTTGAATTTTCAACTTTGACATCGAATTTCTCGAAAAATAAAAAACTTACAGGTTCCAGGTTTGACATGCTTTTTTAGAATGATTATAACGATATTTATGTGAAATTTTAGATCGGTAATTTGTTAATAAATATCTTTTTTTTTAAAAAAAACAAAAACCGTAAATTTTATCGAAAAAAAAATATCTCGATAACTAGTAGCGCCACCTATAATTTATATGAAACAAATAGGTTTTTTAATTGTCTACAACTTTTGTTTGAAATATTTTTCGATACAACTTTTACTTTTTGAGATAAACTCAAAAAACCGAAAATCGTGACCATTTTTGGTCCGCCATTTTTTTTGCACACGTCTTTCAGAGTTACCATCGAGACAAGTTTTATAGGATGCCAAAATGAACACATTCCAGCAAAAAAAAACCAATGTTACATTTTTGTTACTGACGAAAGTATTTTTTCCGTGGAGTAAGAATATTATAGAAGACGATGTTTCTCTCAAAATTTGGTGAATTTTTTGGAAAAGTTGGCAACTTCGCAATAAAACTTAAAACCAGGGTAGCTATTCTCGTTCTTGAGAGAACGATCATCTTGATGGAAAGTGGGCGTGGTTCTCACGAAAAAGTATGAAACCGTATTCTCGTGATTTTAAGCGATGGTCACATCCATCAAATCTTGAGAGAACTTGTTCTACTAGTCTGAACCAAGAGAACGGCGAGATTTTGAGAGAACGATACTGTCATTCCCGTCATTATGCGGTATTTTTAGGTTATAAAAGTTCAAGAAAATTCATGATTGTTTTGAAAATATTGTAAATTTTATAAAATATTTTTGCTCGCAAATATACATATATAAAATGGGTTTTGAGGAAGTAATTTTGAACCACGATGGACCAAAGGATGTCAGATTAGCGAAAAAACAAGTGGCAAGTTAAAATCGTCGATTTGTACCACGGTTGCGTCGATTTGGAGATTTAAATGATTCAGAATTCACGAAGCTGTTTAGGTAAGTATCTATTATATAAATATTTGTGGAACTTGGCGGACTCTACTTCATTTAATTTATTTTACTGGCTTGGTAAAGATCAAAGAAGATATCTTGTACTAAAAATAACCCAATTTATAGAATTCTCAGGGTTTGAAAGGAGGCAACCTCATCTTTGCCAGAAGTCATGGTAATATTTGGTAACTATAAAGTTAGCATATGCGAGAGTAGCAAGTCATTAATGATTTTTTTACTTGGTTGGATTATACATATTTGTAATATATTACCTGCTATAGTTACTCTTAAAAAATTTGGAGAATATTAAGCTAATATTAATTTTTCTTTTTAGATTTAGGTACCCATATTAATATAATTTTATTAAAATATAAATATTTGTAGGTTCTTCGATTTTTTGCGACTAGCAGCTACCACAAAATAACTGGGTTGAATATTTTTCTGGAGTGAGTCGCCCAAGTGTCAGTTGGAGTATTGTAGAAGAAAAACCCAGATGCTTTAAATAGAGACGATGCTATTTCAGAGTGGATCTAATTGCTACAAAATTTAAATGAATTATGAGCTTGTCCAATTGGGTAATTTTCTATTAAATTGTAAATTATATACAGCTAGCAGTAATATGTATTTTGTAAACTTAAAATTTAAATGTAATTTGTTTTTTTAAAAAAGAATTAAAACTGATGTTAAATAGGTAATATGTAAGATAATTTTGAAATATACGAGATTTTTATAATGTTTTAGGTTTTATACTAAACATAATTTCCCTAGTATTTTAGGGTACATTGACAGCACTCATGTTGCAATTACAAGATCAGTAACAGATGACCTAGAATTTGCGATGAGACTTTATAAATCATGAATATAAATGCTAAATTTCTTAGTAGTACCCATGATTCTTATATTTGGAATGAATCTAACATTTCCAATATAATGGAAATGATCTATAGAAGAACCCAGATTCATTTTTCCTCATTGGAGATTCGGGTAAATTAATTGTACAGTAAACTGATAATTTGTTATTAATTTAGAAAAGGTTTAAATATAATAAGAAAAGTGAACCAAGTTTAATTTTTTCAGGATTTCTTTTAAGGTCATAGCCTTTGGAAGATATTTCACAACTGGGAACACCAGAGGAAAGATTTAATAGATATATGTTCATTATGGAGTACTGTTGAAAGATGTTGTGGTGTCGTGAAGAATAAATTTAGATGTTTTTCAAAAGATAGATAGATAATTATTTTTTAATATGGGAATATATATATTTCAAGTATGCAGAATGTATTTTATTGATGAAATAAATTTTTACACATTTCATTTTGTTTTTTTTACTTTGTATATTAATTTCCTGATATTTATGGGGAGTATAAAAAAATAGCATTTTTACAAAAATAAGGGAAATCTTTCTTTTCCCAACCTAGTAGAAAATAAACTAAATTTGTATTTTAGGAAATGAAAATATTAATTTTATTTCGCATGATATCCTTTACATCTTTGTAGGTGATACTAATTTCACGCAAAACGGCTATTTTGCCACTAAAATATTTCGATTTGTTTTTTTACATATTTATTTTTTTCTCTATAAAACTCCCTTTCTAATTCTTTTCTCTCATTAAGAATATTAAATAGCTTAAAAATATTAATTAATTTTAAATCCGAACATTTACTTGCTAAGTAGGGTTATGTCCATGTTCACATCATAGACGTAGAAGAAATTAAATAAAATTACATTTTGTAATTTTATTTAATTTATATGGTTACATACACCATTGACGCTTGGCAACATAGCTTACTAGATTTTGTTTCCGATCTCCCATCACATCCTACGAGAATACGGTAATACACGATCGAGAGAATAACCGTAGGATGGGATTGTCCCTATTCTCTCAAGAGAATGATCACTTCCTATGAAGAACCAGAATAGCTACCCAGATGTGCTGTCGTATGGATAGTTTTTTGGGAGTTCAAATATGCAAAGATATACAGGGCACTCTATTAGAAGAAAACTATTTTTTTTTAGCGTCACGCTGTCATGAAACCATGTATAATTGAAAATATTTTTAGATTGTAGAAATTTTCATATTATACAACTTTTATTAAAACATTTTTTCAAATTTTTGTAAAATAAGGGAAATATGGTACTTTGCCACACTATTGCGCTAGTGTTTTATCAAAATATCTTTAAGCACAAAGACTTATTTTTACTGAATCGATGGACTAGATGATGGGTTTACCTTGAATGGTACTTAACTTACATTTGCTCCGAATCTCCAAATAGGACGTAGGCCATACTTCCAACAAATATTAAGGCTCCCATTATTGACGGAATTATGAGCATAATATTAAAATATTCCAACCAGGCAAAATAGAAAGCTATTTCAATTCCAAAATACCGGTATATAAGATCTAATGGCTGTTGCTTATGTATGGCACTACTATTTGACCAGTAATAATACAGTAACTATAAATACAAAAATAATTTCAAGAAGACAACATAATCTAAGAACAAAATCTATACATTTTATCTAAAACACAGCATGTCACTAATGAAAGGAGATAATGGACTTAAAATTAATAATCGTAGAAGAAATAAAGCATAAATACTGATGATGGTACAGTCATGTACGGGATGTCCTATTTTCGACCCTTTTGGGACTATTGGAGTTATTATCAAAGATAAGAGTGTTGCAGTTTTCACTTTGGTTTCCTACTTTTTAAAGAAACGAGATATTCCGGTGTCAAATTTGTCATGGCTATCTTAGTTTTCTATCTACAGGGTGATTTTGAAAAATCTTCGTTTTTTAGGCACATTTCGTATTTCCGTTATGCGTTAATTGATCCAAAAGGAAAAAACTAATTTCTATAGAGTTTTTTACATAGAGTTTAGTGGCGCAGTCAGTTCTTTTCTAAAAAGTTTAGTTTTTAAGGTATTAGCCAAACTTATGATTTTGTTAAAATAGGACACCCCGTACAGACTTTTTAGATACACCATGTATACAAATGAATTGACTCAAAAGTCGTGTGAATACTCACTGATCTTATATTATCTAAGTTCTCTGATATTGGACCATCATGTAGAGGATACGCAGTTTCTAAAATTTTAAGCCTTACTAATTTGGAGACCCCAAAATCCTTTTCGTTCGCACTAAATTTTGTATTTTCTAAAACTTGATTGACAATCATTATTCTTTCTGCGTCTGTTAATTGTCTAAAATCAATAAAAACATGCAAATCTGTCTGTCAGATTGTCTATTAAGAGTTGTTTTTCATTGTTACTAGCATATACAGAGTATCCGGTAAATATGTGTGAAACTCTCGGCAGTGTACAGAAAGCCTCAAATAACCCTAGTGTTTCATAATTTCTCTCTCTCTCTCTCTACCAGACTAATCAGGGTACCGACATGCACCTGGCTGTGCAAAGGATATATACACTGCTATTGTATCTCACATGGAAGAATCCGTGAAAACCGCATAAACATGTATACGCCATCCGGCGGGAGGTCGGCGAAGCCCCATTCAGTATTTGCATGCTTCCTTCCGATCTGTCCCTTGCACAGCCAGGTGCATGTCGGTACCCTGATGAGTCTAGTAGAGACGAAACATGTACCTCTGCAGTATCACTGTGGCGGGGAGGGTAAGTTTTGACTTTCTTCTCGGTATGGTGGTACAGGTAGGCCATTATCTCAATGGTGGTGGAATAGGATAAATTGTGTTCCTTAGCAATTTGTTCCAACTGTATAACCTCTAACATGGAAAGGATATGGTTGGAACGAATATTACAAATATATATATATATATATATATATATATATATATATATATATATATATATTTGTAATCTTTATTTATTTTTTTAAGAAATTTTTCTTGAGTATAAGTCATTAATAAACATTCTTCCAATTATATTTAAGTCATATAATTAAAAGATTCTCAAAAGACTAAATATATATATATATATATATATATATATATATATATATATATATATATATATATATATATATCGGGTATCAACCAATCAATTAGACAAGTCATAATTTCTAGAGTATTATGTGTATCAAAATGAGAATTGGTACAGATAAATGGTATGTAAAGGGGAGAGTTTTCGCATATTTTCCACTTTCCGGCCACTTCCGGTTTCACCGGAAATGGCCCCGGTTTCGAATTCTTAAATAGAACACCCTATATATTTTAACATCTTTGGATTTCTGAGACAATTCTAGATCAAAATGTGACATTTTAAAAACTTTTTACGTCTCCTTCATTTTTTAGAGCCACTTTTAAAATTGCATCTAGGTGGCCATGATCGGACGCAAACTAATCTAAGGGCCTTAGGTGATGTCAAAAAAATACGATCGCAAAGTTTTAGTTACTAGTATGAAAGACAGGAATAAGACAAGTTGACAAAATTACGTTTTCATTTCTAAGTATTAATTTTCAAATGGCGACCCCTTTTTGACAACTACTTTTCGAAAAAAGCATTCTTTGACGAATCTAACGGTACTAATTTATTTGCGATTGGATTAGACATAAGAACAGAAATTAAATATTATTAAGCAAAATATTGGATAATTTATTTACTTATGACATGTGCGCCATGGACAGCCATGATGCATAATATTGCAATTGTTTTTATCAAGTCTTCTTTGGAAAACAAAGCACTCACTTAAGTAGATAATGACAGTGACATACGCTCTAAGAACAGACGTAAAAGTTTCTTAATTTTCATTAAGTTTAGTTTAAATTTTCGTTAAAATAATGTATACTCAAAGTAAAAAAGTGGATATGTTATTAATATTTGGAGAGTGTCATAGAAATTCAAGGAATGCTGCCGAGTTGTATGCTCATAGATATCCGAATCCGCAACATCCAGCCCATCAGTATTTTCCGTATGTCGAGACGCGTTTTAGGCAAATAGGAAATCAAGAGGCGGAACAGAGGTTTATCATAAATGAAGAGACTGAGATTAATGTACTTGCTATGGTTGAGGTTGATAAAACAGTTTCGTTAAGAAAAATTAGTCAAGACCTCCAGATAAGTTATGAATCAGCAAGAAAAATACTGAAAAAGCATGGATATCGAGCATTTAAATATCAGTTACATCAACATTTGTATACTGAGGATGGCGATAGCCGGGTAGTGTTTTGTGATTGGCTGCTTCAAAATTATACAGTTAACCCAAATTTTATCGATTTTATTCTATTTTCCGACGAATCCCGATTTACAAATAATGGTATGTTCAATAAGCAAAATACTCGGTACTGGGCCCAACAAAATCAACATGAAATGAGAGAGGGCAATTTTCAAGAAAGATTTGGAGTCAATGTCTGGGCTGGTATCGTTGGAAACAGAATAATTGGGCCAATATTGTTTCAAGGTCAGTTAACAGGGGTTAGATACTTAGGTTTTCTTCCAAATGAAATCGAAAATCATCTCGATGATATACCTTTAGCAGTTTTACGGCGAATTTACTTTCAACAAGATGGAGCACCGCCTCACAATACTAGAGAAGTTCTTAATTATTTAATAGAGCATTTTAATAATCGAATTATTGCAACCAATGGTCCGGTACGGTGGCCAGCCCGCTCACCGGATCTTACTGTGCTCGATTTCTTTGTCTGGGAATATGTTAAAGAAAGGGTTTACTATGGAGCAGTCCCAGCTACTCTTGAAGTATTAGAAGAAATAATTTTACGGGCATTTAGAAGTATAACGCCCCAAATGCTACAAAACGTGTTGAGAGAAACAATTGAACGAGCTCAAATGTGTCGTGAAAAAGAAGGAATGCACTTTGAACATTTACTACACTAAACTTTTTAACAAATTCAGCTACTGTACTTTCAAATATTTTAAGTGCGTCGTCTAAGTTATTAGTTTATTTTGTTAGTTTTTTGTTAATTTTGTTAAATTTTTAATCCAATTCCTGTCTTTCATACTAGTCACTAAAACTTTGCGATTGTATTTTTTTGACATCACCTAAGGCCGTTAGATAAGTTTGCGTCCGATCATGGCCACCTAGATGCAATTTTAAAAGTGGCTCTAAAAAAATGAAGTAGACGTAAAAAGTTTTTAAAATGTCACATTCTGATCTAGAATTATCTCAGAAATCCAAAGATGTTAAAATATACAGGGTGTTCTATTTAAGAATTCAAAACCGGGGCAATTTCCGGTGAAACCGGAAGTGCGGAAAGGGGAAAATATGCGAAAACTCTCCTCATCACAGAAATTATGACTTGTCTAATAGATTTGTTGACACCCGGTATATATATATATATGTTACAATGTGTATCAAGTGTTAATGGAACGATCAGAGCATTAAAATATACAAATTTGTTCAAAAACAAGAGCCCAAAGAATTAATCACTGGGTACCCATTTTGGGCCTTATTTCTCCGTTATAACTTAAGGAAAAAAATTATATAAAACAATAGGGCTGTTTTAACGTCTCCTATATATTGTCTAGTATTTGATATGATACCCGGCACAGTATTGGGCAAAAGTAGAGGAGCTAAGTGCTTTTGTTGCGTTAAAAAAATATTGTAAGCTTTTAATCCCTACCTTATTTTGGTAAAATATTTTGCTGACAATCCTAGTAATATTTTAAGAAGTTGTTTACAACTGTTAATTTTCAATTTTTAGTTGAGACTGTCAACGTATGAAAGCAAAGTGTATCATTTAACTTGCAAGTGAAAATTATTGATGAACATTCTTAGTGTGTTAGTTGGTAGTTATTTGAAGTATGAAGCAAACAATGGCACATTTAGAATATTATATCGGGATTCATATAGCTTCGAAAATGTTGCTCTAGTTTTGTCCAAAAGTGCATATGTACAAGGTTAGCAATTTTCGTCAGTTTTGCAGGGTATCTCTATTATTATTAAAGACAAAGAACCTGTGCTACTTTTTTGTTAAACAAAATTTTTCTAGCTTTCTCTGTTTTTAAGATATAGGGCGAAATCGAAAATTTTTTATTTACAACCCTCCCTTAATATCTTTGTTATTATGCAAGTTAATGAGAAAACAAAAGAAGTTTTTACGTAAAATTCGCTGGCGTGCTTAGATTTTTTCTAAAGACATCAGATTTTGAGTTCTATTGAATATTACCTCTTGTGTTTAGTTCTTCATGGTTTCTTCTATAACGTGAAGTATTACCTTTCGTGTCTAGTTTCTTAAGAATTCCAGATAACATTTTCGTTGTTTGTTTCGACGAATACTTATTTTCCTCTATGGCAATGGCTTTTATTTTTAGCGATGTTGTTCTTCTTCGTGTTTATCTTTAAGAAGACGTTGTTTTATAAGTTCCATAAAATCAGTCAATGTTTTATTTATTTGCTCCATTTCGGCTCTTTGCTGTTTAGTATTTAGCCTAAAAACTTCTATAATACTTGCAAACTCGTTTCTAAGCTTGTTTCTTAAAGAAAAATCCGATAGTGAAGTTAGTTTTTTGCAATCTCTTCTAGTTTTCAAGTCGAATGTTCTAGAACTTTGTCAAAAATTCGGCTCTAGGCGTCTTTATTAATCAAGAAATAGACGGGTTTTGTATTTCAGTGTATGTTTTTATTAATATCGGCCAAGCACTTTCGGTCTAACCGACCATCCTCAGAGCTCAGACCCTAAAAACAAGAGAATATGGTCAGCAAATAAGCTTAGTACTTACCAACCATACTCACTCGTCAAACATCTCTAGTGATGACCAACTTAGTATAATGACCCTTCTTAAGTTCTGTTTATCTCAGGACTTTTTTGCTTTCAATAACAAATACTACGAACAACCCTCGGGGTTGGCGATGGGGAATCCTCTATCTCCTCTTTTAGCAGACATCTTCCTGGATAACTTGGAAAATGCATTAATTCCGAGATTGATTTCTGAGAGCAAGATAATTAACTGGCTTCGTTATGTGGATGACTGTTTTACAATTATTCTGGGCAATGAACAGCAGGCTATTGATGTTCTAAATAGTCTTAATTCTCTACATCCTGCTCTAAAATTTACTTTAGAAATAGAAACCGAAAACAAACTTAATTTTTTAGATTTAACTATCAGAAAAACCAATAATTCTTTCAGTTTCAAAATCTTTCGAAAACCCACCCAAACAGACCACATAATTCCTTCTAATTCTAACCACCCTTTATAACATAAAATGGCCTCAATAAACTGCTATGTTAATAGATTGCTCAACATTCCCATGTCAGCGGAGGCTTACAACAACGAGGTCAATATTCTCAAGCAAATTGCCGTAAACAATGGGTATGAGCATACAATCATCAACAAATATATAGAGAAAATTAAAAACAAGAAAGAATCCCAAGAGGCTTACAGCTCGACTTCTTACAATGAAAGTCAGCAAGGAAAATTTTTCTCACTCTCGTACTTAGGTCACTTCTCTAATAAAATAGCACGGACTCTAACAAACCACACTCAAAATGTGAAGATTTCATTTAAGAGTGTAAATCAACTCAGTTCCCATCTGGTCAATAACAAACAATTGATATCTCATATACAAAAAAGTGGGGTCTATCAACTTTCTTGCCCAGACTGCCCTTCGACGTATATAGGAAAAACTATTAGACCATTAGCAGTCCGAATTAGAGAACATATTAACAAACCTCAGGCCTCTGTGTTTGGTCACCATATTAGTTTTACCAAACACAGTTTCTCTCCAACACATAATAGTAAAATCTTATACCACTCCAGGGGTAATAACTCAAAAACCTTGGATTACAGAGAGGATCTTGAAATATGCAGGGAGATAAAGAGAAACCCCGACCATTGCCTCAATATAAGAATGAACAACGTAAATGACCGCAACCCCATTTTCAAACTTTTTTCTTAAATTATTAATTTCAACTACGCCTATGTTCGTGTAATTTGTTACTTTTTACAAAAATGGAAATCATTTCACGCCACTGAACCCAAGTGTTCGAAATATATCACAGAATGACCGATAACAGCAACGCTGTAGATTAATAAACTTTTACTGCCCTTTCTTTCTGCCCTTTTTTCTCTTTTCGCTCATTGTCAATGAATTATTGATTTGAAATACAATTGACAAGAAATTGAAATAGAACTAATACAGAAAATCTCTATTCAGGCTTACACATACTTGTATGTAATTTTAATTTTTGGACAGTTTTGTTGCTATGCTATGCTATGACTGGGTGGCATAACCTGACTCTTTTGGATTTTTATTGAAGAGGTTTATTGTTTTAACAGCGTTAATGTACTAGTATGTTGAATGTTTTGTTTTAATTTTAATTTCTGACAAAGTTTTTTAAAGGTTTTTTAATTGTATACAATTTGTTCTGTGTGGAGGCTACGGCTGGCGACTGCTCTCAAACTGGCAGGGTTAAGGTATGCCCTTTGACGAGTGAGTATGGTTGGTAAGTACTAAGCTTATTTGCTGACCATATTCTCTTGTTTTTAGGGTCTGAGTCCTGAGGATGGTCTGTTAGACCGAAAGCGCTTGGCCGATATTAATAAAAACATACACTGAAATACAAAACCCGTCTATTTCTTGATTTCTTCGGTGTACAACCTGTTAATAACTTAGTCTTTATTAATGACAATTTCGCTATCTCTTTTAGTTTCCAAGTAGAATCTTCTAGAACTTTGTCGAAAATTTCAGAGAATTTTCTGGAAACCCGGTGATAATCCTCACTTTTGACAACAATTGTAATCATTCTTTTCTTTATAATCACTCTCTGGGTCTGCAGTAATAAAACACAACACTTCTCACTATTACTTCCAATACTATATTAACTACTTAAATTACAACTATCTAGTTACTACTTCTTAATACCTTCAGTATTCAGATACAACTATACAACTATATTAAAACTTATATCCTATCCCTATATATATAGCTATAGGACCTCCTAGAAAAAACTATACTAGCATAAAAGATGACAACTACCTAGAAACATGATGTCTCTACCTTTAATAATAATACAGATATCCTGTAAAAGTGTAGAAAATTGGACACCCTGTATTTACCCGTTTTCGTTCGGTAGTATTCTCGATATCGGAGTAGTAAAAGGACTGTCATAAATTGGTTCTGTGTATAAATCCGTAAGTTGTCTAACTTCATCATTTCCAATATCGTATACCTCAGAAAAATGTCTTAAGGCTTCTTCTGATATAAACACTTTTATAAAAAATAAATCGATGCTCTAAAAATATATAATAATAATTAATACAAAATATTTTTAGAGTTATGTATAAATGTTTGCAAAACTGTTTGTAGTTCTATTCTAAATCATTTTTAAATATATAACTGGAATAAGAACGAGTCACGGAACAGAAGGTTTTTCTTCTGATTCTCGTATATCTATCTCCAGACGTGATTATTGGTATCAAGAGGCGCTGAAACGAAAAGGACCGTTAATCTAATCTTTAAAAAAATGTTTGCAAATAACTGAAACCTGAATCTAAAATATCAATACTGCAGACTATAATAGATTCTTGAATACTTAACTACCTAGTTTAACATTTTAAAAAACGTAAAATCCTTTTCGTCTTATATAATTCAAAGTGTAATGTTATCGGATACCCAAAAGTTATTAATCACAATAACATTATACACCTATAACGAAGTGTCTACTCCCTTTTCCACCTTTTTTCAATCGGTTTATTTTCGGCATAGTGTTGTGCAGTGTAGCTATATTCATCTTCCACTTTTAAATAAGATAAACTTGGGTAATATTTATATTGACAGTAATAATGTTTTTAAAAAACTTATTGATCTAAATATAAGTAAAGACACTGGCCTTTCAGGCGCGGATCCAAAGGGGGGGGGGGCGATGCCATAGAATATTATTTCGGTAATAAACTTAAAATAAAAAGTTTTTATAATATTATTTTATTTCTTATGATTTCTTAATAATTCACATGCATTAGAAAATATAGATAATTTTGACATATTTAACACAAATCACAACTGTATTTTTATTATTTTTAATTTTGGCATAGAAACCGTTTTAGGCTCATTCCGAGGAAAACGTAGCCTTTTTCTCTCAAAAATTCTAAGTTATAATTTAAATACATACAAAATACCCATTATCAAAAATACAAGAAGTTAAACATATAAAGGGTTTTCCAATAAGAGGTGTCATTTTGAAAAGCCCGCTATTTCGGTAGATGTCACTTTTGAAGCTGTAAGTTTTTGACGTTTGACAAGTAGAAACTACGCCATAAATAAAGATGGAACGATACACGCTTCAACAACGCATTGAAATTATTAAAATTCACTATAAAAATGGTGAAAATTTGGCAGAGACGGTTCGTAAAACTCGAACATTTTTGGGTCGTCATGAAGCACCTTGTCGGAGCGCAATAAAGAAATTAGTGAAAAAATTCGAGCTGTTGGGACAAGTTAGTTATGTGAAGAAGAAAACACGTGCACGTCGCTCAAGAACAGCCGAGAATATTGCTGCTGTAGCCGAAAGTGTTGAAGAAAACCCAGGTTTGTCCATTCCTCGTCGTTCTTTGGAATTAGGGATTCCACAAACGTCATTACACCGTATTTTGCATAAAGATTTGGGTCTTAAGGCTTATAAAGTTCAGTTAACGCAAGAACTCAAGCCGGCCGATCATCAACAACGTCGTGCCTTTGCTGATTGGGTTCTTGAAATGCATGAAAATGATCCGGAATTCCATCGAAAAATCATCTTCAGTGATGAGGCCCATTTCCACCTCGGTGGCTTCGTCAACAAACAAAATTGTCGCATCTGGGGCTCGGAAAACCCAAGAGTTATTGTTGAAAAGCCTCTCTATCCTGAACGTGTGACTGTTTGGTGCGGTTTATGGTCCGGCGGGGTCATTGGACCTTACTTTTTCGAAAATGAGGCTGGAGCAACAGTTACGGTGAATGGATTGCGCTATCGAGAGATGATTAATGATTTTTTATGGCCGGAATTGGATGGTATTTATCTGGACCACGTTTACTTTCAACAAGACGGCGCAACGTGCCACACAAGCAACGAAACCATTGATCTTTTACGGGAAAAGTTTCCGGGCCGAGTTATCTCTCGAAGAGGTGATCACAATTGGCCACCGAGATCTTGTGATGTGACACCTTGCGATTTCTTCCTTTGGGGCCACGTGAAAGACAAGGTCTACGCCAACAGCCCAGCGTCGATTCAAGACCTCAAAGATGGAATTCGTGAGGCTATCGAGGACATAGGGCAGCCACTTTGCGATTTGGTTATGGAAAATTTCATGAAAAGGATATGGTCCTGTAGGCATGGTCGTGGTGGTCATTTGGCTGATGTTATTTTCCATCATTAACGGCATACCTTCCTCTTTATAATGTAATAAATATCCGATCATTTATCCTAAAAAATGGCATTTTTCTTTGAATATCAAAATAACACCTCTTATTGGAAAACCCTTTATATATAAAAAAAAATTCGTCCATATAATATTAAAATTTTTTTGGGGCTATCGGTCATTTTATTATTAATTAAAAACATTTTTAGGACATTTCACGTTTCAGTTTATTTATTTCTTAAACTATCTGCAGAATTACAATTAAACACTAAAAAGGGATTCAAATATAATTCATTTTTATATGTTACAGAAAATTTAAATAATAAATTGTGTTTACTCTGGTAAACATTACGTATCTAATTTGTAATCAAAGTCAGTGAAGCTATCTTCGCTCAAATTAATTATAATTGGTTCCTCTGTCTCACCGATCATGAGATCGAGTTTCCACATTTTCTTTTATTCTTTTATTGTATGGATTTTTCTCAATTTTCTGCAGTAACTTTATTTAAAAAAATCTTTCAAAAGTTCAGTTAAATTACTAATTTTGTAAGTTCTGTTATTTCCAGTAACTCTACCTTTTACTTGAGCGAGATATTTACTTCTCCAACGGACATTTCCCGAACAATCTATAAGAACAAATTTCCTATCTGGTTTTTCTCATCAAAAATTAAGTTCTCTGAGCAATTTCCAGAGCTCAGTTCTTTTAATTTCAGGTAAATCCCGATCTTCGTTGATTTTAGTTAGAATTTTGTCGACGTTTGGGATCTGCTTCTAATAAAATATGCGTACAACTCCTTTTATTGCAGTTTACATCTCTTCTTTTAACGAGGTTTTTCGTCTGCCTGTGATCGAATGTGGCTTGGGTGTACTAACAATTCCAGTCGTTTTTTTCTCCTTCAGTATTCGATACATAGTAGATTTTCCAACTCCTGTCATGTTGGAACACATCTCAAGAAAGCTTTTAACATTATTATCTAGATATTGATATCTTAAGGCATCATAAACATTCATCGTAATACGTTTTTCGTTGAGGAAAAAATGCCCTGATTAAATGATTTTGGCATAAATATTGATGTGGAAGCCATATATTTTGGGTATCCTACTAATCTCAAATAATATATGAAAACAAGCACAAACAAGATTAATCACTAAGGACACACTGTGAGGTGTACTATGCTCACTGACAGAAATTAAATTGAACTATCAGAAATTTTATTGTTGCAGTAAATTTGTAAAAGCTTATAATATCTAAATATAACTAAATATAATTAGATTTACGGCAGTCCTCAGTTACCTGCGGCACTGGAGCAGGTACGTTGGAGGTTTCGGCAACAGTTTTATTACTCTCTCTAGTTCTTGAATAGAGTATAGAAAAGTGTGTGCTTGCTATCGTCTCTCCCCTTCCCAAGAGCTTTGAGTTCAGGAAAATAGAACCGATTCTGCCTTTTATACTAGAAATGTGTATGCTGCTCGCATCCTCCTCCTCTGTTGACAACTTGTTTTTTCTTATGATCGCCCCCCCCCTCTCCATGAGCTTCAAATTCAGAAAAATAGCCCCGATCCTACTTTTACACTAGAAATGGGAATGTTGCTGGTGTCTCCCCCCCCCCCCCCCCGGTCGACAACTTGCCTTCGCTTGCCATACTGTACTTTTGCGATGTCACCGCCCCCCCCCCAATGAGAGAGGCTGGATCCGCCCCTGCTCATACTACTATATGGATTTAAATATATCAATATATAAGTTCGTTTCTTACTCTCGGTTATTTTAAGCCCTAAGGGGTTGAGACTTCGTAGATGGGAGCTATCCCCAAACATTCTCATGCGGGGTTGTCAGATTGTGCACAATTTCATTAAACCCAGAGAAAGTGTAGATTTTTCAACGTTGTACTTCGGTATGCTATAATAACTTATATATCGCATAGGTACATCCTTATACTTGCTTTGCAACTAATCAAAACGTGTTGTTGATGTTATTTAGATTTTGTTACGTTAATTTGTAGATCAGTGCAAGGGTTGCATAGTTAGAAATGATCGAGATAACACATTAGTTTGGCGGGGAAGAACAGTGTTGTGCAGTGTTTAGGTTCCTATCTATAGAACACACATATATTAAATTGAAAGGGTACAGATAAAATTTGGCAATTTTTTGCTGTTTAGGCTAAGCATTGATAAAACGTCACTTCTCCCATTTTGTGCGTCTAAATATTTTTACTTTGGATTCTCTTGAAAAGCGTAGAGTCAAAAAAAAGCTGTTTTAAAACGGCAATATAAAATATAAAGAAACATATTCATACTTACTCCATTCAATACGATTACATTAAAATAATCTTTATCATTAAAAGCCTGGTACAGAAACCATGAAATCTTAATTATTTACTTACCGTACCTTTTTCTTTTTCAATTTCGAAACCTAATACCTTTAAATTTTCAAGATATTCTTTAATCAAAGGCAAATTTTTCTCTTTTATAACCAAAATGTAATCAATTGCTTTCTTGCTTCTTGAGGGTAAAGTTTCGTGTGTGGTAACACTTTTATGTTTTTGGACTTTATTTGTATCATTTTCTTCCATACTAATTTCTTTCTTGCTTTTTGAGGGTAAAGTATCTTGTGTGGTAACACTTTTATGTTTTTGGAATTTATTTGTGTCATTTTCTTCCATATTAATTTCTTTCTTGTTTTTTGAGGGTAAAGTATCTTGTGTGGTAACACTTTTATGTTTTTGGAATTTATTTATATCATTTTCTTCCATATTAATTTCTTTCTTGCTTTTTGAGGGTAAAGTATCTTGTGTGGTAACACTTTTAGGTTTTTGGAATTTATTTATATCATTTTCTTCCATATTAATTTCTTTCTTGCTTTTTGAGGATAAAGTTTCTTGTGTGATAACACTTTTTTGTTTTTGAGATTTATTTGTATCATTTTGTTCTATAGCAAATTCTTTTTTTCTTCTTGAGGGTAAAGTTTCTTGGGAGGTAACACTTTTATATTTTTGGAATTTATTTGTATCATCTTGTTCCATATTAATTTCTTTCTTGCTTTTTGAGGGTAAAATTTCTTGTGTAGTTACACTTTTATGTTTTTGGAATTTATTTGTATCATCTTGTCCCATATTAATTTCTTTCTTGTTTTTTGAGGATATAGTTTCTTGTGTGGTTAGACTTTCATGTTTTTGGAATTTATTTGTATCATCTTGTTCCTTATCAATTTCTTGTGACATAATAGAACTGACAGATTCGATTGTGTCCCTAGTTGACTTTACAATATCGATATTCTTTTGAGACAGTACTCAGTATATGATACCGATTTTATAACTGAACCGCTCTCTTGAGATACGTTTGCAAAGTAGAGAGGATTGGGAGGAGGAACAAAATCTTCCAAGAAATGGATCCTGGTGGTTCACAGATGAATCTCGACCAGATGAAAGAGCTGAAGTCAGAGTATTCGGTGGGAACACGGGATTGAAATGGTCTTTCAAGCAGAAAGGCTTTAACGGGATAAGATGATTATATCTGCCCCCAAGCTATTCACTACGGCCAGTACAGCGTTGAATAGCCAATGTCAAAAGATTCCTTTATGAAAATTTTCAGCCCCCCCCCCATTATAGGGCCTATAATGGTCCAAAGAGTTATGTTCACTTTTTTTTTTTGCGGACGCAATTTTGCATCAAAAACTCTGAAAAATGGTTTTTTATTTATTTTTTTTTTTCGTTCTTTCAAAAGCCGTTCATAGAATAACGATTTTTTGGATAGAACACCTTCAAAAATTAAAAAAAAAACTTTTTTTTTGACATTTTCATCAATTATTTGGGACATAACCTCGAATGCAAATAGCTAAATAGATGCCAATATACTTAGTAATGATCTAGAACTTATTTTAAAGGGAAAACACTTTGGGTATCGAAATTTACGTTACTGAGAATTGCAACGTACCTTAAAAACTTCAGGTATATGGAAAAAATGTAGAATTTTAACATTTTCTGGTAAACATAGGTAAAAAAATTATCAACAAAAGTTCAAAATATAGTTTAACCTAGAATAAGGCTTATTAAGAATCATTGTAAGATTGCAATTCTGCTGGTTTTAGTAGTAGTAGTAAATTTTGTTCACAATAAAATTAATGTTATAATAGCTCTTCCCTTTGGCAGATGAAAGATATGCACTACAAAAAGTGTTTAAAAGCTCCTTATCTGGTATGCCGCGATATGATATCCCACTTTTATATCGTAAAACCCTTGTCTACAAAATTGTTGGGCGCCAGGCACAAATAACTATATAGTATAATCGATTTGTACCAAAAAAAATATTTTAATAAAAAAAACTTAACAAATACATATGTGCTGTATTTCTGAATGGTCACCAAAAACGCGTGATCAGATGTTTTAAAACATTGATGTCAATTTTTTCTTTCTCAGGTGAGTTCAGATTAAATTATTATTATTATTAGAAAAGTCAAGCCAAGGGGCGGTGGGGGCGATCGCCCCCCCCCCCCCCCAAGAACTTGGAGTTCAGGAAAATAGACCCGATTTTGCCTCTTATACTATAGTTTATTTAAGAACTAGGGGAGTTTTTCATTTTTTACCTTTTTTTCTTCGCAAACTACCTGTGTTCTTTAGTCCGGTGTCTTTGGCAAAATCTGTTAATATATTTTTCATAGGAATGGGTTAGAAATTTTATAATCAAAAATACTGGTCTATAATAATGGACTATTTAGGTTGGATAGCAATAGATATTTGGATGTGTGAAGTGTTAAAAAGGATTTTAATCCTTGTCATAGGCATCGGAAGGCGTCAAAAGGAGGTCTACTTTATCACTAAATATTTATGGCATAGAGTATTATTTCAGTAATAAACCTAAAATAAAAAGTTTTTATAATATTATTTTATTTCTTATGATTTTTTAATAATTCACATATATTAGAAAATATAGATAATTTTGACATATTTAACACAAATCACAACTGTATTTTTATTATTTTTAATATTAATAGCATTTAAGTGATTAGTTACTGGAGTTAATTCATAATTGTAAGGTTCACGTTCTCTATTCGGAAGATGGTCTCTGTATACACTTCTTCTTCAAGTGCCTTCTCCATTGCAGAGGTTGGCAATCATAATAGCTATTTTAATTTTTGAGGCAGTTGCTGTAAATAGTTGTTTTGAACTGCATCCAAACCATTCCCTTAGGTTTTTTAGCCATGAAATTCGTCGTCGTCCTACGCCTCTTCTGCCACTTATTTTGCCTTGTATTATGAGCCGTAAGATGCTGTATTTTCTCCCCGCACAATGTGTCCGAAATATTGCAGTTTTTTTTATTTTACTGTTATCTCGACTTCCTTTTTTCTCCCGATTCTTCTCAACACTTCGGCGTTCGTAACTCGATCCACCCACGAAATCCTCTGAATTCTTCTATAGGTCCACATTTCAAAAGCGTTAAGTCTTCTCATTACATCTCGATTCAGTGTCCATGCTTCCATTCCATAATATAGAACACTGTATACGTAACATTTAGTCAGTGGTATTTTCAGGGCTAACGTTAGATCTTTGCTCCAGATAACCTTTTTCATTCTAATAAAGTTGGCACGTGCTTTCTCGATTCTGGTTTTTATTTCGACGGTATAGTCATTATTTTCTGATTTGAGGGTTCCCAAATAAGTGTACTTCTTAACTCTTTCTATGTGCTGGCCTCCTACCATTAGGGTTTCATTATTATTGGTGTTGTTTTTACTAATTATCATGAACTTGGTCTTTTTCGTGTTAAGAGAGAGTCCATACTCTCCACTAACTCTTAATATTTTATTCATTATTCTTTCTAGGTCTTTAAAACTATCAGCTATTATTCCGGTGTCATCTGCATACCTAATATTGTTGATTAAAACTCCGTTTACTTTTATCCCTGCTGTTTCAGATTCAAGACTTTCCAATATGACCTCTTCAGAATAAGCGTTAAATAGTAAAGGTGACAATATACATCCTTGTCTGACTCCCTTTGTATTTCCACATCTCCGGACATTTCCTGTCCAATCTTTACTGCCGCTCGCTGATTGTAATACAGATTTGATATCAACCTTAAATCTCGTTCATCCAAATTTTTGCTTCTGAGAATCTCTATCAGTTTGTCATGCTTGACCCTATCAAAAGCTTTGTTGTAATCTACGAAGCAGATATAGAGGTCCTGATTGATATCTAAGCATCTTTGAGTAAGCACATTAAAAGCAAATAATGCTTCTCTTGTACCCACCCCGTTCCGGAAGTCAAACTGTTTGTCACTAATATCCAGCTCCAATTTGGAATGTATTCTAGCGTGTACAATTTTTAGAAGGGTTTTCAAAGTATGTGACATGAGACTGATTGTTCGATAGTCACTGCATTCTTTTGAACTTGCTTTCTTTGGTAAACATATGAATGTTGATGTTAACATTTCTCGGGGGATAGTTCCTGTCAACTCACTTGGCATTTCATCTGGACCAACAGCTTTATTAGTTTTTATCGACCTTAATGCATAAATGACCTCTGCTTTAGTAATTTTAGGCCCAATGTCACCGCTTAGACTGTTTATAGAAGAATTTTCGTTTCTTTGATCTTCAAATAGTTTTTCTATGTAAGTCCCTAATGTCATTTTCTTTCTGCTCCTATTTTTCCTTCCATTTTTTCGATTAGGACGAGTTTTAATATCGGTGTTTTCTATCACGGAGCATATGTTCCAAATATGATAATTTTGGCCCTTTGGTCCGATTGAAATTTTTAGAAATTTTTCCTTTTTTATGGAAGGGGTCACCATGATTAGTTGCGTAATTAAAAATTTATCTTTAATTTACAGTCAAGCAGTCCTCGGTTCGTTCCTTAAATTTAAGTAACAACCGTCATTACCACTCGCCGAATAACATATAAGTATTTAATTTTCAGTAAACAATTGATGAAAAATAACATGGGAAATACCCACTACAAACCATATGGGCGATACACTATTAAGTATTTTAAATCGTATTAAAATCAGGTAATATCGCTGCTCTATTGTTAAATGGCGTCTAAACCACTTCAGACAGTTTTAAAAGCATATTCTTTGTTGTCAAATGAGAATGATGACGGTTGAGCTCCCTGGCTTTCTTAAGAAATCTGATATTATCTGTTTTACTTATAATATGTTACTGTTTATTATGGGAACCAAATGGAATTTAATTATACGTTTCCATTTTGTTTCGTCTCTGTTTTTTTTTTATGATAAGGATGTATATAAATAGGATTCTTAAACATCATATTTAAATAAAGTTTTTTTTTCGTTAGTAGAATTACATGAGAAATATGATACATAATCGACAGAAGATTTGGCAGTACCGAGTAAATTTTATACTGATATTTTGAATTTAATAATTTATTGGGAGATTGTTACTAATTAAATATAAACTTTTCAAACTAGTATTTTATTGTTAAAATTCCAATATAAGCGTTTAAATGGTAACATATGTACCATAAATTATACCAATATTAGAAGCAAATAAAATCTGGCTATCCAGAAGATCTAACTTCTTTGGCGACTAGGTCGGGTTTAAGTCTTAAAGCTTCTTAGTAAGTCTGACTGAAAATGTTTATTGAATTTTGTGTTCGTGCCCACAATCCTTCTTTGGTCTACAGTGTACCATATGTTTAAGAGTTTGGTAAATGGAACAGACGATATTTCTAGGCGTGTCTAACAAAGACGACTTGTGTAGCAACGTTTGTCGTATCAAACAAAACTAACAACGAACTATTCGTTTACAAACAACAAAAATAACACAGTAACGTCTACCTAGTCTACCGAGCTCAACAATTCATCTGTACACTTATATTCGAAAGTTTAAACTTGCTGCTGAATATCTGTCCCCCACGGCTTTGCTCGTAACATTCACGAGCCGCCACTGTCTGGCGTGTAAGTAAGGTAGCATTTTAAATTTCATAATTTTAAAATAAATCAAATTGAGTGAAAGGTACAACTGTCAAACATGTTAAGCCAACTTAGATACTTCATTTATGAGCCACTTATAATTATGTTTGATACAAAAAATAAAGCGTATACAATTATTTAGCATTTTGAAGGAATGGGTAATAAATTTAATCGTAATAATTCGCCATAAAAGGTCACTGAAAATCTCGACCTGTACAAAACCGTGTGAAACAACTGGTTATTTTAATTCTATGGTTTCGAAGGTTCTATAATATCTTTCAATAGGTTAATTACCTTTTATACCAATGCAAATAAATCCACTGGCATTCGATCTACATTTCGGAGCAATTTATCTTTATTATAGAATCTTGTTAACTTAATTGTTTACCAGACTTGATTGTGGATTTATAAATTGACCAAAATATCCAACGGTTTCATTATACAGGGTGATTCAAAAATCGATCACGAAACTTAAGGGGGTGATTCTACTTGACAAAATAAGGATAGAGCTTCATATAATTTTTTTTCAAAATGTCATTCGTTTTCGAGTTACAAGCCGTCCAAGTTCAAGTTTTTATTTTTTGTTTTTTGAATTACTCGCTTACAGGAAAACCGATTTGACTAATATTTGAAAGATAGGCTAAGTCTTCTGCGCTTCATCATTTTAGTAACAATTCACATTGATTGTTTGCCGCTAGAGGGCACTTTACCTACATTGAAAATTGTTTTTTTGTCATAATTTTTTAGTGTTGACAGCTACAGTAGTTTTTGGCATAATTTCTGAAAGACTGATGCCAGTCCTTTAAAAAAGGTGCTCTTTATTTACATCGCTAAACCCAACGGTTTAGACGTAAATCACCCTTAAAAATTAAGTGGTAAATTTACTTTTCTCATTTCATTACCACCAGCTACCAGGTAAATAGCTATCAAAGTATACTAGAGCTGTCAGTTTAACATCAAATAAATTCGCTTTTTAAACTATTTAATTTATAATCTTAAAATAACTAATAATGGCTAATCAGTAAATATTCATATTATGGATTATTGCGATATACATTTAATTGATAAAAATTAATGAAACAGTACTAAACAAACTAAAAAAGATTCTCAAAATGTCCCCCATTTTCTTCCATACATTTCCTAACACTCTTCAAAAAATGTCGCCTAACTCGATGAAAAATTCCTGGTGTTTCTTTAATAATTTGGCACTTTTCGATTATCCTGAAGCGAAGATCCTCGACGTTGATTACTGGAATATCGTACACCAATTGTTTCAAATGACCCCAAAAGAAAAAATCCATAGGATTAAGGTCTGGTGACCTCGCTGCCCATGCCAATGGTCCACTTCGTCCTATCCATCGCTCAGGATACGTTGCATTCAAATACTGTCGGACACGTATACTAAAGTGGGGCGGAGCTCCGTCTTGGAGGATCCACATGTTGGCCCTTACTTCCAATGGCACATCTTCCAGATACAATGGGAGACGATTTTGGATAAAATCTAAGTATACGTCACCAGTTAATGGGCCATCAAAGAAATGAGGACCAATAAGGTAATCTCCTATTATCCCTGCCCACACATTTAGTGAAAATCTACGCTGATGTTTCGTTTCTACCACATTGTTTGGGTTCTCGTAAGCATATGTGTGGATGTTGTGTAGATTTGTTATGCCATCACGAGTGAAACCAGCTTCGTCAGTGAATAATATGACGCCAATTAATCGATTATCGTGTTCATACTTAGCTAGGATCTGATTGCACATTTCCAACCGTCTCGGCCGATCATCGTCATAAAGAGCCTGCACCTTTTTTGAATGAAACGGGTAGAGTTGTTCTTCTCTTAGTATCCTCCATGAACTAGCCTGACAGAGCCGCACTTCATTCCCAATTTTTCTAGTACTAATACCTGGATTATCTTCAATAATTTCAAGCACTCTTTCTTCTTGTTGCACGTTTCTAGCAGTTCTAGGTCTTCCCCTATTTCCATTATAACTTTTAAAGGAACCACATTCCGCAAGCCTCTTGTGCACGCTGGAAAATGTTTGAGCATGAGGGATATTTCTTTCCGGATAACTCTCCATATAATATCTTCTTGCCAACTCTGCATTACCATTTGCTTTTCCATAACAAAAATGGATATCACAATATTCGATATTTGAATATTGGTGATTAGCCATTATTAGTTATTTTAAGATTATAAATTAAATAGTTTAAAAAGCGAATTTATTTGATGTTAAACTGACAGCTCTAGTATACTTTGATAGCTATTTACCTGGTAGCTGGTGGTAATGAAATGAGAAAAGTAAATTTACCACTTAATTTTTAAGGGTGATTTACGTCTAAACCGTTGGGTTTAGCGATGTAAATAAAGAGCACCTTTTTTAAAGGCCTGGCATCAGTCTTTCAGAAATTATGCCAAAAACTACTGTAGCTGTCAACACTAAAAAATTATGACAAAAAAACAATTTTCAATGTAGGTAAAGTGCCCTCTAGCGGCAAACAATCAATGTGAATTGTTACTAAAATGATGAAGCGCAGAAGACTTAGCCTATCTTTCAAATATTAGTCAAATCGGTTTTCCTGTAAGCGAGTAATTCAAAAAACAAAAAATAAAAACTTGAACTTGGACGGCTTGTAACTCGAAAACGAATGACATTTTGAAAAAAAATTATATGAAGCTCTACCCTTATTTTGTCAAGTAGAATCACCCCCTTAAGTTTCCTGATCGATTTTTGAATCACCCTGTATAATAAGTGTAATGACAATTCCAAAGACAGCGAAATTTTCATACCTATATGAGCGTATTTTTCGCTATTAAAATGATTTTATTATGCCCCATTCTTGATTCTTCCTAAGAATCTGGATTTTTGCATACCAAAGTCATTAAAAAAAAGACAGTTAAATAATTATTACCCTAAAAAAATAAACAAACAGACTACTACACACTTGACTGCGACTGAAGCTAATAACAGCCTTCAAAAAACAATAACAAGTCGTCATGATCGGATCTCGTTATGACAGATGATTCAGCAGTCTGCAAACACCCATCTCGCCACGTATTATTCGTCTGAACAATATTTAGACGTGGGTCGAAAGCTCAGGAAAATTAGAGCCAATTGCCATGCAACTCTAGATTTCACAGTGCGCTGTGCGTGACGTCACATCCGATAGTCACCATTCAAATTGTGTCCGTTCCGTGAAACGTGACCGGTGAAATTTCGCGGAGTTTCAATATCACGTAACTGGTAAGAGAATAGATTAGAATCGTAAATAATAAAATAATCTATATAATGGCGTACATTGTTACGCTTGCTTTAACTTTTATAATTTTTAGCAGCGAACTTGTAATTATTAATTTTAACTTTATTCCTAAACAATAAAGTTTAGAATCGTGTGAAGGACATTATTTTTAAATTTGCATCCCCTATAAATTATTGATAGTAAAACTAAGGGGGGTGGAAAATGTAGGGTTAGGAAGAAATGGTGTGTGTGTGCAAAATGAAAATCAGAAAGAACAATAAACAATTTATTAACAATAAGTGTGAAAAATGATTATACACAAAAAAAGTTAAAATGACATACTAAAAGGTTCGTACCTTACTTGAAAACTATGACACAATACGTACAAAAAGGTAAATAGGTTAACCTTCTATAATCTTCTTAAAATTAATAAGACATTTAGAAATTACAGTTCATAGTAGTAACAAAACAAGAGAAGAAAGTTGCCATAGTAATACAAAGACGAAAGTTTTGTCAAACATCAGCCAAAGACTATGACCAATGGTACGTTTATAATAGACGTTTATTGTGAAATTTCACATTATTTCAATGACTCATAGATGTCGTTCGACTGGCGATATTTTTCAGTCTGACATTGAAGTCGGTAGGTGGCAGGTTGCAATATCCTACCTACATACCTTGGATTTTATATTTCATATATCAGTTGTTTCCCGCTAATATAGCTATATATATATATATATATATATATATATATATATATATATATATATATATATATATGAAGTAAAATACGAACAGTAAATGCAAACTTCTCCCCATCCTATCCTTTCTGTGTTAGAGGTTGCACAGTTAGAATAAATTGGTATAAAAACGCAAATTTATCCTATTCCACCACCATTGAGATGATGGCCTACCTGTACCACCATACCGAGAAGAAAGTCAAAACTTACCTTCCCCGCCACAGTGATACGGCAGAGGACACATGTTTCGTCTCTACTAGGACTCATCAGGGTACCGACATGCACCTGGCTGTGCAAAGGACAGATCGGAAGGAAGCATGCAAATACTGAACGCGGCTTCGCGGACCTCTCGCCGGTGAATCCGTGAAAGCCGCATAAAACATATATATATATATATATATATATATATATATATATATATATATAATATATCTATATATATATATATATATATATATATATATATATATATATATATATATATATATATATATATATATATATATATGTATATATATGTTATGTCGGATATTCTCACGGGTGTGATGTGTAATCGAAGGTTTTCGGGCATCCCGTGTAAGTACTGAGTCCTCTCAGGACTGTAAGGCAGCTGGACGTTTCGGTGAAATCTCATTTACCATTTTCAAAGCTCACTGTATGGCGTCTACGAGCAATCTGACGCCTGCGACTCCGGTGCTCTCGGTCCTGTGTGCGCGTCCGCCGCGTTCGTTTTCCGAATGGTTCCGGCCCATCAAGTTGCGAGACCTGCTGCGCGTCATTGGCTCTGTTGCCAGTGTTTGGGGTTCGTTGCCGAGTTGTAATCTGTTTCGTTACTAAGTGGTACTGATTGATGTTTTGTAAGCAGATTTTTCCAAGTATTAGGCACACGTTGGCTATCATCTCTGCTATTTAAGTTGTTGGGCCTCTTTGCAATTTCAATGGCTTCCCTTATAACTCTTGTGGGACAGGTTTTCACATCTCGATAGCATTTTTGTTCCCGAGAAATGTATCCTATGTCATGTGTTTAACCAGTGTTGGGCCAGAGCAGAAGAAGTTGTTTTTTACTTGACAGCGTTCATATGTTCGTCTCTTTTGGCGCTTATTTTACGGTTGGTTTGGCCTACGTAAGATGAGCTGCATTCTCCGCATGGAATTTCGTACACTCCCTGGTTTTCTAGAGGGATTCTTTCTTTAGGTGTTGGCAAGACATCTTTTACTTTACGGTCTGTGGTGAAAATGGTTTTCAATATTGTGCCTCCTGAGAATTCTTGCGATATTGTCTGTGGTGCCTCTTACATAAGGAACAAAAGCTTTGGAGATATTCTCTTGGTTTTCGTGATTTTTTGGGGCCCCCGAGAGAGACTCAGCACATACACGGGATGCCCGAAAACCTTCGATTAAATATATATATATATATATATATATATTATATATATATAATATATATATATTTCATATTCTCTGCCTGAAAGGAGAATTACATATATAACAGACCATAGAATATATTATTTTTGGTCAATAGAACATTTTTTTTTTGTTTTAAAGCATTCATTATGAAAATAACGTATATTTGTGTGAGATGTCTTAATGGAATCTCCATTTTGAGGTTATGTTTGATGATTTTTATAAAACACCAGACGGCTTTAAAAACTAGAGTTCAAAACGAAAGTTTTGATACCCGGTGAAGTTTTGTTTTCGTAAAAATTAAATGGGCAGATGGAGTGGCTGATATACTTTTCCCGCAAGAGTGTTAAACAAGTATATATAAGATATTTTATTGGTTATGTTCCAATGTACTTCAGAGCATGTTGTATTGTACCCATACCTACAGTTTGGCAAACACGAAATTATTTTAGGTTTAAGGTAATTTTTTTATTTCTTTTTTGTATTTAATCGATAGTTTAAGGTATGTTCTTGATTATTTTAACAAGCAAAAAACAAATATTAAACACTAAAAATTGAAGTAACTGTTTCGTTCTATTACTCCCCAACTATCCCAACATATCTTCATGCGCGTAAGTCACCGTTTTTAGAAAATTTATGCACGAGTCTAAAAGAATGTGTGAGGAGAAGGAAGTTTAGTAGGAACTATGGCTATACGTGATGTGGAAATGTGACTGAAGACATCTATTCACCACAACACATTCCGCCAAATTACCTACCTTCTTTCTCTTTCTTTCGGTACATCCTAGAGATCGCTCATATATTTTTTTTTTTTTGGTTTTTTTGCATTTACTTTTTTAAAACAGAAATTTATTTGCATGCTCGCTGCACATGCATCTTCGTTAATGTATCGTTCTTAGTTTTCCCGTGACAAACTTCGCGATTGACAAAATTTCCTAGTAACCATTTTTGAGCCATTCTGTAGCTTTTTTTACTGGATCATAGTGTGAATGTGGCATATTCGACAATTATAATGGATTCGCCATTCTGAATTATCGTTAGATTAGCGTAGTAATTAGGGACCCGGAAAATATCCTAGAGAACACTTCTGAGTTCTTCTGAAGGATTTTGTGTGATTTATAATGTTAAAATAGACTATTAAATTGGATACGCCATTTTGAGATGTGCTATTTTGACTTCAAAAGTACTCAAATGTTTATGTAACTTGAAAAGCCGTGCCTAAATTAATTAAAAATTTGGTGAAACCGAGGATGTAAAAAATCTGTAGCACAGTACTTATTAAACAGTGGCGTAAACTAAAAGTATGTATGACTTTTGAATGCATCCTACTATTTTGCACCTGTCTTGATCCTTCATATTTATTCATTTTCATCATGGGACTTGAGGACGTCCTGGATTGGCTGCGCCCCCTGCACCGCGGCGTCGTTATTTACGCCACTGCAATTAAATATTGATAAAGAAAATGGATCCTTTGGAAAGATCCTTCCCTGAAACGCAATTAAATACTACTTTCATTCCAGAAAAAACAGTGTAGAAAATGGACTCGGCTGAGTTGTTTGAAGTATGATATGAATTCGTAATGGGTGAAATTCTAATTAAATGACGTTTTTTTTTTGATAAAATTGCGATACTTACCCCCTCTTTCGTAGTCGTAGAACACGATTCTGAACTCGGTTTTCCATAATTTTTCTTCAAATTTGCGGAAAACAGGGAAAATCACATTTCACTTTCGGTACAATTTTTTTCACTAAATCATTAAAATTTTGTTACATCCACAAATTTCACACTGATAGAAGCTTCTATATTATATAAAAATTCAAAAATATGGCCGTTTTCTATCGGAAAAATCAAGAAAATTTGCATGAAACAAATCAAAACAAATAAAAACAAAACGATCCCCGCCATTAAAGTAATAACTTGCATAGTTTACATAAAGATGGCATGCTTGTTGCTATAGGTGCTGTTGCCAGATTGCAAATATGATTTCTTTGAAATTCACGTATATCTTTTCTTACAACATTGTCTAATATTTGTAATGTATAACAAAGGGTTAAAATTAATTTTAACAATCCAAAATTTTGGTTAGTTCTGGTTAGTACAGGTTGAGCTTGGTTTTGTTTAGTCTGAAAAACTGAATCTAACCTGAACTAACCTAAACTGATGACCTTTCTCAATATCCTTTTCTGGGCAGACTGTCCTGTTTCCACGTGGTGTCTGCTGGACAATAACATTTTTTAATTAATAAATCTAGGTCAGTTTCAGTTTTTCAAACACTAACCTGAACTAACCAAAATCAAGCTAAACCTGTACTAAGTAGAACTAACCAAAAATTTTAGGTGGTTGAGATTAATTTTACTATTTTTTTATACATTACAAACATTAAACTATGTTGTTAACTGTAATGGATAAATTTATAGTTTATACCAGGAAAGTATAAATCTAAGTCAATTTGGATTCGTAAACGGTAGTTTCTGTTTATCAAATTAACCAAAATCAAGCTAAACCTGAACTAACCAAGGTAATAATTCGGATTAGAGTAAATCTAGAGGTGGGTGCCATTTTGATTTTGTTAGTTTTGATAATAAACTGCATTATACATTAAAAAAAAATTAAACTACGTTGTTGACTGAGGACAAATTTTTTAGTTTATATTAAGAAAAAATTGTACATCCGGCAACGTTGCGCATTTTTAAGTGTATCCGACGGTTTGTTGGTTTGTCAAAATTTGTACAAAAATAATTGAAATATATTACATACAATATATCTTAACTAGTTCCATTGAAAATAAATACGTAAGTTCAGTGTTTTAACTGAAATAAAAGTACTTTGTGAAGTGGCGCTTTTCTTTTTTACGTTTTTCGGGAAGGTGACGAAAAATAGTGAAAAATCAAAGTCAGAATCGTGTTCTACGACCTTGAAGTAGGGGATGAGTATCGAAATTTTTTTTAAAAAAAAAACGTCATTTTCCTAATTATCACTCTACGAATTTTTACTGATGTAAATTATGTTAAAAGTAATCACCTTTACTATACAAGATATTTATCGTAACATAATGTGTAAAATTGAATATACATAACTGACGAACTAAGTACTCAACCACAAGCACATAAAAACAGCATAAAGGAAACCACATTACTACATATACGAGGGTGGTTCGATAAGTTTCTCGGCCTGGGACAGAGAGGGCGCCAGTATGATCAAAGAACTATAATATTTTGTAAGTATTAACTTTGAGATGACACCCTGCAAACTTTGAGATGTTTGCGTGCAGTTGTTTGTTTATGGCGATCGAGTGAACACACAAGGTTCGATATTTTGTGAAAGATGGATAAAATTGAAGTTGGAACGGTTATAAAGTACTCTCTTTTAACTCCTACGGATATTAAAAATGAGTTTTTGACAGTAAAAAAAATGGGCAGCTGAATTTAATCGTGGTCGTACATCAATTCAAGATGATGAGCGCTCGGGACGCCCAAAAATCGCTACAACTAACGAAATTGTCACAAAAATTTACAATGTCAAACATCTCGATAGATCGTGCCCACTAAATTTGACATGATGTTCTTGGCATGCAAAAGCTTTATGCGCGATGGGTGCCGCGTTTGTTAACAGTCGACCAAAAACGCCTTCAAATGAACATTTCCCAAGAGAGTTTAGACTTATTCAAACGCAATCCTGCTGAGTTTCTTCGAAGTTGGATTCGTTGGAATCACCATTACACGCCAGAGACAAAGCAGCAGTTTAAACAGTGGGTGGGGGAAGGTGAAAGTACGCCAAAAAAAGCAAAAACGGTTCCGGCTGCAGGAAAAGTCATGGCAACAGTTTTATGGGATTCACATGGCGTGGTGCTTATAGACTATTTAGAACAAGGCAAGACCATCACCGGGGCATATTACGCTTCACTACTGGATCGTTTGCAGCGTATGATTAAGACTAAACGTCCACATCTTGCCAAAAAAAGTGCTCTTTCATAAGGATAACGCGCCTGCACACAAATCTATGGTTGTTGCTGCAAAACTCCATGACCTATGTGCCATATGCACCGGATCTGGCTCCCAGCGATTACTTCCTCTTCCCAAACTTGAAAAAATGGATCGCTGGATGAAAATTCCCTTCAAATAACGAGGTCAGAGTAGCGACAACCGCTTATTTTGCAGAATTGGACAAATCACATAATACTAGGGGCGGATCTAGCCTCTCTCTTTGGGGAGGGGGGGGCGGTGACATCACAAAAGTACAGTATGGCAAGCGAAGGCATGTTGTCGACGGGGGGGGGGAGACACCAGCAACATTCCCATTTCTAGTGTAAAAGGCAGGATCGGGGCTATTTTTCTGAATTTGAAGCTCTCTAGGAGGGGGGGGGGGCGATCATAAGGAAAAACAAGTGGTCAACAAGGGGGGGGGGGAGGATGCGAGCAGAATACACATTCCTAGTATAAAAGGCAGAATCGGTTCTATTTTCCTGAACTCAAAGCTCTTGGGAAGGGGAGAGACGATAGCAAGCACACACTTTTCTATACTCTATTCAAGAACTAGAGAGAGTAATAAAACTGTTACCGAAACCTCCAACGTACCTGCTCCAGTGCCGCAGGTAATTGAGGACTGCCGTAAATCTAAATATTTTTAGTTATATTTAGATATTATAAGCTTTTACAAATTTACTGCAACAATAAAATTTCTGATAGTTCAATTTAATTTCTGTCAGTGAGCAAAGTACATCTTACAGTGTGTCCTTCCCGATTTATCTTGTTTGTGCTTGTTTTCATATATTATTTGAGATTAGTAGGATACCTAAAAGATATGGCTTTCACATCAATATTTATTCCAAAATCGTTAAACCAGGACATTTTTGCCTCAACGAAAAACTTATTACGATGAATGTTTATGATGGCTTAAGATATCAATATCTAGATAATAATGTTAAAAGCTTTGTTGAGATGTGTTCCAACATGACAGCAGTTGGAAAATCTACTATGTATCGAATACTGAAGGAGATAAAAACGACTGGAATTGTTAGTACTCCCAAGCCATATTCGATCACAGGCAGACGAAAAACCTCGTTGGAAGAAGAGATGTAAACTGCAATAAAAGGAGTTGTACATACATTTTATTATGAGAAGCAGATCCCAACCGTCGACAAATTTCTAACTAAAATCAGCGAACACCGGGATTTACCTCAAATTAAAATAACTGAGCTGTGGAAATTGCTCAGAGAATTTAATTTTTGCTGGGAAAACCCAGATAGGAAATCTGTTCTTATAGATCGTCCGGAAAATATCCGTTGGAGAAGAAAATATCTCTCTCAAGTAAAAGGTAGAGTTGCTAAAAATAACACAACTTACAAAATTAGTTATTTAACTGACCTTTTGAAAGATTTTTTTGAATAAAGTTACTGCCGAAAATTGGGAAAAATTCATATAATAAAAGAATAAAATAGGATGTAGAAACTCTATCTCATGATCGGTGAGATAAAGGAACCAATTATAATTATTTTGAGCGAAGATAGCTTCACTGACTTTGATTAGGAATTAAATACGTAATGTTTACCAGCGTATACACAATTTATTATTTAAATTTTCTGTAATATATAAAAATTAATTACATTTGAATCCCTTTTCAGTGTTTAATTGTAATTCTGCAGATGGTTTAAAAAATAAATAAACTGAAACGTTAAATGTCCTAAAAATGTTTTTAATTAATAATAGAATGACCGATAGCCCCAAAAAAATTTAATATTATATGGACGAATTTATTTTTTTATATATGTTTAACTTCTTGTATTTTTGACAATGGGTATTTTGTAAGTATTTAAATTATAACTTAGAATTTTTTGAGAGAAAAAGGCTACATTTTAGTCTGAATGTGCCTAAAACGGTTTCTATGCCAAAATTAAAAATAATATAAATACAGTTGTAATTTGTATTAAATATGTCAAAATTATTTATATTTTCTAATGTATGTATAAAATAATAAAAACGTTTTATTTTAAGTTTATTACCGAAATAATTTTCTATGCCATAAATACTTAGAGACAAAATAAACCACCTTCCGACGCCTATGACAAGCATTAAAATCCTTTTTAACACTTCACACATCCAAATATCTATTGTTATCCACCCAAATAGTCCATTATTATAGACCGGTATTTTGGATTATAAAATTTCTAACCCATTCCTATGAAAAATATATGTGTCTAACAGATTTTGCCACAGACTATGGTCTAAAAAACATATGTAGTTTGCGATGAAGAAAAAAGGTAAAAAAAGATTTATTACTCTCTCTAGTTCTTGAATAAACTATAGTATAAGAGGGAAAATCGGATCTATTTTCCTAAACTCAAGGCTCTTGGGGGGGGGGGGGCAATCGCCCCCCTGGATCCGCGCCTGCATTATACTACGGGTATTAAAATGTTAGAACATCGTTGGTCCAAATATATTGAAGTACAAGGGGACTATGTTGAAAAATAAATAAAAATATTTTCAAAAATCTTTTGTTTTCGTTATCAGGCCGAGAACTTATCGAACCATCCTCGTAATTAAAAAAGACGGTAACAATAATTGTATTTATCAGTCAATATTATTTTACTTCTGTCTAAAAATTTCATTACCGACCTATAATACTACAAACACATTTTAATAAACAAAAAAATATACATGTCAATAAACACAAAATAATAAGCAAAGCATACGAGACGGACTTGTTTATATATTCCATAAAATCGCGGGACTTTTCAATCTGAAAATATCGTATTTCTAGAATTACTCGCCTGAGTACAGCTAGTTTCCCCAGGGATCAAATTAGAGGAATTACGATAAACCAGAAGCTGCCGGATAATAAGATATCTCTTATTATCTGTCTCAGTGTCTGACAGACCGGCAGCCATTATACTCTCCCACTCTCTTTATTTAGCCTGTATCTCCTCCCTTTAAAAAAGCAATTGGAGGGGAAAGTGGGAAGGCGTAGATTTTGTTAACGCCTTTTTAACTGGTTAGTTGCGCTATTGTGTAATAGATGGCGGAAATATATCAATATACAAGGATTTTTTTTACTAAGGAAAGTTAGAAGTACAATTATTATTTAATGTTACTGCATTTAAAATTATTTTTACCGATGTTATCGTCATAAGATTTTATCATCACTTATTTTTAGGTTTAATATAAAATTTTGCCTGTCAAACTATACTGACCTGATTTGTAAAAGAGCTTTGCCTGCAAAATTTTCTAATGGTTTGTCATTGATATTTTTTGTAGCGAAAAGGCAAAACAACGAAACATTGGTTTCAAATGAAAATCATGGTTTTTGGATTTAGACCGTGTCCAATTTGAATTATTATCAGATGTTTCGACTACAATTGCACGAGACATCTTCGTGGATCTTCCAAATCGATATGTCAATGCAACGTCACGCCATTATCGTTCTCAAAAACAATCGATTATAAACTCTTTGGTACATAGAGCTCTTTCAATATCTGACGAACCATCAGCGAAATCCGAAACATAAAAACTGTTCTATTAATAAATATAAAAATCCAACTTCTCAACAAAATATCATAAATATACCACCTATTGACAGTGTTGTTTTGCTTGACATATACGAAACCACCGACAAGATTGCCAGATTGCTCCGAAAATCAAACATTCGGAGAATTTTCAACACATGTAAAAATGTTGGGCAAAAGACGCAAAATCATTACAAATAGAAGGCGTTTATGTTGCTCTGGTGGTAAAGTCAAGGAAATTGGAAGGGGTATGGAAAACTACAAAAATAGGCTAAATGTCTAAAAAAGTGTACCACCATGCAGAAAATAAATGTCATAAATTGACATCGACTGGCTATGTGGAGCAAGCGCAAAAAGAAATTTCGTAGTAAATTTGTTGCATGAAGTTAGCAATGTGAGAACCGGAAACCAGAGCAGGGTTTGCGACACGATCGGCGTCCCGGCGTATTCTTTATGTTTAATGCGGTCGTTCTCGACGCTAATTTTCTTTGTTCTGGGGTGCAGTATCATTAGTTAAATTTCGGAATTTATATTTGTGTATGTTGTCAAGACGTTTGTATAGACTTTAATTTATAACAGTGTATCAGTGTATGGTATTGCTTTGTAAATCGCGTGGTTCGATCCCGGAAATTCATTATTTTCGGTAAGTACCTACATTTTTTGAATTACATCAATATGTAAGATTATACTGAAGATCTTTTAATAGATCGACGATTTTAAAGTTTTGTTTGGGCTAGTGTGTAGTTTTTATCATTTTTTTATTACCTTTTTTTGATCAGATATTAATTATTTTAAAGTTTAGACGGTACATGGAAAACACTTTATTTAATAATAACATAAAGGAAGAGTAACATATAGTTAATCCCTATGGCCAGATCCTTTTTAACATTGTAGATAAGATAAGGTTTTATTTCGAATTGATTAAATTTTTTTTAAGGCAGTGTTTATTTCATTAGTTGTTTTATAACCTGAACTTTAAATTGTAATTTTTCAATATACCAACATAAATAAGAGGTTTCTCAAATCCAGTCCTGTCCTTTGACCTACTGCGCAAGTGCAGCATAGCCACATTGAGGGGAGTACAGAGTTATATGCGGAACCAAATTTAGTTTTGGGTATTCTCCTTCCTTTTACCCCTTCCAACTTCCTTGGGTAAAGTGTATGTGGGTGAAACAGGACGGTCTATATCCACTAGACTTAAAGAACATGAAACAAATTGTACAATGTGCAGTAGCTGGACACCAGCATTGCTCAGGTCACACTTTTAATGTAAAAGAAACTAAGGTGCAAGCATCAGTGTTTGGTTTCTTTAAACGTAAAATTAGAGAATTAATTGAGTTGCATATAGTTGTACGTTTGCTGAATGTGATTTCAGCACTACAAGGGCATAGGGGAATCCGTGAAAGCCGCATAAACATACATACATATATATATATATATATATATATATATATATATATATATATATATATATATATATATATATATATGTATATATACATAAAAATTCGTATTGAGTGAAAAGTAGGAAAATGGCGTTTTTTTTTTGAAAAAAATTCGACACTTACCCCCTGTTTCGAGGTCGTAGAATATGATTCTGACTTCGATTTTCCCCAAAACAGGGACAATTACTTTTCATTTTTTTCACTTTAGGTTCAATTTTTTTTTTAATTTTCATCCAAAATGGTTAAACTTTTGATACAGCCACAAATTCTACACTAATAGAAGCTCATGTATTGTGTAAAAATTCCAAAATATGCACTTTCAAAATCAGGAAAATTCGCAAGAAACAAACCAAAACAAATAAAAATAAAACGGTCCCCTCCATAAAAAAATAGCTTGCATAGTTTACATAAAGGTGTTGTTGCTATATGCGCTGTTGCCAGATTGCAAATACGATTTCCTTGAAATTCACATATATTCTTTCTTACAACATAGTTTAATGAATGTAATATATAAAAAAGGGTAAAATTAATTTTAACCAACCAAAATTTTGGGTTAGTTCTGGTTAGTATAGGTTTAGCTTGGTTTTGTTTAGTTTGAAAACTGAAACTCACTTGAACTAACCTGGTTCTGGTAGAGATTGTTTCGCCTCCATGTGGTCTTTGCTTGTTTTTGATATATTTTTTTTTTATTTTTCCGATAAAAAAAAGTGTACACCAATAGAAGCATCTGTATTATATAAAAATTTATAAATTTGCACTTTTTTATAGGAAAAATCAAGAAAATTATCAAAAACAAATAAAAACAAACAAAATCAAAATGGCACCCACTTCTAGATTTACTCTAATCCGAATTATTACCCTAATCGAAACCAATTAAATATTTTGAGGGGTTAAGAAGCTGTAATAAACATTAAATTTTATAGTTTATATCACGGAAATATTTTACATCTGGCAACGTTGCGCCCGTTTTCACGTATTTGAAGGTTAGTTTACATAGCCTGATGAGACGTATTTTTGATTTTTCGTTGAAAATACAAGCTTTTCTAAATTGGTTTGCCAAAATTTGTGCAAAAATAGTTGAAATATATTTCATCCAATATATTTTAACTAGTTCCATCGAAAATAAATCGATAAGTTCGATGTTTAACTAAAATAAAAATGCTTTGCGAGTGACGCTTTGCGGTTTTTGAGTTTTCCGGGAAGGTGAGGAAAAATAGTAATATATATATATATATATATATATATATATATATATATATATATATATATATATATATATGTATATTCGTAAATTCGTTCAAGTTGACTTTCCGCTTTTTAGTCCACACTGAAATCTAGAATACAATATTTTAAAAACTTACACAAATAAGGTGTTTCTTAACCTATGTAGTATTCAAATAATTCCCATTAAAAATGTCCCCTTAAATGATAAAATTACCGAATTTTATAAATTTTGAATAATCTCTTGTGAGAAACAGATAAAAGGAGTGAGAACATTTCAAATTCCAGATTTTCCAGATAACAATATTTAAGATTCAAATTTTCAGAAAATAGTTTTGAAAAAAATGGAACTTCCAAGATATCTTTTTTAACATTTACCGCATAAATTCATTTAGTCATTTTTTGCGTCCATCTATATTTGACAGCCCTACCGAACTGTAATAGAATTATCATTAGCCAAGTTGTAAAACGTGGAAGCTTTGTTTGCCTCGCTCGTTATCTTTTTGTGGGGTTAGATGGATGAGGGAAGTGTCGGTATAAGTACAATTTTGGCAGGGGCGGGCTAGACTTTTAGAAACTGGAAACGAAAAGTTAAAAAAACTTTTTGAAATGAGGTTGTACATGATTTTTTTCTATTAGTACTAGGAGATTCTGTTAAAATATTGCTTCAATTTGACTGATACATATTTTCATAGAATATATATATATATATATATATATATATATATATATATATATATATATATATATATATATATATATATATATATATGAAGTAAAATGCGAACAGTAAATGCAAACTTCTTTCCAACCATATCCTTTCCGTGTTAGAGGTTGCACAGTTGGAACAAATTGCTAAAGAACACAATTTATCCTATTCCACCACCATCGAGATGATGGCCTACCTGTACCACCATACCGAGAAGAAAGTCAAAAGTTACCCTACCCGCCACAGTGATACGGCAGAGGTACATGTTCCAACTGTGCAACTGCAACACGGAAAGGATATGGTTGAAACGAAGTTTGCATTTACTATTCGCATTTTACTTCATATATATATATATATATATATATATATATATATATATATATATATATATATATATATATATATATATATATATAGAGAGAGAGAGAGAGAGAGAGAGAGAAAGAGGAAGAGAGATAACGATCTTTATTTATGACTTGTTTGAAACATTTTTGGATAACATTTGTGTTTAAAAAATATTTTTTTTATTCACAATGGGTTATTATAAATTAATTTATTCCATTAAATCTACTGTAGTCATACATTAAATTTAAAGTTTGATCGTAACTTTTTAAGGTGACTATATATTAAAAATACAGTCAGTGTTCAATAAATTTAAGATATGTTATCACATATTTAATGCACCAACATTTATATGAGGTCAAAAAATTGTGCTGCTCGGAAAAGGTGGAAATTTTTACACCACAGGTAGTGTACCGCCATCTGTAGATCGGTCTTGAAATTATTTGTTTCAGCCAGTACCGGCAAATATGTATACTTCATCATAAGAAAAATTGAGTCCTTGAAGCAATTTATATCATATTAAATAAAAAGTTCAATAGAAGTTGCGCCATCTCCCGGAATCTCATACAATGTATCATGAATAATTATGTAAATTCCTTTAATGTTAAGGTACATGTGAATTAATTTTAATGCACAGAAAGTTGAAATATCTTTTCAGTTATTTTATTGAAATTTAAGATACCATTTGATCAAAATTAACGTATAACAAACTGATATTTGAATGAAATGCTTTAAACTCAAAGTAAATGTAAATTATTCACGATTTTAGGTACAAAATCATTAAATTTGATGTAGAATGTATATTATATTTGCATTAAATTTAAGGTTATTTTTAATAGTGTACAGCAGGTATTCTTATTTCATTTTACAAAATAAAAAAAAAAAAAAATTTACACCTAAGCGAGATAATATGATGTTCAAATACCGTCAACCGTTAGCGAGAAGATGCTTCTAGCTCAAGATCAAGTGTGCAATGGTGTTCCGTGCGCGTTGAGCCACGCATGCGATAAAAGCTTGTCATCCATGGTTCGCCTTTACAACTAATTTATTCCACTCGAATCGCTTCTGTGCTCTGGTCGTCTTCCAATAGCAGCATTCCCCATTCAGAGCATCATGTATTAGCCATTTTTAAATAGCAATTTGTGAGGTGATCCCCCTCTCAAAAGTTTTGAGTTCAGGAAAATAGAGACCCGATTCTGCCTCTTATACTAGGAATGTGTATGCTGCTGACATCTCCCACCCCGTCGACAACTTATTTTTTCTTGTGATCGCCCCTTCCCGCCCCCCTCCCCCAAAAGAAAACTTCAAACTCAGAAAAATAGACTCGACCCTGCCTTATACACTAGAAATGGGAATATTGCTAGCGTCTCCTCCCCCGTTGACAACATGCTTTCGCTTGCTATACTGTACTTAGGTGAGATCACCCTCCCCCCTCCAAAGAGAGGGAGGCTGGATCCGCCCCTGAATGTATGTGTGACTATTTTATTGCAAAAACTTGCAAAAACGCGTTTTTCCCCAAACCATGTTCTTCGAGTTGACGTGCGGTACCTTGATATATAAAAATTGTTAGAATTAGTCAAACTCGGGCTTAAAATGTTTGGTAGACATGTGATTCTTGTGACCAGCAGATTCAGACTTTTCGCTATATTAAGGACAAAGTTGCAGCCCCTTAAACATAACAAACACATGGAAAATTTGTTAAAACTTTTTGAACTTATCACTATTTTGTTTTTGAAATTTTACTTACATGAGGTTAGCATGGTGTCCACAAGCATGTAATTTAAGATATTTTGATTTCAGATCACTAGAAGGGATGACACACTGCACGTTGTGAAGCTGCGTTTTTTTTGGTGGGAGCAGATTCAGCGCCCTGCGGCACCTTCATATTTGGGATTTTGAAAAACAAAATTAATTCTCAATAACAAGACGCAAAAATTCTTTTCATTGTATTTATCTTACTTTTTCCAGAATAAACTCTCGAAATTAAGTCTCGAAAATAGGTTTCCACAATAGAAATTTCCCGTATTTAGATGAAAAAATTAAAAAACAAGAGGTGTCCTAAAATCTTTTACCTAAGGAAATAGAGTTTGCTTGTTATTATAATTAATTTGTGTTGTTTTTATAATTACATTTGATATCATAATTAATTTTTAGAGTTCCAAAAATTATATTTTATTGAATCAGTTTTATAATAGAGTGGCCAGTTCAACTCTGTAGTGGTATCACCCTTGTTATTTCTCTGTCTGCATATGTCGGTGCGTTAATGGACTGTAAAATATTTTGCTAATCCTTGCAATCGGATTAGCAAACATATATAGATTAAACGCAAATACAATGCATATATCAGAATATACCAGGTTCTTGGTTACAAAGGTTTTTATCGTTTTATTTGGATGTTTCAGTAACATACGATTTATATTAAAATTTGAAATTAGTGCTTTATTATGAATTATGAAATTTTGGGCTTATTATTAAAATTAATCAAAAATTTCTTTTTTTATAATATACAAAATGACCAGGAAAGGTGGGAGATAAAAAATTGCAATCCTACAAAATTTGAAAAACTTGGGAGTCATTGACAATCAGCTTTTCAAATACACTCTGTTGGTTAGCAAACACTTATGGTTGCAGAGCTTTGTGAGTTTACTTAGACGGTGAAGAGACATGGTTCTACCAAAGTTTTTTATACAATTTTTTTTTAAATTTTGACTTCCTGTTGCGAGTTTCGGGGATGAATTCCCGAAAAATGGTCAGAAAATTTGTTATAAACAAAAAATTGTAAACGACTATAGTTTTTTCTAAAATAACACTTTAAACTTATCATAAAGTTATATTTTATTGGGAAAATTATAGAATTTAACGAGACATTTACGTCGAGCAGTATGTTACTGACGTAAACATATTTTCATAAATACAGGGTGTCCCAGCAGAATATTTTCTCAGCAAAGCATTTTAAAGAAAAATGTTTTAGACGAAAGTTGTAGGAAATAGAATGGCGCATCTGATGATGACCTTTAAAGTCATTTGAAGGTTAAGTTGAGTTTGTCAAATAGAAACTCCAATTTTTTATTGCAGAAGTGGAAAGAGGAGACAATTTCCTATCCAACGGTATAAATAACATAGGGATCTAATGACATCTAGAGATCATTTCATAATCAAGGGAAAGCAGAATATTTTTTCAGTAAAGGATTTTGGAGAAAAATATTTCAGACAAAATTTGTAGAAAATCAAATGGTGCATCTGATGGTGACCTTAACTTTTACCTTGACCTTGATCTTTAAAGTCCTTTGAAGGTTACCCCCATTTTTTATCGCAGAAGGCAAAAGAGGAGAGAATTTCGTATCCAATAGTATAAATAACATAGGAGGTCTAATGACATCTTGAGGTCATTTCGAAGAACTGCAGAATATTTTCTCAGCAAAGCATTTTCGAGAAAAATGTTTTAGACGAAAGTTGTAGGATATTAAACGGAGTATATGATGGTGACTTTGACCTTGACCTGTCCTTTTGTTTCCGAGTTGATTATATATCAATTTATGAAAAGATCCCCTATGATATTTATACCATTACTTAGGAAATTTTCTCTGTTTTTCATTTCTGCAATTAAAAATGGATAGTTTTATTTGAAAAACTCAACTTAACCTTCAAATAAGTTTGAAGGTTCAAGCTTAGGTCAAGGTCACCATCATATACTCCGTTTAATTTCCTACAACGTTCGTCTGAAATATTTTTCTCTAAAATGTTTTGCTCAAAAAATATTCTGCCGCTCCTTGACCTTAAAATAACTTTCAGATGTTATTAGATCCCCTATGTTCTTCGCTTTCCATTTCCTCAATAAAAAATGGGTATTTCTATTTGAAAAACTCAATTTAACCTTCAAATCAAGGTCAAGGTCAAGATACGTCGTTTAATTGCCTACAACTTTTGTCTGAAACATTTTTCTCTAAAATGCTTTGCTGAGAAGATATTCTGCTGTTCCGGTGCTTTTGGGCACCCTGTATATACATAAATGCTAGAACGATATTGAGATTATGCACTTATGAAGTAACAGTGCAGTGGTAGATGATGGAATCTTGTTGCTCATGTTGTTTGATGTGATTTTAACGCTATTTGTTTTTAGAGTATACAACCACAAAGATTTTTTTATATTTTACTAAATTTTCAAGCTTTCCAGTATTCAGAGTGGAATTAGCAAGAAATAAACTGTCTACATTTGCTATTAACTATTAACTGTCTCACACAGAAAAACTTGTTAAAGTAACTGTTATTTTTAGTGTTATTTTCAATTTCAATTAATGGTTAAAATGAGTGGGACAGGAGAGTGGGGCTAGAGAGATAAGGTTATAATAAAAAACTTTATTGTAAAATGTACGATTATACTTTATTAAATTAATATTAAAAGCCCTTAATTTTTAGCAAGCTGCTAATAATTAATACAAAAGTTAAAAAGTGTGATTGATTTAGGGGCGCAACCCGAAAACTCCAATATCCAGCATACAGTAGCAACTCATGGTATTGTAACCAAGGACTAGGAGAACTTTTTGATACGTCCTGGCAGGAGGATAAATTAAATAGATGGTCAAGAAAAAATGGTTGAACATCGGACTTCAGTTCAAGGAAGCGAGTTAAAACTTTGCCACGAGAAAGCCATCTATTTTCTATATAAAGTAGTAAAGAAACGTGGAGGCTTTTAAAGTCCTCACAAATTGTACGACATAGACGACTGTTTGTGGCACGCGATTTTATAAAATTTACAATTTTTACAGTGTCCCTTAAAGTATTGGATAACTTTGCAGGAATGCGCTTACATGCCAGTGCTTGTCTATGAATACAGCAATGTGTATGTTCAATATTCTCGTTGATCTTTACCCGCACCACAGGACCAGAAAATGTTCCGCTCATTGATTTTGCACCATCAGTGCACACAGCCAAACAAAAAGACCAGTTTATTTCATTTCTTCAAAATAGTCATTGATCATATGTAAAATCGCTGCATCTGTCGTATAAGTTTTCAGTGGCTTTGCAAATAATATATCTTCTTGAATGGAATTCTTAAAAATATATATAACATAGACAGCGTTTGCTACATAGGTTGACTAGTGAATTGCGAAATAATCCAATTTTATTCTCTTGCGAAATCATTAATTTTCTACAACTCCGAGTTGTTTGATAAGAGAACAAGGTCAGTTTTCTTTGCTGATTTTTTTTCTAAGCCGTGATGTCTTTAGCACATAGTCCTATCAAATTTTCTGTGTCCAGATCTTACAATTTTGTAACTAACTCGAAATGATGCCTCAAAGCAATTTTACTATCTTCGTTTAAATCGGTTAGAAAAGAAGAAATACTAGACTTTTTATTACCTGCCATTTTTCTTTGAAAATACTCAGCAGGTTTATCCTTGTGAAACTGCTGTTGGCTACGATTTCATTATATATTACACAAAATGGTTTAGGTTCTGACTCATCGGTAAAATAAAAATCCATTTGTAAATAGTTTCGTTATTTTACAATAAAAACTATAAATATTTATACTAATTATACCTCCATAAATTAATCCCTTATTTTCATCTAATAGACTCTTTAATAAATATTAAATTAAAACATAAAAGTTTATTCACTTGTCAAATCAAAAACGGGTATTTTAAAAAAATTCAAGTGTGCCTGAAAATGTATTAAACTTTCTACTTTAACTACTTTCATCAAGGGTGTAGTTAATCTTTTGTTTTTTTTTCCTTTTGTTTTTGGTGCTCTGGAGATTTCTAGAAGCGTTAGTAAAGACAGTCTTGGCCGAACCTTGGTTGTGAAAACTGGCAGAAACCCAGAAAGCAGATTTTTTTGCTGATTTCCTAAGAGTACAATACTACTTTTATTCATGTTTGCAACTAACACCATAGTTTAGTGTGTTAAGGCAATATTTGCTAGATATTAAGGATAAATAAAATTATTGTATTCGTTTTTCGTTAAGAAAACCGTAGTGAAAGCGTACACACCCCACCTTTGTGGCTTTTAATACTTGATGCACTCTTAAAGACAATCAGGTGCACGCCACAAACAGTTTTCATTATACCAGGACTTTGTCTTCGTGTATAAAATTGGATTTACATACCAGAGCCCGCATATAATACACCATTACTCCCATAGAGGCCATCGGCTATCCAGCCTGCTGAAAGTGCTTGGACTCGATAACAAAACTGCCTTTCAAGTATTAGAACTACATAATAAACAGTGATATTACCGATTTTATCGTAAACTTTCATTTTTCTTCTGTGATTGGGAACTAATAAGATTTTCTGTACACAATTATAGGACACTTTGTATTTAATTTCATTTAAAATATCTTCTAAACCGAAGGTATACGTATACAAAAGAAAATTTAAAACATATTAATAGTCCAACACTTTTAATTAGGTTTAAATAATATAATTGTAGTGTTAATCGGCCAACTAGATAGTTTATTCTCTCAAAATAAATATAAATATTTGAACGTAAAAAAAAGTGAGGTTATTAATCCCCGCTGATATACAAGATCAGCTGACAGTCTAGGTTAAAGCTGGACCTAAAGCAAAGCGACTTTGCTTTTGACGTGGATGACGTCATACTTGCAATAGTGTTATAGTCCATTGTTTCTTGTTTTTTTTTGTAGTTTATGTAGCAAAGAGTCACATATTTTTATAGATTAAGTTAATAAACATAATTTTATACATCAAATCATTTTCACTTATTGTTTAAATATTGCCCTTAATTGTTTTTGGAATCGGTGTTTAATTTTTGAATCTGGTTGTTTCCTGTTTTCGCTAACATCATCGCTTCTTCTTACTGAGGGGCCTAAAACAGATGGCGCTTTGAATATATATATATATATATATATATATATATATATATATATATATATATATATATATATATATATATATATATATATATATATAAACCCTCCCCTAATTTCCGGCTTGCTAGCCTAGGCACTGCCCCAAAAGAAGGAGCGATCAACACCAAACAAATAACCATCTGTATCAAAGTATAATTTTTAACTCTTTCTTCCTGCCGTAGCAAGTCACTGTCATATTTTCGTTTCTTTCGTCTTTTTCCTATTCTGCTGGCCTATTTTTTCTTTGCTTTCAGTTTGGCTACCATTTACTACAACTGCCATTCTATGTTGGTTCCAAATCGGAGACTAAAGTAGAAGAAGCAATTGATTTTTCGTCCAGTTTTCCGTCACATTTGACAGAACTACCCGTTTTTAACCACCGATTCATCATACATTTAAGGAGCAATAATTATTTACTTTAACATTCCACGTGCGCACGTGCGATTAGTAAAGTTTAGGTATTTGTTGTGATATATTTACACAAGAAGAAATCACTAAACTGGTTTATATTACTAATATTTATGTACTAATTCATTTATCTTTTTGAAATCTCACGAGCTTGTTAAGCTCATCGTACGATTCAGTTACGACTCTACTTTTCCTTATATGTTACTGCGGCGTTTTTATATCGGCAAACGTTATTCCCGTTCTTTCGTGCGTATTCGGAAAAAGTCTTGGTTCGCCGAAGTAGAAGCTGCAAGCTCGTTCGAGAATGTATACGCATCGCTAGCGGGGTAGCAGCTTGTCGCGTTACAGATTGTTGCCTGTGGCGATGTTTAATTTAAAATTCTGCCAAGACAATATTTTTTTTGCGAACTTCCTTTATAAAGATCGGGAAACCCTGGAGGTTCGCGAACCATCACTTGGGAAACGCTGTCCTATAACGTGCTGAGAACCAAATCAAAATATCTCATTCTTATATGCCAAATGCTCGCTTATATTTTTTTTCAATTTGTAGCCTTTTTGCATGAACCTAAAGATAGAGAGTTGTTACTTATTTTGGCAAAATTTGGTGAAAATTAATTTTCCCTCATAAAATTTGTATTTTCCGATCACTACCTTTAAATTTTGGGCATTTAGTGTAAAATACACAAACACTACACAATACTTAATCATTTTTTTAACAAAATTTATATAAATAACCGCGGAAAAATAAGAAAACCGTTGGCTTGTGGTTTCATACTGTTTCTGGGCATGCATAGTTGGTTGCAAACGATATAAATCGAAACATGTGATGCGGTGTTGCCACGTTGACGTGGATTTTAAATTTCATCAGGATTGGAAACTTGGTAGTTCAAATGCAATTATTCCAATATTGTATCGTAAACGAAACTAACCTGAACTGACCTGAACTAACTTAAATTTTTGGGTCGTAGGACATGAATATGTTTTTTTTTCCGCGGTTTTTTCATGGAATCTAGATAAGTTTAGTTCAGGTTAGGTTAGTTATGAATTTTGTTTTTAGATAAACGTAGCTTTGCGAACGATATGTTTATGTTTGACATCCTAATTTCACGCTACAATACTGAAATTACCATAATTAATTGCATGTGAACCACCAAATTTTCCACCCTAAAAAAATTTTAAATTCACGTCAACGTGGCAACATTGCATAACATGTTTCCATTTAAATCGTATGCAACCAACCAGTTGCTCAAAAATAGAATAAAACAAAACAATGGTTTTCTTACGTTTTATGGAAAATTCGAATTTTCCCCCGGTTATTTATGTAAATTTTGTTTAAAAAAATGATTAAATATTGTGTAGTGTTTGTTTATTTTACTATAAATGTTATATGAGCGAAAAAGAATATTTTTTTTGGAAAAACCACGCGTGATCAGCGAACAATAACGACATATTCGTGTTCGACGACCCAAAAATAGGTGGTATGTAAAAAATCCTCGAAAAATTGTCTGTTTCCACCTTATCCAAATTTTACCTTTATTTTCTTTACTAAACTGGCGCTTTTTCTTTGTCATACAATATCTGTCATCAAAACAAATAACAATTTTTAAATGCAAAAAAGATGCGGTGTATGTACATAATTCAGTTTTAATATATTTTATTTGATTATTTTTATTTGGTACAACTGCCGCCACTGACCCCATAGTCCCCGAAACATAATCACCAGAAGTAATAAAATTCAATAGTTAGCAGCTTCTTTCCGTACAAATCAAACACAAAATCAATCTGATAGAAACAATAAGGAAACCGAAAGGATCTGAGAGGGGTTGTAACTAAATTGGCACAGCCGACTAGATCTAGCATAGCACGAGATGAATCACTCGATCAAATCAAACTGACAAGATGACAGATATTCTCTCGTTCGCACTTCGAGAAAAGAGGCTCTTAGTCTTTTTTACACGAAGGATATACCTGAAAGGCGTTGAACTGGAAAAATGGATATACGGAATGTTCTTTTATTGATATAATTTATTTTTATAAAAAAAATAAACCGATTTAAAAAAAAATTGCACGAAAAAGTAAAATATGAAGTATAAGTTCTTTTAAATTGTAATTAATTGTAGATTTATTAATTTACGTAGCACTTTTTTGAAATAATGAATTGCATTTTAGATTGATTTCATTTTTATATCATATTTAATTGTTTACATAGCTTTTAATCAATGTTCTCTTAACGTTAATTAAAAGTGTCTTCGTGCAGTTTTTACGAAACATATATAACACTAAAGAAACCGTCTTAGTCTAACTCTAACATAATACAAGTAATCATTTTCATATTCTTGTTTTGCGAAAAAAATTTTATCTCAGCATAATGTAAGCTTAAAATTATGTATACATTTATTTTAGTGTTACTCGTGACTTTTTGTTCAAAGTAAGAAACAATTCAGAATGGGTTGTATATTCTGATGAAGGTTAGATACATTAATGAAACGTCAATTATAGAAAATGTAAATTATAGAAAATTCAACAGTACTTTTACTTAAATTATTCTATTTATATTGGACTACAATTTCAAAAATAAATTTTTATTTATATAAGAAGATATATATATATATATATATATATATATATATATATATATATATATATATATAACGGGTGTCAACGAATCTATTAGACAAGTCATAATTTCTAGAGTATTATGTGTATCAAAATGAGAATTGGTACAGGTAAATGGTATGTGAAAGGGAGAGTTTTCCCATATTTTCCACTTTCCGGTCACTTCCGGTTTCACCGGAAATGGCCCCGGTTTTGAATTTTTTAATGGAACACCCTGTATATTTTAACATTTTTGGATTTCTGAGACAATTCTAGATCAGAATGTGACATTTTAAAAACTTTTTACGTCTACTTCATTTTTTTAGAGCCATGATCGGACGCAAACTAATCTAAGGGCCTTAGGTGATGTCAAAAAAATACAATCGCAAAGTTTTAGTTACTAGTATGAAAGACAGGAATAAGACAAGTTGACAAAATTACGTTTTCATTTCTAACTATTAATTTTCAAATGGCGACCCCTTTTCGAAAAAAGCATTCTTTGACGAATCTAACGGTACTAATTTATTTGCGATTGGATTAGACATAAGAACAGAAATTAAATATTATTAAATAAAATATTGGATAATTTATTTACTTATGACAAGTGCACCATGGACAGCCATGATGCATAATAATTTGCAACTGTTTTTATCAAGTCTTCTTTGGAAAACAAAGAATTTTCGTTAAGTTTAGTTTAAATTTTCGTTAAAATAATGTATACTCAAAGTGAAAAAAACTTTTACGTCTGTTCTTAGAGCGTATGTCACTGTCATTATCTACTTAAGTCAGTGCTTTGTTTTCCAAAGAAGACCTGATAAAAACAGTTGCAAATTATTATGCATCATGGCTGTCCATGGCGCACTTGTCATAAGTAAATAAATTATCCAGTATTTTGCTTAATAATATTTAATTTCTGTTCTTATGTCTAATCCAATCGCAAATAAATTAGTACCGTTAGATTCGTCAAAGAATGCTTTTTTCGAAAAGTAGTTGTCAAAAAGGGGTCGCCGTTTGAAAATTAATAGTTAGAAATGAAAACGTAATTTTGTCAACTTGTCTTATTCCTGTCTTTAATACTAGTCACTAAAACTTTGCGATTGTATTTTTTTGACATCACCTAAGGCCCTTAGATTAGTTTGCGTCCAATCAAGTAGACGTAAAAAGTTTTTAAAACGTCACATTCTGATCTAGAATTGTCTTAGAAATCCAAAGATGTTAAAATATACAGGGTGTTCTATTTAAGAATTCAAAACCGGGACCATTTCCGGTGCAACCGGAAGTGACCGGAAAGTGGAAAATATGCGAAAACTCTCCTCTTCACATAACATTTACCTGTACCAATTCTCATTTTGATACACATAATACTCTAGAAATTATGACTTGTCTAATAGATTCGTTGACACCCGGTATATATACCCTATACGGCACGGAATATTGCGGCCAAAATACGTGACTTTCAAAAAGTTTTACTTTTCTCATATATGGGGGTCTAATGTAGTTACTTTTTAAAATTATTTTCATATTATATAGGGTGTACCAAAAGCCGTAAAAGTATCAAAGTTGTGTTTTTTTTTAAATAGAACCCCCTGTATATTATAGCATTTTTGGATTTTCCGATCAAAATAAGTACCTAAACCTTAAGGGTTTTTAAATAATTTGAATTTTGACAAAATCTAAACTAATTTTCATGTTTCAAATACTTAAGAAGTATTTCAGCTATGTACTCGAAATTTACTATGAAGTGTAACAATAAATCATATTTTATATCCCAATTATAATAAACTTGCTATATTATACAGGATGTCCAAAAAGTCCAAATAAGACCTTTAAGTGGCTATAACTTGATTAATTTAAATAGAACGCTATACTTTTTAATTTACCAGAAAATATACCTTTTAAATACGTATCAAATAGTATAAGGGTCTTCTATAACTAAATCTTCGCGTTTTCACAGAATACACCAAATAATCGTTTTTTGCACCAAGTGAATGAATTATTTGATGATGACAGACCGAATGAACACAACTCCGATGACCTCGCTAATATAGACGCTAATATAGACATGGGACCGGAAATTCAAAAACAGTGAAGTTCTATCTGCCATAAGATCTGCAAAAACCAGGAAAGCTATCGGGCCTGATAATGTCCCAACCGAGCTGTTACAAATAATCCATGAGGAAAATATAGGAATCTTGGTCAAACTGTTTAATACCGTTTACGCGACTGGATATATACCGGAAGATTGGCTGAGGTCTGTATTCGTTCCAATCCCAAAAAAAATAGCGAGCAAAGCGATGCAGTGAATACAGACTAATAAGTCCAATGAGCCACACTTTGAAGGTCTTTCTCAGAATCATCCACAGCAGGATAAGATCTAAATGCGAAGCAGATTTAGATGAAACCCAATTCGGATTTAGAAACGCCCTAGGTACTAGAGAGGCTTTATTCGCTCTAAATATACTTCTGCAAAAATGCCGGAACCAACACAAGGATGTATTCGTTTGTTTTGTCGATTACGAGAAGGCCTTCGACAGAGTACAGCACAGAAAACTCATAGACATTTTAAATAACGTAGGGGTAGACAGCAGAGACGTAAGAATTATTAAAAATCTATATTGGCGGTAGAAAGCAACAGTAAGGCTAAATGGAAAACTCACAGAAGAAAGTAAAATTGTGCGAGGCGTCAGACAGGGCTGCATACTATCTCCACGCTTTTTAATATATATTCAGATAAACTCTTTAAACGGGCTACTTAAGGACAATGAATGGGAGTACAAATCAATGGAGAATATATAAATAAAATACGATATGCTGACGACACTGTTATCCTAAGCGACAAACTACAAGACCTGCAATATCTATTAAACTGTGTTAACACTGAGGGTCAAGAAATGGGGCTCAACATAAATATCAAAAAAACAAAATTTATGGTCTTTAGTAGACAACCTCATCTTAACGCTTCAATAATTCATTTTAAATATCTTGGATGTTATATCACCGAAAATCTAAACCCAGATAAAGAGATAAGAAGTAGAATAGAGACTGCTAGAGCAACTTTTCAAAAAATGAAACCATTTTTCTGCAATGATAACCTCAACCTAAAACTACAACAGAGAATGATAAGATCATACGTCTGGCCAGGGTTATTATATGGGGCGGAGATCTGGATAATTAAGGCTGCCACGATTAATCGGTTGGAGGCTCTCGAAATGTGATTACACCGGCGAATGCTGAGAATACCTTGGACAGCTAGGCAGACCAACGAAATGGTACTCAATAGGGCCGACACAACTCGTCTACTATGAAACACTGTGAAGTGTAGAAAAATCTCATATCTTAGACATATATTCAGAGGGGAGCGATATAGAATTCTTCAGCTAATCATGATGCGTAAAGTAGAGGGACGTAGAGCGGTAGGAAGAAGACAGGCTTCCTGGTTGAGGAATATTCGTGAATGGACAGGTGTACGTAGCGCGGGGGAACTGTTCCGGCTGGCGCATGACCGTGAAAGACTTGCCAATGTAATTGCCAACGTCAGGGGCACCTGATATGTCACTTGAAGAAGAAGAAGCACCATTTTGTGTTTTTTGAATAGATGTTCTAATGTATCAAGTTATTTATGACATTTAGAAACGTCAGATAATTCATTTAATCTGTCATTTTTGTCTGTAAAGCCCATTGCTATAATAGCGGTATTATTTTTTATAACTGTGAAACTTCATTTAGTGAAATGAATTATTTGAATATTGTTGTGTTATTGCTTTGTCAAAATGAAGATTTATCCAAAGGAAAAGCGTATTGATATGATTTTTATCCTTGGAGAATGTCATCAAAATTTGTTTGTTGGCTTCTCGAGTCTATGCTCAAAAGTTTCCTGAAAGAAACCATCCTAAACTAACTGCTTTTGCGGGAAAGTAGAAGTGTTAGTTATAAAAAACCTGTTATAAGAAAACCTGTCACTGAGGATGAAGAAAATGTTTTTACTGTACTTGGTTCAGTTATCGAAAATCCCAATATTAGTCAGAATCATATATCCGAAAAAACTAACATTAGCCAAGCAAGTGTTTCAGTGATTCTTAACAAATACATTTTCTTCTTATAAAACCAAGCTTTGTTAAGAACTTCACGGAAATGATTTTGACAACCGAACTATATTCTGCTTGTGGGTGTTAGATGAATTGGCAGAAAATCAACACGTGAATAGATACAACATCCATTACTATTTTGAATCAAATCCGCATGAATACTGAGTTATGAGAAACCAGAAGAGGTGGTCGGTGAGGAGGAATACTGGGTCCATACTCAATTGGACCCAGAATTCCTTTTTGAAGGACCTTTAAATGGTTTGATGTTTCGCTATTTTCTATTACACCAACTTCCAGTATTATTAGAAGATGTCCTTTTAAATATTAGAACAACTATTTGGCTTCAACTGGATGGAGCTCCGCTTCATTATCATCGCGAGGTTCGGCAATTTTTAAATGTCAACTTTCGACGAAACAGGTGGATTGGGAAAGACGGATTTCAAGATTGGCCCCCTAGATCTCCGAACTTAACTCCACCAAATTTCTTTTCATGGGGATCATAAAAAAAATTGTCTACAATGCGCCCCCAACAACATCACAAGATATGAAAATACGCATAAGAGACGCTTTTCAAACTGCGTTAACAATGGTTTCGGCAAAAGAATATGTGAGTGTTTGGAAATGGATGGTCGACATTTCGAATATCTACCATAAAGATTTTGTTTCTGTTTTGTATTATCGTCAATATGTTATCACCATTATCACTGTTATAGACTATTGGATGACTATAAATCGCGTTCCGAGTTTCCGAACATTTGTAAAGATATTCGTGATTATTATTCGGTGTAAAACTTCAAAAATTAAAATGTTTTGAAAACATCCATTTTTTTAAATAAATACACTATATGCCATGTAGTATTTTATATTTGAAATAGAAATTGAAAAGCGTATTTGTATTTGAATAGATTGGGATAACCATTCTCTACTATCTCTGTTTATAATTATAAAAAAAACACATCACTAATACTGCATTCATTAATATTCGAAAATATTTTAATACTATCAAATTAAAATATTGTAAACTAAGCTAAATTAATATAAACATCTTGGCGGCAAAATATCACACCCTTGTTTATTTTAAAGCTTAGAAGAAAATTACAAAGTTTTCTTTGTAGATTTTGACGCCTAATTTGAAGTAAGGGAGGGTATTAATCGAACATTGTTAAATATCAGGGGGGGAATTAGCCCAGTAAAATTGAATATATCGTTCTGGTAATTTAACTGGTGTAAAATTTGTATATCTAGTTATACGTAAAAATAAGAGAATGTTATTAGAATAGCAGATGCTCTCCTATGGTAAGTTTTTAAAATCCCCATTTTACTTTGATCATGATTGAGGCAAATAAAATAATTTAAAGTTAAACAGCGACGAAAATTTCTTTAATTAATTATATTTTCTTGTCGTTGATAGTTGGATTTTTCGAAATTTCAATTTAGGCGGATATCAGAAGTCGCTTTTATTTAGGGTATAATGGCTTTATTGATGAAAAAAATTACGGGAAAAATTTTAAAAAATCTCTAAATATTTATGTATTTCAAGGTACCTGAAGAGTCTGGCTCTGATTTTGATGAAAGTTTAAGATGATGTGAGGACATGAAAATAAGATACATGTACTTTTTTTATTGGCAGAGATTAATTGTTTGGGTAGACTGTGTTACAGTTTTGTTATTTTACAATAAAAACTATAAATATTTATACCACTAATACCTACAATAAAGCTAATACTCACCATAAATTAATCCGTTATTTTCATCAAATAGTCTCTTTAATAAATATTAAATTGAAACATAAAAGTTCATTTACCGGTCACATCAAAAACTGGTATTGTTAAAAAAATCTAGAAGTGTCTAGAAATGTATCAAATATTCCACTTTTACTACTTTCATCAAGGGTGTAGTTTATATTTTTTTTATCTTTTGTTTTTGGCGCTCTAGAGATTTATAGACGTTGTGAAAACCAGGGTGAAAACTGGCAGAAACCCGGAAAACTTAATGACAAAACTGCCTTTCAGGTATTAGAACTACATAATAAACAGTGATATTATTATTTATGTTTAATTTCATTTAAAATATCTTGTAAACCGAAGGTATACGTATACACAAGGTAATTTAAAACATCATTTCACATATTAAGAGTCCACCACTTTTAATTAAATTTAAATAAACATAAGTTTAAGGTCAATCGGCCTACTAGATAGTTTATTCTTTCAATATAAATATAAACATTTGAACGTAAAAAAAGTAAGGTTATTCAACGCCGCTATTCAATATCATTTGACAGTCTAAAGTTGGCCTAAAGCTAACCGACTTTGCGTTGGGCGCGGATGACGTCATACTTGCAATAGTGTTATTGTTCATTGTTTCTTCTTTTTATTTGTAATTCATGTAGCGAATAGTCACATATTTATTTTGGATTAAGTTAAAATACACATAGTTTGTAAATTCGAATCTTTTTTTTTTAACCGACTTCTAAAAGAAGGAGGTTCTCAATTCGTCGACTATGTATTTTTTCTATATGTATGTACACCAATTACTCCAGAACGGCGGCACCAATTTGAATGAAATTTTTTACGTTATGTTCAGGAAGTTGCTGCGGTGGTCCTATATTTTTTTTGGACGAAATTGGTGTAGTAAAATCCAAGATGGCGCTGACAATATGGCGGCCAAAAAAAATTATTTTGTCCGATTTTCTCCAAAATTGGTATGGAGAAGTTTTCGGTGTCGTACACAACGAATCTGAAATTATTTTTAAAAAATTCAATATGGCGGTCAAGAAAATTTAATTTTGTCCAATTTTTTTCCAAATTGGTGTGGGGGTATTTCTGGGGTCGCATATAACAAATCCAAAATGTTTTTAAAAAGTTCAATATGGCGGACGAAAAAATCAATTTTGTTCGATTTTCTCCAAAATTGGTATGGGGGAGTTTCCGGGGTTGCATATAACGAATCTGAAATTATTTTTAAAAAATTCAATATGACATATCTAATATGGTGGATAAAAAATAATTTTGTCTGATTTTTTCAGAATTGATACGGGGGAATTTTTGGGTTCGCACATTACGAATCTGACATTATTTAAAAAAATATGGCGGATCCAAGATGGCGGATTAAAGATTCTATATCTCTTGATTTTGTCTAAAATCAGAATTGGGGGATTTTTGTTAGTGTTAATTACGAATTTAAAATATTTTTTGAAAAACTCAATCTGGCGGATTCAATATGGCGTCCAAGAAATTTTATATTTTTCGATTTTCTCCAAAACTGATATGGGAGTTCTTGAGAGTGTAAATTATGAATTTAGAAGTATTTTTTCAGGATTCACTATGGCAAATCCAATATAACGGACTAAAAATTTTACATTTTTCGATTTTATTCAAATATGGGACTGAATCGTTTTTGAGGATGTAAATAGCGAAAATAAAATTATTTTAAGAAAATCTAACATGTCAGATGCAAAATAACTGTCTAGAAATTTTAAATTTTCGGATTTCATCCACAATTGGTACTAGAGGGCTTTGAAGGGTTTAGGTTTAGATTAGATTAAGGCAATAAAATTATTTTTTCGAAATTCAATATGGCGGATTCAATATGGTGAGTTGAAAATTTTACCTTATTCGCATTTTTTCAGATTTGGTATTGGGATGTTTTCATCTCAAATTTTTTAGATATTGGAAGGTTTTTGATCCTATATTACCAATCTAAGATTAATTTGAAATTTAAGATAATGGATTTACTATGAGAGACCAAATATTTGTTGGACACAATTTCACTGGTATTTCGAGAACTCTAAAAATCGAAGAATTTTTAGTGGTTCATTTTAGGGTGATTTACAACTTTGGATAAACTGGGTACTTTTTTTACCACCATGTAATTATTCCGAGGTACATTAATCTCGATTAGTACTTAGATCAAATAATTTATGGATATCATAATCAATTCAAAACTAAAAATCAAAAAAAATAATTTTTATAAAAAAAATTGAACCGACTTCTAAAAGTGCATTAAAAAGTGAAAAATAACTATACATTTTTATATGAAATTGATATTTTTTGAAGTCGGCGCCAAATTATTTCTAAATGAAATAAATAACTACTAATATATACAAATTATGGTAAGAAAGAAATTATAAATAAGATATTTTTAATCTATGCGAATACCATTTTGTCAGGTAATTGTTTGGCGCCGACTTAAAAAATTTCAATTTCATATAAAAATTTATAGTTATTTTTCACTTTTTAGTACACTTTTAAAAGCCGGTTCAATTTTTTTTGTAAAAATTTTTTAATCACACCAAATCATTTGCAGTAAACAACCGTTTCGCCTCTGTTAACAACATCGATTGCAGATCATCTATCGACGAGACTGCCGACGATGGACCCTGTAATCCACGGATCGTGAGTAACGAGCTGCCTCGTGCCACACCTCGCCTTTATCTACACCCTGTAATTTCGCGGCGCTCATTTCCATTCGGGGTTTAATTGAAATAACGGTTATCGGAAACTTACTCTTTAACAGACGACACCCTAATTTCTTATTAAGCTATGTTTGCTTGAATAACAGGCCAGAACAGTGTTAATCAATAAGAAATGATTGTTGATTGGTCGTGCAGAAGTTTAAGATAACACTATTATTAATATTATTATAAAAAATGCGGGATATTACCCGTAGAACTTAATTTCGAACTGTTATCATCAATAGTGCCCCGGAGCGGTAGGATATTATTAAAAAATAAATAATTTCGCGGTCTCTGCTCTGTGTATTATATATATATATATATATATATATATATATATATATATATATATATATATATATATATATATATATACAGGGTGATTCAAAAATCGATCACGAAACTTAAGGGGGTGATTCTACTTGACAAAATAAGGGTAGAGCTTCATATAATTTTTTTTCAAAATGTCATTCGTTTTCGAGTTACAAGCCGTCCAAGTTCAAGTTTTTATTTTTTGTTTTTTGAATTACTCGCTTACAGGAAAACCGATTTGACTAATATTTGAAAGATAGGCTAAGTCTTCTGCGCTTCATCATTTTAGTAACAATTCACATTGATTGTTTGCCGCTAGAGGGCACTTTACCTACATTGAAAATTGTTTTTTTGTCATAATTTTTTAGTGTTGACAGCTACAGTAGTTTTTGGCATAATTTCTGAAAGACTGATGCCAGGCCTTTAAAAAAGGTGCTCTTTATTTACATCGCTAAACCCAACGGTTTAGACGTAAATCACCCTTAAAAATTAAGTGGTAAATTTACTTTTCTCATTTCATTACCACCAGCTACCAGGTAAATAGCTATCAAAGTATACTAGAGCTGCCAGTTTAACATCAAATAAATTCGCTTTTTAAACTATTTAATTTATAATCTTAAAATAACTAATAATGGCTAATCACCAATATTCAAATATCGAATATTGTGATATCCATTTTTGTTATGGAAAAGCAAATGGTAATGCAGAGTTGGCAAGAAGATATTATATGGAGAGTTATCCGGAAAGAAATATCCCTCATGCTCAAACATTTTCCAGTGTGCACAGGAGGCTTGCGGAATGTCGTTCCTTTAAAAGTTATAATGGAAATAGGGGAAGACCTAGAACTGCTAGAAACGTGCAACAAGAAGAAAGAGTGCTTGAAATTATTGAAGATAATCCAGGTATTAGTACTAGAAAAATTGGGAATGAAGTGCGGCTCTGTCAGGCTAGCTCATGGAGGATACTAAGAGAAGAACAACTCTACCCGTTTCATTCAAAAAAGGTGCAGACTCTTTATGACGATGATCGGCCGAGACGGTTGGAAATGTGCAATCAGATCCTAGCTAAGTATGAACACGATAATCGATTAATTGGCGTCATATTATTCACTGACGAAGCTGGTTTCACTCGTGATGGCATAACAAATCTACACAACATCCACACATATGCTTACGAGAACCCAAACAATGTGGTAGAAACGAAACATCAGCGTAGATTTTCACTAAATGTGTGGGCAGGGATAATAGGAGATTACCTTATTGGTCCTCATTTCTTTGATGGCCCATTAACTGGTGACGTATACTTAGATTTTATCCAAAATCGTCTCCCATTGTATCTGGAAGATGTGCCATTGGAAGTAAGGCCCAACATGTGGATCCTCCAAGACGGAGCTCCGCCCCACTTTAGTATACGTGTCCGACAGTATTTGAATGCAACGTATCCTGAGCGATGGATAGGACGAAGTGGACCATTGGCATGGGCAGCGAGGTCACCAGACCTTAATCCTATGGATTTTTTTCTTTTGGGGTCATTTGAAACAATTGGTGTACGATATTCCAGTAATCAACGTCGAGGATCTTCGCTTCAGGATAATCGAAAAGTGCCAAATTATTAAAGAAACACCAGAAATTTTTCATCGAGTTAGGCGACATTTTTTGAAGAGTGTTAGGAAATGTATTGAAGAAAATGGGGGACATTTTGAGAATCTTTTTTAGTTTGTTTAGTACTGTTTCATTAATGTTTATCAATTAAATGTATATCGCAATAATCCATAATATGAATATTTACTGATTAGCCATTATTAGTTATTTTAAGATTATAAATTAAATAGTTTAAAAAGCGAATTTATTTGATGTTAAACTGACAGCTCTAGTATACTTTGATAGCTATTTACCTGGTAGCTGGTGGTAATGAAATGAGAAAAGTAAATTTACCACTTAATTTTTAAGGGTGATTTACGTCTAAACCGTTGGGTTTAGCGATGTAAATAAAGAGCACCTTTTTTAAAGGCCTGGCATCAGTCTTTCAGAAATTATGCCAAAAACTACTGTAGCTGTCAACACTAAAAAATTATGACAAAAAAACAATTTTCAATGTAGGTAAAGTGCCCTCTAGCGGCAAACAATCAATGTGAATTGTTACTAAAATGATGAAGCGCAGAAGACTTAGCCTATCTTTCAAATATTAGTCAAATCGGTTTTCCTGTAAGCGAGTAATTCAAAAAACAAAAAATAAAAACTTGAACTTGGACGGCTTGTAACTCGAAAACGAATGACATTTTGAAAAAAAATTATATGAAGCTCTACCCTTATTTTGTCAAGTAGAATCACCCCCTTAAGTTTCGTGATCGATTTTTGAATCACCCTATATATATATATATATATATATATATATATATATATATATATATATATATATATATATATATATATATATATATATATATTTTCAGACATCCCTGTACAAATATTATGTTATTGTTTCGAATTTAAACGTAATGAACTTAATCACTAAATATAAAATAAAAAAATACATTGAAATGTCCGAGTATTAACGGAAAATTTAACAAAAAATTGTGCAAAACAAAGTTGCACTAGAGATACTTGATATAAGAATCATCTATCACTATCTCCTTTTTATAATTAAGACACATAGTATGCCCAAGCTGTCTTACAAAGCTTAGTAATGTTTTAGAGTGTATTTGTACTTTGTTATTTAAGCCAAAACTTTCTGTATACCTTAAAAAAAAGTTCTTGGATAAATATCACGGTAAATTACATAAAGTCTAGAGTCCTAGAACAGTACCGAAACAAGTTACCCATATGTAAATGAATATGCAATGCATACAAAATATTTGTTGTATACTAAATATTGAATATGTTAATAATACATAAATATATGTAATAATAAATTAGGTACTTAAATATAGTATCATGTAATATGTATCTAGAACCACTAATGTATTTTAAATTATTATGTGACAAAATTGTTTGAAAGGTAAAAAATAATATTTTTTCCTTGATAAAATAAATTTTACTTAGTGACATTTTATCTTAGCTGCCCAACACAGGCAATGTAACAATTAAAATAAATTTAAAGTATTTAGATATTTAAAGGCTTTTGCCTTTTTGACATGAAAACAATGCTTAAATGAAGGTATCATTCATTTTTATTGCAACCACTCATATCTAACCTACCATTCTGTAGAAATACCTTGTAAACAGTTAAAAATGTTCCTATTAGAAAAATGTATTAATAATTGTGATTTAGTATAGAAATTTAGGTACAAGACAAACATAATGTAATATCACCATCACTGTCTGCACTTGTCAAGCAAACTGGAGGCATGTCGAGTCCAATAAATAGTTCACAAATTTTAATGACGCACGCAGCTCTATACCAGCGCAGTTGGCAGACCCCGCTGCGACTTCATCTATGCCTACACATCCATGAACACTCATCTCTTACAGCTACAGTGTCTTCTACTACCAGACCAGAAGTCAACAGAATAAGAAAAGTTAAGACAGGAGTAACATGTTACATGTAATCCCAGTTTCTTAGCTGCTGGAATTTGGCAGAGAATGGAGTGCATTGTAGATATGGGCGGTCAACGCAGGGGCTTATGCACGTCAAGAGTCATTCGACGTGATGCCGACTTCAGCTGGATAAACGATGTGTGACGTCAGAGAGTTCCGACCAATGGTAGAAGTAAGAAGTACTACAACATCTATGTAAATGGTATCCACTCTTTCGATCCACCGGACAAGGCGACACGACAACATCCTTCAAAGAGACCCTTAAAAACCGATTTAGTGCAGTAGTGCGAAGATTTAAAATACTTTTTTTGTATAATTCAGTTTATTTTTTCCTAGTTTAATAAAAAGAATCATGGAATAGGAAAAAAGTAGAATTTTTTGTTTCTATTCAATTTTAAGTCATATTTTTACAATTTCTACTTGTTTTCTATTCATGGCTGGGGTCCAGCTCTTTAAGACCGGGGGATGTGTCACACAGGGAAAAACATAAAAACATAATATTTCATAAGTTGGCATTTCCATATTTTACTAATCTTTTATTTTAAATTAAAACAATAACAATCGCGTTACCTTTTATAATGAAATGTTCGGTTTATTTACTGGTCATCGATCGTGCAAATTCAGCAAGTCAGCAAGGTCGCTTTCCGGGTCATGATGAACCGAGGTTGTAAGAAGGCGATTCGTTGACTTGTTGAAAAATAACAAAACAGGATAAAAAGGACGGACATGTTTGGGATAGGGTTCAAACGGTTGAATCGAGTCAATCGGTTGAATCAGTTCAATTAGTCAGTCGTCAGTCATAAGGGTCAGTTGATTTGATGCAGATCAGTTAGTCAGTTGTGAATTAGTTGATTGCCCAGAAAATTAGTGAACCCGTGTGAGGGAAGCAGCGAGGGAAAATCCCAAGCGTGTCCCAGTCCAGAGCAGGTCGACAAATAGCAGAACCCTAGTGAGGACCCTCGTCAAGAGTGCCAAGATGAATATAATCTTAATGTAAGTTAAAAAATTATTTATAATGATGTGCAGTTCAAAATGTTTAATGTCGCTTATTTTGAATAAACTATTTTTTTTATATATAATCCGAAGTTAAAGAGTTCATTTAGAGTGTAATCTCTGAAGATCAAATTCCCAAATGCTACGTCCCTAGCCACACCTCAAAACTGGATGTGACAATATATATATATATATATATATATATATATATATATATATATATATATATATATATATATATATATATATATATATATGACAAACTTCGTTGGTTAAGAATGCATTTGCCGCCCTTTTAATTAAATTATAAACAAAGCTTGCCAAAGCCAAAAAGGATCACAGAACTTGATATCTTATTTTTTAATGGGATTGTATCCACTAGATCCTTCAAGACCAAAGGAAAGATTACCTAGAAAACTAACGGAAACAGAGACTCCGTCTTTAGTTTCAGATGCCATTGTATGAGGTGATATGTGATCTGAGGATCATTCTGTAAAAACAATTCGACTAAGAGACTTCAAGTGGAGTTTGGAAAAAGTTATTGCTGAAGATATTACCACTACAACGAATATTCTGATTTAAAAATAAACCTAAAAAAACATATACGGAACCTAATGGAGCGATTTTGAGGTTTCCAACAACGATGAGGGTGTTTGTGACGCTGGAGTACAAATTTGGCGTCGAAGAACAAATAATTTTGCTTGACCAAAATGAATATAACATACTTTCGGTTAAGGAAAGTAACGATCTGTCCCTGTTTTATCTTCAAAGAAAGGCTAAAAAATCCAATACTCAAGAAAATCTAACAGTTGGGGATTGAGTAACTTCCGAATACAAAACAGAAATAGAAAAAAGACATCTTATAGGTCAAATAAAAAGTATTTCAGGATTCATATTGCATGTGAAGTTTTTAAGATCTAATAAGACATATTTTTAACTCCTCTCAAACTAGACATGGATGATTTGAGTATAGATATAATCTTGGAGGTGCTTATACCTCCCATAGTTATGTACCTTACATGTAGTAGAAAATTTTATACACTTAATGACAATTAGCAGCTTTATGATTTTAACTCAAACTTATATTTTAGTTGTAACGTAAAGAATTATTACCTATTTTGTAAACTGTTTTAAATTAATTTTAGTTGTTCCATATAACTCCAACAGCAAGTATTTTTTGGTTTCTGATGTACTCTTGACTGAATCCCAAATATACCCACCCTATGGGGTAATTTGAGACAAGGGGTAAAAATATATATAATCTTCCCGATTGGGAGGGGGGTAGGAAAATATTTTTTTAATAGAAGTATTACTCACCCCTACCTTGCCAAAAGTGTGATTTGATAATTTTATTTTTTGGAAGCAAAACCTAATAGACACCCATGTTTCAAATGTGTCCCAAATAACCCTGTTCTACGATATCCGCTGCCGGAAAATAATTTCGACCATAGTTGCAGAATGCACTACGAAGAAAATAGTTCAAATTGTTAATACCATAGTAACTCTGAGCTGGAAAAAAAAATACTAAAAATTCCAAGAACACCATCTAACGTTATAAAACCGTCAGTAATGATATAGGTAATTGCAGTACCTGCATTTCCAATTTATAATTTGCTATCTATATTACCGTACCACACTAAAATTAATAACATGAATGACAGGTCATTGTAAAAACTGTTAATTACACCTTAAATTGAAATGAGAAACATCAATCATTCTAGATCGGTAATATGACAAGTGTAAGGTGGTTATTGTAATGTGATTCTTTTTTTTTATAATTCTTAATGGTATTTATAAGAGGGTAAATTTGAGCTCTTTAAGGACAGCTGCCTTTGCCAATGACCATCTTATAATGGACTGTACAAGAGCATGACTTTTCATAATTTAACTAATTTAAAAAATAATTAAATTTTCAGAACTTAGCTTTTGAAGACGAGTTGGAACAAAGGTGGTTTTTGTTTTTATTTTAACAATATTTATACAGTAATAAAGAGAGGAAAACATTTTTCAGGAAAAATAAAGAAGATTTAGATTATTTAAATTCAATTTGCTCAAAAAATACATACACACACATATATATATATATATATATATATATATATATATATATATATATATATATATATATATATATATATATATTTATATCAATAACAATAAAGACACAATTGATCACGAAACATAAATGAATTAATAAATTTCTTTTATTAACCGATTTCTAAAAGAAGGAGGTTCTCGATTCGTCGACAATGTATTTTTTTTAGTATGTACACCGATTACTCCGGAATGGCGGCACCGATTTGAATGAAATTTTTTAGGTTATGTTCGAGAAGTTGCAGCGGTGGTTCGATATCATTTTGGACGAAATTGGTGCAGTTGAATCTAAGATGGCGCTGATAATATACGGGAGAAAAAAATTAATTTTGTCCAATTTTTTTCGAATTGGGTATGAGGAAGTTTTCGGGGTTGTACACAACGAATTTGAAATTAGTTTTTAAAAATTCAATATGGCTGATCCAAAATGACGGATTTTGTTAAAAATTGGTATGGGGGGATTTCTGAGAGTGCTAATTAGGAATTTAAAATATTTTTGAAAAATTCAATATGGTGGATCCAATATGTCGTCTTAAAAATTTTACATATCTCGATTTTCTTTAAAATTTATATAAGGGGATTCTTGAGGGTGTAAATTATGAATTTTAAATTATTTTTTCAATAATCAATATGGCGAATCCAATATGGGGGAAAAATTTTATATTTTTCAATTTTGTTTAAAGTTGGAGCTGGATCGTTTTTGAAAATGTAAATAGTGAATATAAAATTATTTTAGAAAATTTCATATATTAAATACAGATTTTGTTCAAAATTGGTACCAGGGTATTTTTGAGGGTGTAGATTTAGATTACCTTATTTGTACTTTTTCAAATTTGGTATTAGGTGGTTTTTGGGGTCGTATATTACGAATATGAAGTTAATTTTATACAATTTAATATGGCAGATGTAATATGTGAGAATAAAAATATTACATTTTTCCGATTTTGTTTAAAATTGATATTGCAGAGTTCTTGGGGAGTGTACAAACCCAATATGCAGGATAAAATATGTCGAGCTAAAAAATTTAAATCTCAAGTTTTTTAAATAAAGGTATTGGAGGGTTTTGGAGACCTAGGCTACTAATCTAAAATTAATTTAAAATTTAAGATTGTGGATTTATTATGGCAGACTATATATTTGTTCGATACAATTGCATTCAAGACTGATTTTTACAGAATTCTCAGAATCAAAGAATTTTTAGTTATTTATTTTAGTGTGGTTTACAACTTTGATAAAATTGGTACTTTTTTGCGCGCTTGGAATCATTGCGAGGTACATTAATCTCAGTTAGTGCTTAGTTCAAATAATTTGTGGATATTCTAATGAATTTAAAATTAAAAATCGAAAAATAAAATTTTTATAAAAAAATTGAACCGACTTCTAAAAATGCGTTAAAAAGTGAAAAATAACAATATAAATTTTTATATGAAGTTAGAATTTTAGCGCCAAACTAATACCTGACAAAATGTGATTTGCATAAACAGATTAAAAATACTTTATTTGTATTTGCTTTCTTAACATAATATTAGTAGTTATTTATTCCATTTACAAATAATTTGTCGCCGACTTCAAAAAGTTCAATTTCATATAAAAATTTATAGTTATTTTTCACTTTTTAGCGGACTTTTGGAAGTCGGTTCAATTTTTTTATAAAAATTTTATTTTTCTATTTTTAGTTTTAAAATTCATTATGATATCCATAAATTATTTGAACTAAGTACTGATCGAGATTAGTGTATCTCGCAATGACTCCAAGATGGCAAAAAAGTACCTATTTTATCCAAAGTTGTAAATCACCCTAAAATGAATCACTAAAAATTCTTTGATTCTTAGAGTTTTCCAAATACCAGTAAAATTGTGTCAAACAAATCCACTACCATATAGGTCCCAAAACCTTCCAATATCGATGTTTAAAGATCCAGAAATGTAAATTTCTTAGCTCGACATATTTTATACTGCATATTGAGTTTGTATACGCCTCACGATCCCCACAATATCAAGTTTAAACAAAATCGGAAAATGTAAAATTTTCTGTATGTCATATTGTATCTTATCAACCTAATAGTTGTAAAAAATTAACTTCATATTCGTAATACACGATCCCGAAAACCCTCTAATACCAAATCTGAAAAAATGCGAATTAGGTAAAATTTTCAACCCACCATATTACATCTGCTATATTGAATTTCAAAAAATTTATTTTAAGTCTTATTCTAATCTAAATCTAAACCCTTCAAAGCCCCCTAGTACCAATTTTGGATAAAATCCGGAAATTTAAAATTTCTAGACTTACATTCGCTACTTACATCCTCAAAAACGATTCAGTCCCACCTTTGAACAAAATCGAAAAATGTAAAATTTTTAGTTCTCTATCTTGGATTTGCCATATTGAATCCCGGAAAAATACTTTTAAATTCACAATTTACACCCTCAAGAACCCCCTATATCATATATATATATATATATATATATATATATATATATATATATATATATATATATATATATATATATATATATATATATATATATATATGGGAGAAAATCGAAAAATGTAAAATTTTCAGGCCACCATCTCATCTGCCAGATTGAGTTTTTCAAAAAATATTTTAAATTCATAATTAACACTAACAAAAATACCCCAATACTGATTTTAGAGAAAATTGGGAGATCTTGGATCCGCCATATTGAATTTTTAAAAAATAATTTTAGATTAGGTATGTACGATCCATTATATGCGACCCCGAAAACTCTCCCACACCAATTTTGGAGAAAATCAGATAAAATTAAAGTTTTTTATTGTCCGTCATATTGGATACGCAATATTGAATTTTTTAAAAATAATTTCAGTTTCTTTGTGTACGATCCCGAAAATTTCCCTATACCAATTTTGGAGAAAATCAGACAAAATTAATTTTTTTGTCCACCATATTGTCAGCGCCATCTTGGATATTGCTGCACCAATTTCGTCCAAAAAAATATGGGACCACCGCAGCAACTCTCTGAACATATCGCAAACAATTTCATTCAAATCGGTGCCGCAGTTCCGGAGTAATCGGTGTACATACATAAAAAAAAACATACATAGTCGACGGATTAAGAACCTCCTTTTTTTAGAAGTCGGTTAAAAAGGATATAATATACAGGATGATCTATTTAAAATAAGTAGGTGTCGAACAACTTCCAGACAACCGGAAGTCGCACAAGGTGGCTGTTACTTCATTTAAAGAGAGCGTCGCCGAAAACCCCATTATACAAATTTGCAGAATTCAAATCGCATTATTTCCCAAATTATTCTAATAGACGGTCACCGTGAGACACCCTGTATACAAATTTATAGAATTTTTTTTCACTTTTTCACGCTTTTTTCGAAGAAGATTCCATCTTTTTTCAGAAAATTTTACTAGTTTTTGAACTTTATTTTTAGTTAAATAATAAAAATTTTTATTGCCTATTTCAAGAACAGGATAATCATTTTACATTTGATCCAAATATTTTTTCCCTTTTAGTTAGTTTTTTACATAAAAAGTTGTCCACCGTATTTAATAATTCAATCGGGTCTTATATATCTCTCCTAACATAATACAAATAAACAACAATCATTATGTCCGTAGACCCTGAAAAAGATTATCTAAAGAAAATCAGTTTATTAGCTTCTGTATTCCAAGTTTATCCTCGCATTTATTAAAATTCCATCAAAGGAAATTGCGGATGGAGTTTTTAGCATTTGAGAAAACTGGTTGCCATGCTAGCCGATTTATTAGATTACGGAAAAGCAGCTTCTGCCTTCGAGGCAACATTAATATCATTATGAAGGTGTCGCAAAGAGAAATCGAATTTGTGCCTCGGCGAAATAAGTCCTTGCCCGATTGAGAGGATGATTTGATTGATACGGCATATTTTTGGCAGCTTTGCTATTATTTTGCTGCGCAGTACGAGGAAGGGGTGAAAAGTTTAAGGCATAGTAAGAAAAATTTAAAAAATTATAAAGAAGTTATCTTATTTTTCTACATGATCTTATTTTAAAGATTTACAGGGTGTCTCTAAAAGGTCTGTGCTAAATGATAGCACAAACTCCTGAAGCTTAACTTTGGGATTTTTTGAAATAAGAAATCGTGCAGTTTTGATGTACATTACAGAGGGCGCCACCAGCAGCATGTCACCTATATAGAGCTTTATCATTTTTTTGTGTTTTGATATATTAAAATTTTAATTAAAAATTCTTATTCCTTGACATTTTTTACCTAGCTTTAAGTAGACGTTTCTGAAATAATCGAATTTAAATGATTAATTGCGTACCGAGACTCGTCGTACGCCTCTTTACACTTTATCCAGACTTGGGACTAGTCCAAGAAATTTGAACCGTATTTAAGGGACAACAGACCAACAACAATGAAAATTTACATAGCAACAAACTAACAATGATTAGTATCTCAGCAAGTTACCAAAGGGTGTAGTCAAACGATTCAATCTGGTAAACAGAGGCGGATTTAGTTTCGACTGCGCGCTAGGCCCCCTCTGATATGGCGCCTCTTTCGATTTATAGTAGTAATTATTGTAATAAAACATTTACAGCCGGATTCACTAACACGATTTAAATTTAAAACTGTCCTAAATTGACAGCTGAGATCTTAAATTGACAAAAGCAATAGTAGGTAAAGTGAATTTTAAAGCCTAAAAATAAAAGCATAAAAAATCCTTTTGTTTTATTACTGAACTGGCAAAAATTGAAAACTTTATTTGTTTTCGGGTTACAACTATTTCTGCTAAATATTTCAAGGCTTTATAGCAAGATTCTTATCCTTAATGTCCCTATATAAGCGTTTTTTCGTTGACATATCTAATATAAATTATGACAATATCATAAGAAGATAAGTTCATGGCAATTAGATCGGGTTTAAATTTTAAATCTTCTTAGTGAATCTGATTACTAATTTATCTAGAAAATGACGCTTTTCTGAAAAAATTTTGATATTTATGCCCTGTTTCGAGATCGTAAAACACGACTCTGACTTCAGTTTTCCACAATTTTTCTTCATTTTTGTGAAAAACGGGGAAAATCACTTTTCATTTTAGGTTCAATTTTTTTCACTAAATCGCCAAACTTTTGTTACAACAACAAATTTCACATTGATAGAAGCCTCTATATTATATAAAAATTCAAACATATGCCCATTTTCTATCGGAAAAATCAGGAAAATTTGCAAGAAACAAATCAAAACGATTAGAAACAAAACGACCCCCTACATTAAAGTAATAGCTTGCATAGTTCACATAAAGATGGCGTGTTGTTGCTATAGGCGCTGTTGCCAGATTACAAATATAATTTCTCTGAAATTCACGTATATTCTTTTCTTACATCATGGTTTAATGTTTGTAAGTATAAAAAAGGGTAAAATTAATTTTTACCATCCAAAATTTCTGGTTAGTTCTTTTTGGTTAATTCTGATTAGTATAGGTTTAGCTTGGTTTTGTTTAGTCTGGAAAACTGAAATTAACTTGAATTAACCCAACTGATGACCTTTCCCAATATCCTTTTCTGGCAGACATTGTCCCGCAACGACGTGGTCTCCGCTGAACAATAATATTTTAAATTAATAAATCTACTTCAGTTTTAGTTTTTCAAACACTAACCTGAACTAATCAAAACCAATCTAAACCTGTACTAACCATCACTATAAATTTTATAGTTTATACCAGGAAACTATAAATCTAGGTCAATTTAGATTTGTTCAGGTTAGTTTCTGTTTTCCAAATTAACCAAAACCAAGCTAAATCTGAACTAACCAAGGTAATAATTCGGATTAGAGTGAATTCAGAGGTGAGTGCCATTTTGGTTTTGTTTGTTTTGATTTATTTATAAACTGTATTAAACACTAAAAAAATTAAACTATTGTCGTATTATTCAATATCTTACCGCCATCCTCCGGCCAGATTTAACTTCAAATATAAGTTCCGAACATTAATAAGTACGACGACGGGTGTCTGGGAAGGTACCAACTAGAATCCCACTGACGAGTCCTATAGTTGGTACCGGGACGAAACACCCACATTTTTAAAGAAATTCGTAATACATTAACCCGATTGAGACACGGCAGGTCTTTTCTAGGTTTTCCCTGCCAAATAACCCGATGACGACAAAATAACCCGGAGAGAGAGACCGATAGAGACAACCCATATGAGAGACAAAGAAAGAAAACCGAACGTGCTTGTAATGTAGGAGTATACAGGGATAAGTCGATAAGTAGTAAGCCAGACTTTCTCCTATATTACAATACTATGTTGTTGACTGACAAATTTTGTAGTTTATATCACGAAAAATTTTTACATCTGGCAACGTTGTGCGTTTTTACGTAAATCCGACGGTTAGTTTAGATAGTCTAACAGTTAATAGTGTTTCCGAGACGTACTTTTGATTTTCGTTGAAAATACAAGTTTTTCTAAATTGGTTTGACAAAATTTGTTCAGAAATAATTGAAATATATTATATACAATATATTTTAACTAGTTCCATTGAAAATAAATACCTACCTAAATTTGGTGTTTTAACTGAAATAAAAGTGATTTGTGAAGTAACGCATTTCTTTTTTGAGTTTTCCGGGAAAGTGAGGAATAATAGTAAAAAATCAAGGGCAGAATCGTGTTCTTCAACCGCGAAGTACGAGGCGAGTATCGAAATTTTTTTTAAAAAACGTAAATTTCCTAGTTTTCACGAATATTTACCAAAAAAATATAAAATTAAAAGCTAAAAGTTTGTCCCTGTCACATTAAAAACTGGTATGGTAAAAAAAAATCAAGTGTGTCTAGAAAAGCATCAAACACTCAACTTTTGCTACTTTCATCAAGAGTGTAGTTAATCTTTTGTTTTTAGAGAGAGTCTAGGTCAAGCCTTGGTTGTGAAAACTAGCAGAAACCTAGAAACCAGATTTTTTGCTCATTTTCTAAGAGTACAATACTATAATTTATTTCTGGTTACTGTTAAAACCATAGTTTAGTGTGTTAAGACACCATGTGCCAGATATTGAAGATAAACAAAGTTATTATTGTATTCGTTTTTCATTAAATAAACTGTAGTGATCACACCTAAGTCAACACACCATCTTTGTAACTTTTAATACTTGGTGCACCCTTAAAGACAAACAGGTACGTGCCACAAACAGTTTTTATTATACCGGAAATTTATCTTCGCGGCTAAGACTGGATTTGCATGCCAGACCGGCATATAACAGACCATTGCTCCCATAGAGGCTATCGGCTATCCAGCTTGCTGAAAATGCTTGGATACAGTGATAAAACTACCTTTCAGGTATTAGAATTATACGATAAACACTGTTATTACCGACTTTATCGTATACTTTCATTTTTCCTTTGTGATTGGGAACTAATAAGACTGTGCACAATTACAGGTCACATTATAATTAATTTAATTTAAAATACCTTGTAAACCGATAGTACACGTAACACTAGGTAATTTAAAACATCATTTTACATATTAATAGTCCAACACTTTTAATTAGATTTAAATAAATATAATTTTAGTTTTAATCAGCTTACTCGACAGCTTATTCTTTCAAAATAAATATAAACATTTGAACATAAAAACAATTAGGTTATTCAACGAGGCTGTTCAAGATCCACTGCTAGGCTGGACCTAAAGCTATCCGACTTTGCGTTTGGCGTGGATGACGTCATACTTGCAATTGTATTATTGTTTCTTGTTTTTTTCGTAGTTTATGTAGCAAATAGTCACATATTTTGATAGATGAGGCTAATAAACAAAATTTTCTACAACAAATCATTTTCACTTATTATTTAAACATAGATTGTCGCAATTAGCAATGCCCCTGGTGGTAGGGACATGTAGCTAGCGATCTATTTTCGACCACCGTAGTAAATGTATGGATGTTTCGTCCCGATACCGGTGGTGGACTCATCAGTGGGATCCATCGGTATCTTTCCCAGACATACTTTTTGTCCTGCTTTCCACAAAACTTGTATTTCTATTTAGCCAAGTTTTGTCGGCATGTGGTGGTGTGATGTTAGTTTCACAATAAGATTTTGATAGTTTCTGGATTTAGTGTTTTATTTTTGAAACGTTGTTTCATATTTTCGATAACATCATCGATTGAAAACCGGAAAAACACCAGTATATATATATATATATATATATATATATATATATATATATATATATATATATATATATATATACATATTATGTTTAAGAAAAAATCGAAAAGGGTAATAAGTAGAGAAAAAAAAACACTTTTCCCACCTTACTTGCTTGGAAAACATTTTTCATAATGCCTTGAGAACACAATCCTGGACACCTACGTTCATTTTTGTAATGACCGTTTTGTCAACTTACCCACTTTGTTAACTCACGTTTATTTCTCCTAAGTATAGCAATTCTCTTAAAGCTTAAGAACAATGCTTCGATCCCCAAAACATAAAAAATTAATAAGGTTTCCACGTATTTCGGCTACACAGAAGAATATTGTTTGCCTCGAATGGAACAAATATAATAGCCTCGGGCTTTGCAAGGGTTGCCATATTTATTTTTGTCGGTTATAAATGGCTTGTAGGAGTCTTTGTAAACAGGCTCAATATTTGGTTTCCTCGCCTTTATGAGATTGGGAGAAAAATAGAATATAATATTCTGCGGCTCTTATTAATCATTTTTATATCGAAATAAATATTTGATATTTTGTGCTGAGTTTCTATCTATAGGTGTACTACGTATAGATATTAAACTGATAAGAAAGTTTAATTATGTTTTCTTCCCGGATTTCTATTTATATGTTTTTTATTCAGGTCCCTATCAGATAATACCGACAACCTTGTTCTACTTGTGTCTCAAATTGATTTGAATTAGTTGATTATTTTGGGTTTTCTGAAGTGTTTTGTAACAAAAAATGAGTTTTTTAAAATTAGAATATCCCAGTGCCATTATTGTTAACAAGGGAACATCGCGAACAATTAATACAAAACAAACGAGTTCGTTTACTGAATTGCAATTCTGGAATCGATTCTCTTATCAGTTCGTGAATTAAACAGGTCTTTTTCTTATTCGATCTATCGGTCAATTTTTTTTATTTTTCTATTTCCTTCTTACTTTTCTCTATCAGATCATTTTTATATGGCGAGGAGGTTACTACTGTTACCACCACAACTTTTCTTTCTCTATTAGATATCTTCCTCTTTTTAACTAGCTCTGGACTTAAGGAGATATGTTACCGAATTTTTTTGGAATTCTGTCGTTCTATTTTTTTTTCTCCTTTCAGTAAAAGTCAGTTCATTGAATCATTTTTTACATTTGTCAGGATTTTGTGTTCAAAAGAGTGTTTTAGTGAAAAGAAAAAAGATAATTATTTTTTGATAACGTAAATTATTTAATTGAAAAGAGTTTTAGATTATTTTTTTTAGTTTAGTCACCTTTCTTATTTGTTGATTCGTTCCGCCAAATTTAAAAATCTGTCATCCTTTGTTTGACGGTTTTTCTGAATTATGAATTACTCATTCTCTATATTTAAACTATCTTTTGCTTTTTGCAAACCTAATACTGTGTTAAGAGTTATACTGCTTGGTTTTATGTTTTTTTTAGCACGGTCATCAGGATAAAACGTATCTTACAGGTACTTGTCATTGTGTAATGTATTAATTTCTGACTGTGATTGGTTACCTGAGGAAACTTGGCTGACAAATACTTTATGAAGCACATTAGAGCCAAAACTATATGAGAAAGGATTCTCAAATTCTTTCCTACTTTGTGAGGAGGACTACAGTTGAGTCTTAATTTTTTAACCGACTTCTAAAAGAAGGATGTTCTCAATTCGTCGAGCATGTATGTTTTTTTATGTATGTATACCGATTACTCTGGAACGGCGGCACCGATTAAAATGAAATTTTTTACGTTATGTTCAGTAAGTTGCTGCGGTGGTCCCATATTTTTTTTGGATGAAATTGGTGCAGTAATGTCCAAGATGGAGCTGACAATATGGTGGCCAAAAAAATTATTTTTTTTTTGATTTTCTCCAAAATTGGTATGGTTGAATTTTTGGAGTCGTACACAGCGAATCTAAAATTATTTTTAGAAATTCATCATTGCGGATCCAATATGGGGGACAAAAAAATTTAATTTTGTCTGATTTTCCCCAAAATGAGTGTGGAGGAGCTTTCGGGGTCGCACATAATGGATCCAAAATATTTTTAAAAAATTCAATATGCGGATCCAATATGGCGAACAAAAAAATCAATTCAAATCTAAGATAGCAGACTAAAAATTTTACATTTTTCGATGTTGTTCAAAGGTGGGACTGAATCGTTTTGATAATGTAAATATCGAATATAAGTCTAGAAATTTTAAATTTCCGGATTTCACCTAAAATTGGTACTAGGGGGCTTTGAAGGGTTTAGATTTAGATTAGATTAAGACTTAAAATCATTTTTTTGAAATTCAATATAGTGGATGCAATATGGTGGGTGAAAATTTTACCTTATTCGCAATTTTTCAGATTTGGTATTAGAGGGTTTTCGGGGTCGTGTATTACAACTATTAGATTGATAAGATACAATATGAGTGACAGAAAATTTTACATATTCTGATTTTGTCTAAAATTCATATTGTGGAGTTTTTGAGGCGTATGCAAACTCAATATGCAGTATAAAATATATTTCAAGCTTATCTGTAGAGTTTTGACTCCACCTGCTAGTCTTAGTAAAAGATAATTTATCTTAACTTACCTTTAGCAACATATTGCCTTGAAGCAAACAAGCTTTATTTTAATTACCTAAATATACTTTAACTCATTTTTACTATCATATGGATAGTTCTTAAGGGAATCCAAATATGCAGAGATGTGTGTAACCCATTAAAAAAACTATTTTTTTATCACCACGCCCTTGTAAAACCCCACGTATAATTAAAAATATTTTTAGATTGCATAAATTTTCATATTATACGAGTTTTGTAAAAACATTTTTTCAAATTTTTGAGAAATAAGGGAGATTTTGTCACACTGTGGCTTCACCCTATGTCATGAATAAAGATTAATTTATTGATATGGCGCCGATGTCAGTAAGTATATAATTATTAAATTAAATGTGATATAAAACAGTTGATAAGTTTATTTTCATCTTTTTTGAAGTCGGTTTAGTTTAAAAAAATATTTATACATAAATTCTTAAATAGTTATTATTCTTCTAGTTTTGTTAAACAAATATTTTGTGAAATAAAATTCTATTGTTCATTTCGCACCGCAAAGTGTGGAAAGAAAATCTCAGAATCAGTCTAAATTTATCGTGCCAAAACTCTTTTAATATGATTATCTCTATAACCAGACTCCTCTCAAGCGGGGGCTTTTAGCTAAGTTCACACTTCACTTTATCAAAAGTGTACTTGTAACTTTGTCTCACTTTGTTACGACGGTCTTTAGAGCTTTATTTGCTATGCTTTCAAAGCAAACATTTTTATTACACGAAAGAAAGAATGTTATGAAGTGGATTTCTAGAAATTTTTAAGAGAAATTGTCGCAGTACAATTGAGAAGCTTCCATTAAGTGAGCTGTTTTGTTGATGGTAGTTAAATAGAAACGTTAAATCAGGAGCTACATTATATATTGCGTATCATCAACGCAATATTGATAATGATCGTTGAAAACTTTATATCATTGACGTACCTGTCAACTTGAATTCGAAACATTTTCTTAATTCAGTAACATAGTTTAAATTTTAAACTGCAAGTGCACTATTAAATGAAACAATTTTAGAACCTTAAGGATACAAGTGTAGAGTTCAAGATATTATTTCCTGTTACGATTTTCTCTCCCCATATTCGTTCACTGAGTTCGAATCAGGCGCGGATCTAAGGGGGGCGATCTCCCCCTCCCCAAGAGCTTTGACTTCAGGAAAATAAATCCGACTTTGCCTCTTACACTATAGTTTAATCAAAAACTAGAGATAGTAATAAATCGTTTTTACTCTTTTTTTTTCTTCTCATACTACCTGTGTTCTTTAGTCCGGTGTATTTGGCAAAATCTGTTGGACACATATATTTTAGGGTTAGAAATTTTATAATCATAAATACCGGTCTATTTGACATATTTAACACAAATCACAACTGTATTTTTATTATTTTTAATTTTGGCATAGAAACCGTTTTAGGCACATTCAGACTAAAAAGTAGCCTTATCCTCTTAAAAATTCTAAGTTATAATTTAAATACTTACAAAATATCCATTGTCAAAAAGATAAAAAGTTAAACATATATAAAAAAATAAATTCGTCCATATAATATTAAAATACTTTTGGGGCTATCGGTCATTTTATTATTAATTAAAATCATTTGTAAAATTACAATTAAACACAAAAAATGGATTCAAATGTAATTAATTTTTATATGTTACAGTTGAAATTAGACCTACTTATTTTTATTTCTATTGCACTGATATCATAATTTAATTTACTTTATTAAATAGCAATCCGATAGCCCCAAAAAAATAAAATAAACATGTTAATTCTACACGCTTAAGAAAAAGACACAAATACAAAAATTACGGCTAATTGGAATTAAATATATATAAAATTAAAGAGTGGGACACACTAAAATAAAAATATATAAATAAATAAAAAATATATAAACAACATTAAACAATAAAATACAACAAAAACAAAAATTTAAATAATAAATTGTGTTAACGCTGGTAAACATTACGTATCTAATTCGTAATCAAAGTCAGTGAAGCTAGCTTCGCTCAAATTAATTATAATTGGTTCCTGTATCTCACCCTTCATGAGATCGAGTTTCCACATTTTCTTTTATTCTTGTATTATATGGACTTTTCCCAATTTTCTGCAGTAACTTTATTCAAAAAAATCGTTCAAAAATTCAGTTAAATTATTAATTTTGTAAGTTGTGTTATTTCTAGAAACTCTACCTTTTACTTGAGAGAGATATTTCCTTCTCCAACGGACATTTTCCGGACGATCTATAAAAACAGATTTCCTACCTGGTTTTTCCCAGCAATTTCCAGAGCTCAGTTCTTTTAATTCTAGGTAAATCCCGATCTTCATTGATTTTAGTTAGAATTTTGTCGACGGTTGAGATCTGCTTCTCAAAATAAAATGTATGTACAACTCCTTTTATTGCAGTTTACATCTCTTCTTCCAACGAGGTTTTTCGTCTGCCTGTGATGTCGCTTGGGAGTACTAACAATTCCATTCGTTTTTTCTCCTTCAGTATTCGGTACATAGTAGATTTTCGAACTCCTGTCATGTTGGACTACATCTCAACAGAGCTTTTAACATTATTATCTAAATATTGATCTTAAGGCAACATAAACATTCATCGTAATCAGTTTTTTCGTTGAGGAAAAACTGCCATGGTTGAACGATTTTGGAATAAATTTGTAGGTGGAAGCCATATCTTTTAGGTATCTCAAATAACATATAAAAACAAGCACAAACAAGATAAATCACTAAGGACTAAGGTGTACTTTGCTCACTGATATAAATTAAATTGAATTATCAGAAATTTTATTGTTGCAGTAAAATTATAATATTAAAAGGTTTCGGTAATAGTTTTATTACTATCTCTAGTTCTTGAATAGAGTATAGGAATGGGTATGCTTGCGATCGCCCCTCCCCTTCCCAAGAGCTTTGAGTTCAGGAAAATAGAACCGATACTGCCTTTTATATTAGGAATGTGTATGCTGCTGGCGCTGGCATTCCTTTCCCCCACTGTCGGCAACTTGTTTTTCTTGTGATCGTCCCCCCCCCCTCACCAAGAGCTTGAAATTCACAGAAATAGACCCGACTCTGCCTTTGAAACTAGAAATGGGAATATTGCTGGTGTCTCCCCCCCCCCCGTCAACAACTTGCTTTCTCTTGTCATACTGTACTTTTGTGATATCACCCCCCCCCCCAAAAAAAAAAGAGAGAGGCTGGGTCCGCCCCTGGTTCGAATAAAAACAATACTTTCCACTAATTATTTTCAATTCTTTAATAACCACTTGTGAACATTTCTACTGTTCAAATTCCACTCCATCTGGTTTCTTCTATAACGCGAAGTATCATTTCTTGTGTTTACTTTTCTAAGGATTTCAGATAACATTTTCTCTATTGCTTGTTTCGATGAATCGTTGTTTTCCTGCTACGGTTCTTATTTTTGCTCTTGATATATTATAAGATGATTCTATTGTCAAAGTTCTATCCAACTCCTCACTACAATAACTAAATTGGCTTATACGCAATACATGCTGTATTTCTTGACCTTTGATTCTATCAATAAAATACTGGATCGTAAGCTCTTCTCCAAATTCTTCCGTAGATCCTGGGTAAGCTAAATGAACAAGGCATCGGACATCTATTTCATAATCTGGTCTGAATAACAGTAACGTATTTGTAGATCTTTCGAGTCCGTATTAAAGATATTAATAATATCATTATAATGAGCGATTTTAGTATTGACTTTAGAACAGAGTCCACCATTTTGTCAGAGCTAACTTATATTATTAATTGCTATGATATATGTGACTACAACTAGGGTGACCATTTTGACTAATATTTCTGACGAGCTCTACAGTTCTAGAGTGCTGGATCCATGTATTTCTGACGATCGCGGTCATTTCAATGAGCTGAATATGGGGATGAGGATCTGTGCTTCCGAATGGGTTAGAGTAAGGCCTATAACAACAAAGGAAATTGATTCTATTTTGGGCGACCTGAGGGTAATTGACTGGGACATTTTCTATCAGAATGTCGACTCTGAATGGCTCTCTTGGCATTTGGTTTCGGTTTGTCAGCAGCTGATCTGCAAGCATCTTCTTATGAGAAATGTCTTCACCTGTTCGGTGGTTTAATGAAATAGTAAGGAAAATGAGGGATGAACTCTCTGTGGTGAAACTTTTGAGTGACGGGAGCACGGAATTCCGGGATTTATATAAACCTATGAATAAAAAATACAGACAGAAGGTTGCTTCTACAAAGAAGGATGCCTTTGGGAGTTTTTTTGGAAAATTCCCAAAACAAAGCAAGGTATGTCTGGAGAGTTATTAACTAAGAAAGAAATCGATCAGCATTTAATACTTTTAGTGCAATGCTCAGCGCTGGGAACTTTGGTGAGTTCTTCAGTAAAATAGTATCCGACACTCTGAAGGACCTACAGATTGACACTGAAATACAGGATGCTACGATTTCGTCAATCCCAAATTCGGTGAATTCTTTTGGCCGTTACGGAGTGTGTGTTGTTTGGAGAGCTATACATGCTCTCAGAGGTCAAACTCTTTTGACGTATATGATATGAGTAGCACTATACTGAAGGAGATTAGTATCTATTTAATCAAACTTCTGAATCATTTCTTTAATTGTAGTCTGGCTCAGGGTAATTTTCCGGATTGTTCCTTTGTTTAAAAAAGGGAATGTCGATTCCATGGAAAATTATAGACCTACATCCTTGATTCCTTTATTGGGAAAAGTATAGTATAATAGTGAAAAAGAGTTTGAGTCGTTATTTGGAACATCACAATTTTTTGCACCCTTCAGTTTGGTTTTCGGCGAAATTTTTCGATTATTCAGGCAGTTACTGTGGTTGTAAAGGGCGCGGTTGAGGAGCTAAAAAGTGGGGAAAGCGTAAGACTCTCACTGCCTTTGATTGTATTTTGATTAGAAAGCTTCATAGATACGGTGTAAGAGGCATTCCCCTCAATTTGTTTTCATCTTTCCTGTCAAATAGAAGGCAGCCTATGGCGGTACAGTGTGGAGTGCCGCAAGACTCAGCATTAGGACCTCTTCTTTTCATTATACATGTCAATGATCTCTTTAGGCATTTGTCACCGAGTCTGTGCATTTGTTACGCTGGCGACACGGCGCCAATTTGTAAAAGTAGATACCCAGAATGTTTAATGAAGGAAATGTCCGTTATGGGGAGCGTGCGAGATGTTGGTTTGCTAATAATTCTCTTAAATTGAATCAAGAAAAAACATGGAACTTGTTTTTCTTGAATGGACGTGGAATGGTTGATGGTTCTTCGGTAACAATGTTGGGTGTCAGTTTGGACAATGGTTTGAACTGGAATTCTCATATCGCATTATTGAGGAATAAGTTGGCATCCTCTATTTTTGTTCTCAGGCAGCTTCGTGGGTTTCCTCATATTTCGTATGGTGTTCACATTTAGGGTTATGTGCTGGTGCGATTCAGATTTTTAGAATGCAGAAAAAGGCTATTCGACTTGTCTCTGGTGTCGGCTATAAGGACCACTGTAGGCCACACTGTATAAAATTACGGGTACTAACGTTGCCTAGTTCCCATTATTCCCATTATTTGGCAGTAGCAGCAGTTTCAAATTACCGTTTTGGCATTATCCAAGATCTTTGACCGTCGTAAATTGGGGGTTTAATGTTCTGTCTAGTGTTTATTACCTTATCAGCAGGGCTATGATTCTTTATTTCATTTACTTCTCTATGAAGTTTCTTCATTTTAGATTCTATCCCATCTACGATTTATTTTACTTCTGGTCGCATTTTTCTATGTCTTGTCCAACATTCTTGAGGATCGTCGCAGAGGAACACGTTGTTGAAAAAATAGTTGTTGACATAACTGGCATACAGAATGCGATTAATTAAGCCATCCGCTCATATACAAACAACAATAGTAATATTAATAAATAAATATATATATATATATATATATATATATATATATATATATAAATATATATATATATGCCCTCTCAAAATCCATGTTTAGTGTTAAGTTTTATACGAAGTAATCATGTTTGACCAGGTAAATTAAAAGACATGATATCAATCACTGAAAAGACGTGTTAATATTGTTGGATTTTTACAAACAGCGGTGGCGTACATGCACCTATTTTAAAACTAAATCATACTTAATAAAAAGTGGTTCAAGTGGAACTTTAACATTTAATATATGTTATTCCCGTGACACCTAAATACAAGTCACAAATGAAGTACTTATTATTAATAAACAAAATGTCAAGGATAATGAAAATAAATTATCAAAAAATTTTGAAAATACTGTAAACACAGGACGAAACGTCAATTGTTGCATTTTTATTTATATAAAGAATCTAACACAGAAGGAAAAAAAAAATGAAAAAATAAAATATAAATATACATATATATATATATATATATAATATATATATATATATATATATATACAATAACAACCTATACTGAAAAATTAGTCATTTAAAAGGTGATATATAGCAAAATTGTATGCTCCTTGAGATTTCGTGAAAACCATTATTAATAGATTAATATCAACAAACGATCAAGAACTTGAATTTTGTATTCGGGAACGTGATCAAAAAATTGGAGAAATGTGTTTTTGCATTTAAGAGGATATACATTTTTTGATGTCATTAAGAGGATATATTCTCTTTAAATTATATTATTGTAAATTTGAGTAAGGTTGTTTATGTCAGTTCTGTCATTTATAGTATTGTTTCTTTCTTAAGAGCTCTCATTTTTTTATTATGAATTTCTGATAATTTCTGTCCCAGTGAACTATTTTAGTTTTTTGAAGTTAAATGGATACTTTATCTAATATTTATGCTTTGTAAATACTGTTGTAGTGTTTTGGTATATTTACGTCAATTTAACCGAATTTTTGATAATTGGTTTGTCATTTCTGTATAGTTTTTAGGACAGTTTATACACGGAATTAAAAATATACACTGTTAGAGGTATTCATTGTTGTTTTGTGGCGTGCAACAATATTGCGGTTTTTGTATTTTTTGTTCTGAATTATCTTTGTTTTTAGTTCTTATGTTATTATAGTGTTTATATGGTCTTTTTTTTTTTAAATTTCTTCGATATCTTTATTATTAAATTGTTTTATATATTATGTTTCACTAATTTTCCTTAGAGTCAAGGGTAAGGGTCCGAAGGTAGGAGGTGATAAGAAAATGGCCCTATCAACCAAGCTAATAAAATAATAGAACGAAACGTCAAAATACTGAAAAATATATTTTAATATGAACCTAATAGCAAGGAAATATATATATATATATATATATATATATATATATATATATATATATATATATATATATATATATATTTCTCCGCCACTGACTCTCGAATACATCAGTCAACGTCGCCAGTGGGCCAGTGTGACAGACACACGAACACGCGATAATGGATCACCAGCGAGTCCTGCGGCGCTGCTTGATTCTATTCCAGCCCGTGACCGTTCTGGTTTTCGTGTTCGCAATTACACCATACACCACAGATTACAATACAAAATCAGATTTAATCATCTTAATGCACAAATATATTAGTGTCATCAAGATATTTTTACTTAATTATTCTTTTGCTGTACGGCTTTATTTGAAATATTGCTTCCTTCTCACTTCCTTGCCATTCACACCTGATTAGAATAAAAATAATTATTTGTCGAAAGAATGGGCGATTTTGTACTATTTTAGCGCGTGTTCGAGTTTTAGCTTTTGTAACAAAACGAGGTCTTTAATCGTTCAAAAAATCTATAGTTATTTAATTTGTTCTATTTGTCACATCTTTTAATAAAATGAAATACCAAAGAGAACTTAATCTTTGGTCATATATTATTATACGGGTAATGGTTTTTTCTTTTTAATATTTATTCTTAAGCTAATAATATTATCTCAATGTTTGACTATGACTAAGAGAATTCTCATGTCACATACTTTGAAAACCCTTTTAAAATTGTACACGCTAGAATACATTCCAAATTGGAGCTGGATATTAGTGACACACAGTTTTGGCTTCCGGAACGGGGTGGGTACAAGAGAAGCATTATTTGCTTTTAATGTACTTACTCAAAGATGCTTAGATATCAATCAGGACCTCTATGTCTGCTTCATAGATTACAACAAAGCTTTTGATAGGGTCAAACATGACAAACTGATAGAGATTCTCAGAAGCAAAAATTTGGATGAAACAGATTTATGATATCAAATCTGTATTACAATCAGCGAACGGCAGTAAAAATTGACAGGAAATGTCCGGAGATATGGAAGTACAAAGGGAGTCAGACAAGGGTGTATATTGTCACCTTTACTATTTAACGCTTATTCTGAAGAGGTCATATTGGAAAGTCTTGAATCTGAAACAGCAGGGATAAAAGTAAACGGAGTTTTAATCAATATTAGGTATGCAGATGACACCATAATAATAGCTAATAGCTTGAAAGACCTAGAAAAATAATGAATAAAATATTAAGAGTTAGTGGAGAATATGGACTCTCTCTTAACACGAAAAAGACCCAAGTTCATGATAATTAGTAAAAACAACACCAATATAATGAAACCCTAATGGTAGGAGGCCAGCACATAGAAAGAGTTAAGAAGTACACTTACTTGGGAATCCTAATAACAGAAAATAATGACTGTACCGTCGAAATAAAAACCAGAATCGAGAAAGCACGTGCCAACTTTATTAGAATGAAAAAGGTTATCTGCAGCAAAGATCTAACGTTAGCCCTGAAAATACGACTGACTAAATGTTACGTATACAGTGTTCTATATTATGGAATGGAAGCATGGACACTGAATCAAGAGGCAATGAGAAGACTTAACTCTTTTGAAATGTGGACCTATAGAAGAATTCAGAGGATTTCGTGGGTGGATCGAGTTACGAACGCCGAGGTGTTGAGAACAATGGGGAAAAAAAGGAAGTCGAGATAATAGTAAACAGAGAAAACTGCAATATTTCGGACACATTATGCGGGAGAAAGTACAGCATCTTACGGCTCATAATCCAAGGCAAAATAAGTGGCAGAACGTAGGACGACGTCGAATTTCATGGCTAAAAAACCTAAGGAAATGGTTTGGATGCAGTTCAAAACAACTATTTAGAGCAACTGCTTCAAAAATTAAAATAGCTATTATGATTGCCGATCTCCGCAAAGGAGAAGGCACTTGAGAAGAAGAAGAGAATTAGGCTTGCTAAACACTTTACCCTTTAACAATTTTAAAATTCATGACATGTATGTTTCAATGAAAACCAATTTGCAAATTGAATTGAATTAGTATATGTAGGAGTTTTCATTCGCTTTTTGTTTTGTTTTAAAATATAAACAAATTTCTTAAAAATATTTACATCCAGACTCATTAAAAGATTTAGACCTGATTTAGTTGTTATGAAACTTATATATTCTAGTTGTCAGTTTAATTTTGTTACAGTTTTATTATTTTACGAACAAAACTATAAATATTTATACTAATAATACCTATAATAAAGCTAATACTCACCATAAATTAATCGCTTATTTCCATCAAGTAGCCTCTTTAATAAATATTAAATAAAAAACTAACAGTTTATTCACCTGTCACATTAAAAAACCGGTTTGTAAAAATCAAGTGTGCCTAGAAATGCATCAAACACTCCACTTTGTCACTTTCATCAAGGGTGTAGGTAATCTTTTATTTTGGCGCTCTGGAGATTTTAGAAGAGTTTGTAGAGAGAGTCTGGGCCAAACCTCGGTTGTGAAAACTGGCAGAAACCCAGAAAGCAGATTTTTTTGCTGTTTTCCTAAGAGTACAATACCACTTTTATTCCTGTTTGCAGCTAAAACCATAGCTTAGTGTTTTAAAAGCATCATTTGTCAGATATTAAAGATAAATAAAGTGATTTTTATATTCGTTTTTCGTTAAGTAAACCGTAGTGAAAGTGATCACACCTAAGAAGTCAACTCACCATCTTTGTGACTTTTAATACTTGGTTCACCCATAAAAACAAACAGATACGTGTCACAAACAGTTTTTATTATACCGGAAATTTACTTTCGTGTCTAAGATTGGATTTGCAAGCCAGAGCCAGCATATAACATACCACTGCTCCATCGAAGCGATCGGCTATCCAGCCTGCCGAAAGTGTTTGATTTAATGATAAACTCCTTTCAGGTATTAGAACTTCATAATAAACAGTGATATTACCGATTTTATAGTATACTTTCATTTTCCTTCTATGATTGGGAACTAATAAGTCTTTCTTTCCATTTAAAGTATCTTGTAAACCGAAGGTATACGTATACATTAGGTATGTAATTTAAAACATCATTTCACATATTAATAGTCCAACACTCTTAATTAGGTTTAAATAAACATAATTTTAGTCGGCCTACTAGATAGTTTAATCTTCGAAAATAAATATAAACATTTGAACGAAAAAAAAGTAAGGTTATTCAACTCCACTATTCAAGATCAACTGACAGTGTAAAGCTGGACCTGAAGCTAACCGACTTTGCGTTTGGCGCGGATGATGTCATACTTTCAATAGTGTGTTTATTGTTTCTTGTTTTATTTTTTTATAATTCACGTACCAAATAGTCAACATATTTCTTTTAGATTGAGTTAAATTATACCTATTTTTCTGATTAGATTAAGTTAAATTATATATAGTTTATAATTCAGAATCCTTTTTTTTACTTATCGTTTAAATATAGATTTTAATTGCTTTTGGAATCGGGGTGTCTTATTTTTGAATCTGGTTGTTTCCTGTTTTCGATAACATCATCGCTTCTTCTTACCGACGAGCCTAAAAATTGGTGGCGCTTTGAATATATAACCTCCGGATGCTAGTTTAGGAACTGCCCTAAAAAAAAGGAGCGATCAACACCAAGAAAATAACTACCTGCATCGAAATATTCATTTAATTTTAATTTTTAACTGACTTCCAAAGAAGGAGGTTCTCAATTCGTCGACTATGTATTTTTTTTAAGTATGTACACCGATTAGTTCGGAACGGCAACACCTATTTAATGAACTTTTTTACGTTATGTTCTGGAAGTTGCTGCGATAGTCTCGTATTTTTCTGAATGAAATTGGTGCAGTAAGATGGCAAGATGGCGCGGCTAAAAAATTTATTTTGTCCGATTTTCTCGAAAATTGGTATGGGGGAATTTTCGGGATCATACACAACGAATCTGAAATTATTTTAAAAAATTGAATATGGCGGATGCAACATGGCGGCCAAAAAAATTTAATTTTGCCCGATTTTCTCCAGAATTGGTGTGGGGGAGTTTTCGGGGTCGCATATAACAAATCCAAAGTATTTTTAAAAAAATCAATATGCAGATCCAATATGGCGGACAAAAAAAATCAATTTTGTCCGATTTTCTCTGAAATTGGTTCGCATATAACGAATCTAAAATTATTTTTAAAAAATTCAATATGGCAGATCTAATATGGCGAAAGAAAAAATCAATTTTGACCGATTTTCTCCAAAATTGGTATAGGAGAATTTTCGGGATGGCACATAACGAATCTGAAATCATTTTTTAAAAATTCAATATGGCGTATCCAATATGACGGATAAAAAATTTATTTTGTCCGATATTTTCAAATTGATATGGGGGGGGGGGGGTTTGGGATCGCACATTACGAATTTGAAATCATTTAAAAAAATAAATATGGCGGATCCAAGATGGCGGATTAAGATTCTACATTTTTCGATTTTGTCTAAAATCAGTATTGGGGATTTTTGTTAGTGTTAATTGCGAATTTAAAATATTTTTTGAATAACACGCTGTGGCGAATTCAGTAAGGCGTCATAAAAAATTTTATATTTTTCGATTTTCTCCAAAATTGATGTAGGGGTTCTTGAGGGTAAAAATTATGAATTTAAAAGTGTTTTTTCAGGATTTAATACGGCGCATCCAATATAGCGAACTAAAAATTTTACATTTTTCGATTTTGTTCAAATGTGGGACTAAATCATTTTTTGAAGATGTAAATAGCGAATATAAATTTATTTTAAGAAAATCTAATATGTTAGAAAATCTAATATGTCAGATGCAATATGTGTAGAAATTTTAAATTTCCGGATTTCATCCAAAATTGGTAGTAGGGGACTTTGAAGTGTTTAGATTTGATTAAGACGTTAAAATATTTTTTTTGAAATTCAATATAGGGGGATCCAATATGGTGGGTTGAAAATGTTATCTTATTCCCTTTTTTCATATTTGGTATTAGGGCGTTTCGGGGTCGTGTATTACGAATATGAAGTTAATTTTTTACAACTATCAGGTTGATAAGATATGATATGGGGGACTGAAAATTTTTCATTTTCCGATTTTGTCTAAAATTGATATTGCGGGGTTATTGAAGCGTATATAAATTCAGTATGCACTATAAAATATATCGGGCTAAGATATTGGAAGGTTTTGGGGCCTACATTATTAATCTAAAATTAATTTGAAATCTAAGATAGTGGATTTACTATGACAGACTAAATATTTGTTTGACGCCATTTCACTGGTATTTGGCGAACTCTAAGAATCGAAGAATTTTTAGTGGTTCATTTAGGGTGATTTATAACTTTGGATAAAATGCGAATCCCATTTAGTCAGGTAGTTTGGCGCCGACTTCAAAAATTTCAATTTTATATAAAAATTTATAGTTATTTTTCACTTTTAGCGCACTTTTAGAAGTCGTTTCAATTAAAAAAAAAATATTAATTTTAATTCTCTTTTTTCTCTCGCCGTAGCACAATACTTGTGTTGTGAAAACACAACGTTATTTTAATATTCTTATCTTGATAAATAAATGTTTATAAAAATTGTTATGTCTAGCGAAAAGGAAGACTGGCAATTATTAAACCTTGATAATAGTGCGATTTGTGGATTGAAGTGCGGTAAGGGAAACATAGTGTGAAAAGCGGTTCGATAGATCTCGTTCTACTGAAGTAGTTAAAAGTTAGTTCTCCAAGCAGAAAACTTTTGAATAAGTGTGTTTCTCTTGACTCGACCTGATAGACGGGCAAATTCACAAAGTAAAAAATAAGCTCAAAAATCCATTGTATTCTCTATATCTCTGTAAAAAAAGTAGTTTAATTTGCCATTCCTTTCTCATTTAGAATAAAGAATTAAAATAGTGTATTGGATTTAATTTTCCCAGAGTAGAACTTCGCCTATGGAAAAACCCCCTTAAACCACTTACAGTAAGAAGGGTCTTTGGCTGAGTAAAGGTCAAAGCGCAAAAATATGTGAGCAAGTCAAAGCCTCAACAACTTGCAAACTCTATTGTTTATATTTAATTAAACTTCGCTCTCTGGACAAAATCAGTTCGATATTCGTAGAAACTTCACTGATTACTTTGACATAAAATTCATATAATAGCGTTGTCACAATCTTGTTGAGTAAGATGTAAACTGATCCTTGATGTACACCACCTAACGGCAAGAACTTAGCAAGCTTCTAAGACAACCACTGCTTATTCTCTAGAAATAAATAAAACAATTTCTATAAAAAACCCTTATATGACTCTAAAGACCGCTATAAATAATGCA